>OX328127.1:68818535-69301035 GCA_946811695.1 Gonocerus acuteangulatus | reverse complement strand
TAGTTTTTTGTCGAACCCATTATTGAAATGTATGTATAACGCCCTCCTATGGTCCAAGGTATATTGGATGGATGGATGTATAACGCCCTCCTATGGTCCAAGGTATATTGGATGGATGGATGTATAACGCCCTCCTATGGTCCACGGTATATTGGATGGATGGATGTATAACGCCCTCCTATGGTCCAAGGTATATTGGATGGATGGATGTATAACGCCCTCCTATGGTCCAAGGTATATTGGATGGATGGATGTATAACGCCCTCCTATGGTCCAAGGTATATTGGATGGATGGATGTATAACGCCCTCCTATGGTCCAAGGTATATTGGATGGATGGATGTATAACGCCCTCCTATGGTCCAAGGTATATTGGATGGATGGATGTTTAACGCCCTCCTATGGTCCAAGGTATATTAGATGGATGGATGTATAACGCTCTCCTTATGGACCAAGGTATATTGGATGGATGGATGTATAACGGCCTCCTATGGTCCAAAGTATTTTGGATGGATGGATGTATAACGCCCTCCTATGGTCCAAGGTATATTGGATGGATGGATGTATAACGCTCTCCTTATGGTCCAAGGTATATTGGATGGATGGATGTATAACGCCCTCCTATGGTCCAAGGTATTTTGGATGGATGGATGTATAACGCCCTCCTATGGTCCAAGGTATATTGGATGGATGGATGTATAACGCTCTCCTTATGGTCCAAGGTATATTGGATGGATGGATGTATAACGCCCTCCTATGGTCCAAAGTATATTGGATGGATGGATGTATAACGCCCTCCTATGGTCCAAGGTATATTGGATGGATGGATGTATAACGCTCTCCTATGGTCCAAGGTATATTGGATGGATGGATGTATAACGCTCTCCTATGGTCCAAGGTATATAGGTTGGATGGATGTATAACGCCCTCCTATGGTCCAAGGTATTTTGGATGGATGGATGGATCGGGTGTTCAAGGATAGAAAACGTCTAGGTCCTCACCGCCCTGAAGTGTAATGTTAGAGAGTCGTGTATATGTCGTGAAAGGGTTTGTAATTTGTGTTTAGGACAGTGCATGACAATGAACTGTTATTTTAATAACTTTTATTCTATTATTTTTTTATTTACTAATGTCATTGCTTACTACTAACACCAATGTTACTACTATACTAATATACAGTATAGCAATGTTAATACAAGTAATAGACTACTTAACCATGTTAATATTTACTTATTTTTTTTTCTCTTGTATAGTTTTTTTTTTTTTAAATTTTATTTATTTTTATTTTTTATTTCCTCTATGTATAATTGTACTTGTTATTTTTTTTAATAGATTTATTGAAGTTAAATGACCCCCACAATTAAAAAGTGCATAATAGTTCAGGTGGCTGAAAATTTTGTACATGACAAATGTCAAGACATTTTGTTGAACAGATTTCTTAATATGTTCACCTCTATAATTGAAAAACGCCCAAGGTTTCTCAATAAGAGTTCAGATATTGTAAACCAACGGAACCCTTAACTTCTTAAATAAAATACTGAAAACTGTCTTTCCTCATTAAATATTAAATAAAATAATTACATTGACTTTTATGTTCATTTACTTTATTTCAAGAGTTTCTAAAAAACTGTAATCTTAAAACTTTTAAATAAAAATGTTTTTAACAGTTCTTTTTTAACTTATAAAATAAAAGTTTTTTTTAACAGTTAAATTTTAACTTTTTCATGAAAAAATAACTGTTTCGATCCCTGATTAGTACTATTTCACCTTCCATCTGATAATTTTTATTCATTAAGCTTGGAATTTGAAAATTACATTAATAGTATTATTAATGTAATACTATTAATATTATATGTAATCACTTTCTCGGCTATTACTAGACTATTCAATAACTTAATTATATCATAATTACTCATGATTTAACACCAATTTATTAACTTGTAATAAACACTGGTAATATTGCCGTACAAACACTTGATTCACATGATGTATCTAATTAACATGATTGCTTCCAATTATGTAGGATTGCATGTTATTTACTTGTAAAACATGCAATGTGTAAATAAATTATCACCAAATCGACTTACACGTATTGAAACAACGAACTTGAAAAAAAAAAGAAGATTTATTAATATTACTATTTTTTTTATGGATAATTAAAACAATAATGTTATACATAACCAATAATTTTGATACGCACTATCATACAATTGTTTCATGTGTTAGCTATTTTTTTTTTTTTTTTAATTTTTGTCCCTTTTAGCCAATAGGGAAGACAACTGCCTATGATTTCGTTTCATTACCCGTGGGTCACGCAAAATCTAATAATGCCAATGTTTCAATATATATATATATATATATACATCTGTTTTTTATTTAACTATATTTTTTCTTAAATTAAACAATCTTGAAAGTGGAATAAAGAATAATGTTCTACGATCTACAAAAATGTTCCAATTTGAATGAGACTGACACAAAAACACTGATATAAAAGAGAAGCTTTGGATTTTTGGATTTTTTTTTTAAATATCTTAGATAGGGTTGTCATTCTGGTGAAGGGACAGTGTCGTAAATTTCGAGAATACTAACACTTTCGGTGAAAGCAAAGCTTGAAGATTCGGAGAAATGTTATTTTAGTTCCATTGAAGGTAAATTAATAGGTTGGATATTAATATGCAATGACTGCCAACATAATAAAGTTGTTTCAATATTTTCTTATGACTGGCTGGACTTCCTTATAAAAGACCCATTATTTACCTCATACTTGACAACAAAACACGGTTAAGTCCATAAATTTACCAAACTTGCCCTTTACACTTTACCGATCAGTCGGTAATGATTAATTTTATAAACTCCTAGCAGGGCTTAAGAACTTACAGAAGGATTAGGAAGTTCTTCTCAGCTCTTTATTTCGTCCTCGACTAACTGATTATACATTATAACATAGGAAATACTTCGAAAATAAGCCGAATATTTAGAAAGAGTAAATACCTGTAGTATCTCGTTAGATAGCCACGCACATGCAAGTAAAGGTACGTAATGGCGGACGTTTCAGCAGTTGAAATTAAAAAAGGTATGTCGTCCTCGCACATCATACCGTCAGACGCTGTAGGACGTATAAAATATTTAATACAAACGGAAAATGAAAAGAACTCGCAAAGTGGCAAAATGAGTGGCTGCAAAATAACCAATTCATTTCTGTCATGCAGCCCAATTATATTGGCTTGATTTTTTCATGCACAATTATATATGGCTTGCACTGTTGAAGACTTAAAATAATATAACTAATATTATTCTGGTAGACTTCTCAACTAGAAAGATATAATGTATTCCTTAAAAAGTTTCCAATTTTATAAAGACATTAAAGATATACTCTCATGAGAGCTGTTACAGTTACTGAAAAATAAAGACAATAAGTTAAGGTAGATGAAATCCACTATCTCGGGATGGAAAAGCTCATCTCAAGACTCTGGGCAAAATGCGGTGGTTCTGTCAAGAATTAGAATTGTTGTTTCTAAAAAAAAAAAAATAAAAAAATTCTAATTCTCGACAGAACCACATCACCTCGCCTTCAGTCTTGAGATGAGGTTTTCTCTAGACGGAAAACCTCATCTCATGATTTGTATGACCAATTAGAATTGGTCACACAAATCTTCCCCATGTTTACTTATTCAAATAGGAGATGGTATCGAGATGATGGCTATGAAGTTCTGATGTCAGAGTCCTAGTTCTCTATGGCAGAGGGTTTCTCTGAACACAGACACAAACACACACACACACAAACATATATATATATATATATATATATATATATATATATATATATATATGTGTGTGTATACATATCCTTACATGTCACTGAATTTTTATTGTATATTAATTTATTTAAATTTACTTTGAGTAGGAAGCAGATTTTAAACATAACGATCACATTTACACATAGATAAAAAAAAATGTTTAGGAATATTTTTATAAAAAGATAATTACGTAGAATAAAGGAGAGTACCTCCCGTTGAAAGGAAATTGCACCCTCTTTCATCTCGCTATACAAAAAAAGTGTAATTATGTTATCGCATAATCTTTTTTGTTAAGATAATTATTCATTCTTTATCCAAACATTTCATTAATGTTAATTTCATCTCTTAAAAACACTAAAATAAGAAGAAGAAAAAACAGCAAAGAACATTTGTTACCCTGAGGGCAGAAAGAGAAAACAAAATTATATTTTATGTTTATCATTCAGTTCAGAAAGTTACAAAAAACCCGTTTTGGAGGGCGATTATGCTATGCTAAGGGTACTCGCATAGTGAAGAGGTAGAGGTAGAGGTAGAGGGAAGAGGTAAAGGTAGAGGTAGAGGTAGAGTAGAGGTAGTGGTATAGGTAGAGGTAGAGGTAGAGGTAGTGGTAGAGGTAGAGGAAGAGGTAGAGGTAGAGGTGGAGGTAGAGGTAGAGGTAGAGGTAGAGAGAAGAGGTAGAGGTAGAGGTAGAGGTAGTGGTAGAGGTAGAGGTAGTGGTAGAGGTAGAGGTAGTGGTATAGGTAGAGGTAGAGGTAGAGGTAGAGGTAGAGGTAGAGGAATGCGGTAGAGGTACAGGGAGTGTCGCATAGTGAAGAGAGTTACTGCGCAGCTTTCCCAGTTTCACATGATTTAGGAGAGTTAGAGGTAGAGGTAGAGGTAGAGGTAGTGGTAGAGGTAGAGGTAGAGGTAGAGGTAGAGGTAGAGGTAGAGGTAGAGGTAGAGGTAGAGGTAGAGGTAGAGGTAGAGGTAGAGGTAGAGGTAGAGGTAGAGGTAGAGGTAGAGGTAGAGGTAGACGTAGTGGTAGAGGTAGAGGTAGAGGTAGAGGTAGAGGTAGAGGTAGAGGTAGAGGTAGAGGTAGACGTAGTGGTAGAGGTAGAGGTAGAGGTAGAAGTAGAGGTTTTAACGGGGGTTCTTCGGAGGAAAGTGCTAAAACAGGGTGTATGGAGTAAAAAAAAAAAAAAAAAAAAAAAAAAAAAAAAAAAAAAAAAAAAAAAAAATTTCATAACATAATAAATGTATAGGGTCCGTAATTATTGCTGAAAACAAATTGTTTTAATACTTTCTTACAAAGTGATTGAATGATCAAGAATAGCCATAATGCAAAAATAACAAGAAATTACACCGGGTCGTGTCATTTCTTGTAACAAGAATATTCCGTGGCCCGATTTATTTGCTAGCGACTTCTTTTTATGGAGATAACTCAAAACGAAAGCGTTTCAAGCAGATCCACCTACGACCGTTCAAGCCCTGAAGCAACGAATTATGGCCGAGAATGCTACAATACTTGTCAATATGCTGCGAGAGGTGATGCTAAACTTCCAGAACAGGCTTTCAGAAATCCCTTAACTCTAATGGAAGAAATTTGTTAGGCCTAGTGCTTAGAAAATATTTTTTTTTTGTTTTGTACTTTTAATGGCTATTCTTGTTCTTTCAATGACTTTGTAAGAAAGTATTAAAACTTTTTTTTTTCGACAGACAATTACTCGTTGGCTAACCCTGTAGTTACAAGCTGACCCAGCAACGCATTGCTTTAACTCAGTAGTTACGATATAGTTACGGTAGAGAAAACGCAAAGGGAATAATTTACTCTTGACAAATGAGTGATGAGTAATGAGTAATGAGTACGAGTAATCACTCATTTTTGAGAGTGAAGAGTAATGATTAAAAATTTGATGTATGAGTAATGAGTGATGAGTAATGATTAAATGTTCACTCATTACTTTTACTCGAGTAATTATTCACTCGAGTAATTGCCCAGCTCTGAGTCAAATGATAAATAGCATGACAGTCAAGACAAATCTTCGAATTGGTCAAGAAAAGGTTGAGCTGTTCCCATAGGGACCTGTATTTTTTTCTTTTTCTGTTATTACTTCCAAATGAAGATGTCAAGATTTCTTCATCTCGTAACGACTTGAGCCTTGTCGTCGCCTTGACATTTGGCGGGCATATCTTGGCTCGTGCACAATGAAAATTTGTAAAAGTATCGATGTAATATCATTAGCATATTTATTGGTCGTGTCATTGGCGTTTTACGATCCTCGCTGGCGTTAAGCTGATTTTTGGACGAGATTAAGGTAGATTTTCAGTCGATAAAGGTTATAGATTAAGGATACCCGGTTAAATTGTCTGGGTCGCAAGAGATGCGTCAACATAGCGTATTTACCTAAAAAGATTATATATATATATATATATATATATATATATATATATATATATATATATATATATATATATATATATATATATATATATACTATATATTTGTCAAATACCACTCACTGACCTATCATCACCCAGCCAAACCACTTGACAGAATATTTTGAAATTTTGCATGAAAACACTAAGAAAGGATTTTTTGATATTCGAATTTTTAAATGGAGTAAATTAATTTTTTACTCATTATTTTGATACAATCAAATTAATATTCACTAATATAGCTGAAAAAAGTTTGGCTGATTTTAATCCATATATTGAGAATACAACATTCCGAAAAGCTTTGAAACTGACAGGAAAAGTTTTATTTGATCTCTAATTGCAGAATCATGACACATTTTTAATCAGTATGTTTGACAAGATTAGTTTTTATAGAATAACATATTCAAATAATTTCTAATTTTCTGTAAAAAGACAAATATTTTAAATTAACGTTTAACGGTTGGTATTAATTAACTTTTTTCCCCCTGACGGGGATGAACCCAGATAGAACGTTCATTTGAATATTCAGGAGCAAAAAGGGCAGATAAAAAGAGTGCTTTCAAAAAAGGTGATAGACTTGTTCAAGGTTTTCTAGTTAAATATTAACGGGACGAGAACCACCTGGTACCAAGATAAAAATGAGAGAGGCATGAAAGAAGACAAAATATTGGAGTTCCAGCTTCATTTTACAGGAGGAGTGGGTGAAATATTGTCCTTAACTCCGTAGTTCCTTAAATAGGCATAAAATTCTCCCATTAAGGGAAAAGGAATTTTATATTTTTAAAATTTATTGCTTGGTTTTTTTAGGCATCCTTAAAAAGTTGAATTAGGATTTTTTTACATTTAAATGACGTCTTAAAATTATGAAATAATAGAGTATTTTATGTTGTGGATAAATTATTTTCTGTCATGATTTCAAAAAACTAATTTGAAACAACATTATACAATTTTTAAATACAAAATTATTTAGGAATGCAGCGTAAATTACATAAGTCTTCAACACCAAGCGTAAACAAATCCTATGACTTAGTTTTGATGAATATCAAAGATCTTGAAACATTTTCAACAAAAAACTATTCCAGGATATTCTAGTTAATTTCAACATTTCTCAAAAACGGTTATAGATATGGGTCTGAAATGGTTCCATTACATTACCCACGTCAAAATACTTATAAAATGTTTACTTGACTACGAAACGCAACACTGTAATCGAAACTTTTTATTCGGTCGAATTTCTCCAAAACAATAGAAGTCCAGTAAGCGCATTCTACTGATTAGGGAAGTAGACATTTTTCTTCTGCCGAAGTTTATCAAAATCGAATTATTTTTGAGCCAGAGCGTGAGCAGACAAAAAATTATATACACGCACACACACACACGTGTATTGTACGGCCAGCCTGACATCGTATATAGTATTAAGAAAGGTAGACTTCGATGGTTAGGACGCTTCGAAAGAATGAAACCCTGTAGGCTACCTAAAATGAAGCTGAATGGTGCACCTAGGGGCACAAGAAGAAGAGGCACACCGATAGGGATCCGAAATTTGAGGAATCTAGCAGCAAATCGCGTGGAATGGAACAGGATGGTGGCATAGGCCCAGGTCCTACAAGGACTGTAGCGCCCAACAGCAAGTAAATACAAACACATACATATGAAGATAAGGTCATCTTGAGTCTGCAAATGTTGCAAAGGCAAAGACGAAAAACCTAAACATGTTACTTTTGAAATTGTAGCATTGGAAACAAGGTGATTCCTACACTTGGCAGCCTTGTTCAGGATGAAATCAGGAGATCAACGAATGTCCAGGCAGTATCTGAAGTTCATCAGGAGTTTAAGGTAAAATCTGATCATTTAAAAGACTCGCACAATAGGACAAAGCCGGTACTGCAGAAGATATGAGTAAAATATAATTTAATCTATATACATATCCATACGAATCCTAACCACCGGAAATATGGTGACTTAGGGGTTTTAATCTTGGACATTTCTAATTGGCACCTCCAGATTGTGTTATCGTCTCATCTTCAAAACGGGTGCGGGGTTTCTTATGGCAGAAAACCCACAAAAACTTCAAGGAATATGTTGAAACGAAACGCCGAGTATAACAACTTAATGACCCCACAGAAATGCTGCGTGGAATATGACGTTTCTGCGTTTCTGAGAGATCACCTATCTTAATACTTTGATTAGTGGCTGCGTTAAATGACTTGGTCATTATGTCTTCGGATAGCAACCTGTAGATAATCCAACGCAAATACCCTAGAGGTTGATGAGCCGTAAATGAAAAAATATACAAATACCAACAAAAAAAAAAAACAACAACTATATGGCTTGAAGAGAATAAGGAAGCGTCGTACATGTGGGTTGATGGTTTTCTAAGTAGGTTTCTGAGAGGATAGCAGGCTAAAGAAACTGCCTCACTCCAACATGAAGAGCTTCACTTTAGCCTGCTCATCTGGGAGCGTCAGCAATATCTCCAGAGATGGAAGATTTCCTGAGGGCTCTTGCTCCTTTATGCCCTCAAAGTGTTAACCTATATACCCCCTTTGAATTATTCTTGGATCTACCGCTTCTTAAAGATTGTAATCTAAGAGATAACACTGAATTAAGTAAGTTAATTATACGCTAATACACGGTAGGCAGGTGGAAACTACTTTCTCGTTGATTATATATGAATAGAACAAAAACACACACATATATAAATATAAATATTGGTGCATGGTTTTGTCTTGTGTAGACAGTATGTTTCCGTAGAATATGGTTATCCTCAATAATACATATATTTGTATTTCTGATTTATATAATGTTAGGCAAATAAGTAAATTAAGGATCTTCGTGTGTATGGTCACAATCTGTAAAATATCTTTGGATTTTTTAAATATATGTATATCTTGTCTATACATTGGCTTCCATCTGAGATTAGTTCAGTCATGTTATCCAGTGAGTCAAGAGTTTTCTCTCAACCAGCATTCAGTCAACGTGTTGTCCGTGTTCCACACCATTCAGTCTGTGCAATGCTACGTAATTCCGAGGTCTGTCCTGTCTCGCCAAGAGATGTAAGTTCGTGAGCACTATTCTTAACTACCTGACTATTCTTAAGCGGCAACTTTTAGCATTAGCGGTGACTAAACTGGAAAAAAACGTTACAAAAAAGTGTCCGCTGGCGTGTGCTCATACGCAGTGGCCATGTACCAAAAAGAAGACTGTATGTTATAGAGTACATTACATAGGTTTGTCGAGTGGACCTAAGCGTTACACAAACGTCACACAAAAATGTGTCCGCTGGCGTTCGCGCATGCGCGGTGGCCATGGACTACATTTTATACAGCAATTTACATAGGTTTGTCGGGTGGAACAAAAATATATTTATGTTCCTGAATTTGCGGATAAGGCTTTAATTTTTTCATTCTATTTTGATGTTGTCAAATAGAATGAACTCTGAACTGTAAACCAAACCCTGAAACCGTGCGTTAGATTTTCATTGTTTCCTTTTATTAGAAGGAAAAATGGAAAACTGCAATATTATGGTATGACGTATGTTTCTGAACCTAGTCGGATGTCGTGGCATGCAACATCCTCCAGTAAGACCGTGATTAATTTTCCGAAGAAGCTCCTTGAGGAAGTCGAAGGAGTACTTGGAATCTATGAACCGTGGAACATGATGAGCCTAAGCTGCTACCAATATCACAGGAAGAAAGAAGGATGAGGTCTAATATTTCCCTACGATGAAGGGATTTCCAGCGACTCCAGGACCAATCGCAAGGGATTACGAGGGCCTCTGAAAAGATGGCGACACTCCTTCGCCTTTGGGACTTCAGGCTAAATTAATTGCGAAACTCTCAATGCTTGCTCTTGCGGTTCACTTCATTTGCCAGATCCTTTCTTAAAGGGAATATCTTCTCGCCTTTGGTAGCTTATTCAGAATTAAAGATCTTTTCTTTTGAATCTAATCAGGTTATACAGATACATCATTCTTCAGCGAAAGGTTCTTAATGTCAGATGTTGCGGACTCAGATGTTAAAATTAGCTTTTCCTACTTATATTTATTAATAATCAGAATTTTTTTTGTTTTAGCGCGATTCCTCTCTCCCTCCATAGGGTGGAAACCCGTTTATGACGTCCCGAAGACACATCCCGGAAGTGCCTACTAGACAACTCGAAAAAGTTGTGTATATATATGTATAAATCATTTCACACTATAAGAGATTCTAAAATAGCCTGATTTTAATGTAATTTGGTACGAAAATATTTTACTTAAAGTTAAAAATCGCGTTTCTCTGCCTAGTTGTAATGTTTTTAGGATGTTACTTGGAGAATTCAATAGTATAGCAAGTCTGTTACTTCCTTGTTTTTGATTTAAAGCGAAGATGCACTTTGTGACTACCATCACTGGGATTGATGATTCAATTCATCCCTTATGACTTTATTGTAATTATTCGTATATGATAAATTTTGGAGGCCCGGTGGCCGTGAGTGTTAAGGCGTGAGCTCTTAACAATCCGGGCCAAGGGTCGCGGGTTCGATTCCCACTATGGGGTGGTGGCTTTTATTTAGAAAAAAGGAAAAGCATCAGCCCTATCCTGGCTAGAAAAGGGTGGTAACCTATAGATAACCCGTCCTAAAATTCGCAGTTAATAATAATGGACGTTAAAATATAAATTAATAAAATGTTGTTTTACTATTAATGTGGTTCGGAATGATGTAGTATAGACATATGAAACTATTAAAATTCGTATTATAAAATTGTATTAAAAAATTTGAATTGTATTAAAAATTGTCTAGCCAGTCGAAAAAAAGTCATACCAAAAAATACAAAAATCTGAGTTTTTCAACTTTTATTTATAACAGCGATTCCAAATTTCGAGCATGTCAGGTTTTAATTTACTAGAATCTAATTCTAGGAGGATGAATAATTTTGTTCGTATTTTCGATTTATTAAGTCGACTTGTTAATTGTTCTATGGCTATTCAGCGAGATATTTCTGCAACTATATCGACCAACTATTTTAACAAAGTATGAACTATTTCTATACAAAGTCTTCGAAATGACCCTAGTTGTAAGAATGGAATCATGCTATGATGACTCAATCTTGCAAGTTGGATTTTTTTTCTATTTTCTTTTCCAGTAACAATAAAAAAAAATACAATCTTGAGGTAATAAAACATTTTCTAATATTGTCAAGAAATAAAATTTGTTTTATTTTAGTAATTATATTCTCATATTTTTATTTTATATTTTGTTGCATTGACTGCTAGGATCATTAGCAACACACATCATTATATTATTGAATATCTAAATAAAAGCCACTGAAACGCGGCAGAAAAACAAAAATCTTTTTATAAGGAAATCATTTTAAAGAATATTTTGCTTATCTTGAAAGAAAATTTTCACCCATTCATCTCAACACAGGAAAGGGGGTTTAATTACGTCATCGCAATTTTCTTCGTTGTTAGAATAATAATTGGTAATAATGTTTTCCTAGGGAAACGTTGGGAAGGTAGGGTACTTATTCCCGCTTAGGATGTTGTCAGTCTCCTGTTGTGGCACCTCAAATCTTACTTTTCTTTGAGATTTCATTTTATAATTCAGACAAAAGTTAAAATCTACCAATAACTGGTCCAATAATTTTACAAATAGGATTTGGGATATGAACGGAACTGCGCTAAGATGACACAGCTCCTGCAAGTCTGGCTTGTGATCTATGGACCACCTGACAAAACTAACTGTTCCCATATGGATATTCAGGAAGGGTGCCTTTAGATAAACCGGCACAAATGGCCTAGATGTTGATTCCCCGTAAAATTATTTTAAATAAAATAATAAATCGTCACTTTTATAAATTATATTGTTCATAGCTTTGCATATGGTAGGTAACAATGCCGAGTTATAGTAGGTATAAATCAATAAAAAAATAATTCGAGAAATAACTTAAAGCCTTTCGGTATTAAACCTTATGCAAAGGTGCTGTTTCACACTGATACAGGGACTGAATGCGAGGATTACAAACTCCCCATGAACTGCTACTTTGTAATTGAATGTATGTATATGTTTGTTTTTGACCACGAGTTTGTTTGAGAGAAAGTTTAACAAAGTGCCCACTCCCTCGTTCCAGTTATTTCAGTCCGGGTCTGCTCGGTCCGTTAAAAGAGCTATTCATGTTCCGTGGGAAGCAATTAACGCAGAGTTTGGATTGTATATAGGTATAGGGATTAAATCTATTTAGAGCTGAAAAAGAGGATATAATATTTATTTTCAAGAGATATCATTATGAGTTGTAGGCAAATAAAGTGTTTCCTGTGGCAAATAAAGTGTGTTCGCCGGATTCCTCTCCGGCTTCGTCTGGTAGTCACTCATTCTGCTAGTTGGTAAGGGAATGAGCTGGTAAGCGGTTTGGGCCCTTCTTATCCTTCTTGGTCGGAAACTATGCGAGCCAATGAACTGGGAGGGCTCTGGACCAATCGGGTTTCAACCCGAATTGGACCCCGGAAACCCGATTGGTCCAGAGCCCTCCCAGTTTCTTGGCTCGCATAGTTTCCGACCAAAAAGGATAAGAAGGGCCCAAGCCGCTGACGAGCTCATTCCCTTTGCAGCCAGCAAGGATGAGTGACTGCCAGACGAAGCCTGAGAGGAATCGGCGAAATATTGCGAAGAAAGAAAAAGCAAGACCGCTGGAGAAAGAAGCCGAATTGCAACAAACACATTTAGTTCCCATCGAAGCAGTTTAAAAGTAAACATATATATATATATATATATATATATATATATATATATATATGTGTGTGTGTGTGTGTATACATCACCGCAAGTTTGAAGGTGATCCTCATACAGGGACCAACAGAGCTTGACGACAAACTCCTGTAAGGTACTGTAGAAGAAAATCGTGTTGTAACAGTCAAAGAGCTAGCAGAAAAACTTGGATCGACGCTTAAACACATCTACAGTCTACCGACATAAACGGACAATACTTATGGAATGAGTTGATAAATTTTAGATTATGAAGACAAAAATCTTAGAAAACTAAGGCGGGAATTGTAAATGATATGCGCGAAATCTTGCGAATCATATAGTGGAAGGTTTACTTGCTAATGTTGGCTCTAGATAGTTTTAATTAAAGCTCCTTTTAATTATGAGATACCTAATGTATGAAACTAGTTGAATCCATTGCTCTTGGGTTTTAGATAAGAATCTACAATGAATAGATTTTCGTCCAAAACATCCGCATAATGTAAACCACAGTGCGGTTGATGTAAGCTAATCCCAATAGAGGACGAAACTATTCCCCTGTTGGTTCAATATTAATGCCCTCCGAACCACAAGATTTTGTGTACGGTCAGTAATGAAGTTGAGGCTGACAGTTCAAACAATCCCCACTAACAGAGACCTCTAATAAACAAGGACGTTTCAACATGCTGCCCATGTGTTGAACTCCATTCCCCTGTGCACTGTTGCGGCTTGCTATTGCCTTTTGGGTGTACCTATGGCTAATCTGTCGAATATTATTTAATTTTACGCAAAATTAATTGCGGCGGCATATCCTAGATAATTACTCTAAAATAAGTGAATTCCAAAGGAATTTTGGGGACTTTACGAAGTGATGAGGGAAAAGACTTAAATTACCTCAAAATAATACCTGTACCTTTAAAATATTTAAAAAAAAATCGATTCAATATTATTTACTTTATCTATTGTCTAACACAATAATGACATTGAGTTGTGTCTAGGAGGACACTCTGACTCTCAAAGACCCTCTAAAAGGTTAGCCACAAGTCTGAATTGTGAAATCAGTTCATTGATTGTTGAATCAGACTTGAAACAGGTTGTAAGGAGCCACGTACACAGTAATTGGCAGCCTGAGTTGTCACATTTGAATGTCAGCGGGAGATAAGGCCAGTAATAAAACCATGGTACTCCAGCAACGGTATAGTTTTGAGAAAATATGTCACCTGTACAAGAGAACGAATTGGGCATGAAATAGTAACCCGCTCCCACAAAACACGGCTTGCAACTGCGTTCATATTTTCCACATTATTTGCAAAAACCTTATTATGAAGAACCCTGAGCGTACTGAATAACATTTATAAAATGTTGTCAGACGTAGCATAGACATACCCAAGGTTTTCCGTCGCAGAATACTTGCAATACAGTTTTTTTTACGGCGCATCCTAAACATCTACGTGAGAATCCAGCGCTCTAGGCTTCTGACTGAAGTGTTGCTCTAAAATTTCTCCTCAACAGATTTCGTAGCCTTTAGCTATGCCTTCAAACGATCAACTTCCTCTTTGCACGAAAACATAACTATTTTTCATTTCTTCTACTTAGAAGGGGGGCGAGGTTAGCTCAGTGGTAGAGCACTGGACTAATAAGCTGGAGGCCTGAGTTCAAATCCCGAGCAAGCACCAAAGATTTTTCTTCTAGTGTCTTCGTTCATGGGTTGAATTCGGCCTCCCTGACCGTCCCTAGGCTAACCCAGCCTTTAATTAATTTAATAATGGGTACCATGGTTGATGCTAATGACTCTAGCAGTCGAAGCAGCCAAGGGAAAAATCAGGCGGCCGGAGCATAGTACTGACCACACTATCTCCCTAGTGTGCCGTATGGTCATGAATCAGATACCTCTATAGTATCTGCCCCTCAGGGCCCTCGTGGCCTGTTACGGGACAGATTTTTTTTTTTTTTTTTTTTTTTTTTTTTTTTTTTTTTTTTTTTTTTTTTTTTTTTTTTTTTTTTAGAAGGGAATCGAAAAGTTCAAAATTGCTCGTGTCATTCGCCCTTTTCTAGACACGAATCTAAAACTATATTTTTGTATACTTTCCTCAAATTTGTACCTATTGTCCCCTTGAAAGTGTTTATATTCAATCCTATACCTGGAAGCCTATTAACGTAAAACCTATAATTTTTTAGCACTTTCCTCCGAAGGAAAGTAGCTATTGAGGTTGGACTCATGACGGAATTTTTGAAAAATTTCTTCAAATCTTTATCGATCCTACCTAGTAGACACCGAAAATGACCCCCGTTAAAATTTATATATATCTATATCTATATCTATATATATATATATATATATATATATATATATATATATGCATATATACATATATATATATATATATATATATATATATATATATATATGTGTCTGTTAACACGATAGCGGCCAGAGTTTTTGTTTTTTCGTCACGAAACTTGGTATATAGCATTCAATTAGCAAACGATTGAACGAGTTCGTTAACCACTAAAGTCGGTCCACCGGAAGGGGGGGGGGGTTTACCCCGAACCCAAAACACTTATTTGACTATGTCAGCTATAATATTTGTTATATTTCAACGAAACTTGGTATTCGTAATGGTAATATAGAGAGAAAAATGAGATATAAAAATGAATTAAATCGGTTCATTAGAAGGGGGGGTTTACTCCGGACCCACAATACCAATTCGCCACTACCAGCCGTGATTTTTGGTATATTTCGACGAAACTCGGTATTCGTAGTGCTAATCCACAGGTAAATGTGTGTTGTAAAAATAAACTAAATCGGTTCATTAGAAGGGGGGGTTTACTCCGGACCCAAATTCCTAATATACTCATACCGGTCGTAATTTCTGCTGTATTGTAACGAAACGCGGTATACGTCGTGGGTAACTCATTAGAAAGAAGTGTTGTAAAAATGAGCTGAATCGGTCAATCGGAAAGCGGGGTTTTAATTTGTAATATATTTGAATAGAAAAGCCGGCAGACGTAGGTTCACAAAGCCGCCGCAAGGAGCGCTTTCTACCACTAGAGTGACTGTATCCTGTTCCTGCGTTAGATCAAAATACGATAATATGAGGATTTTTGTATTTATTACGTAGTGTAGTAGGTACCATGTGTAAACATAACTCTGGAAGCAGATTAATAATTGATCAGTTACTCATTACAAAATGAGAACTATTCACGTTTTTATTTTATTTATGTAGGATATTTTAAGCAAATTGTTCTGGAAAGCAGTCTACACTACCCAAATTCTGAGGAAAGTGCTTAGTTATGCAGCTCCTGCGTGACGGACTTTTTCGTCGATAGGGCGTCCTTTTAGCTCCGGGTTTCTTTCATGCAATAAAAACGTGGTACATTCCTTTGGAATTCACTTATTTTAGAGTAATTATCTAGGATATGCCGCCGCAATTAATTTTGCGTCAAATTAAATAATATTCGACAGATTAGCCATAGGCACACCCAAAAGGCAATAGCAAGCCACAACAGTGCACAGGGGAATGGAGTTCAACACATGGGCAGCATGTTGAAACGTCCTTGTTTATTAGTGGTCTCTGTTAGTGGGGATTGTTTGAACTGTCAGCCTCAACTTCATTACTGACCGTACACAAAATCTTGTGGTTCGGAGGCATTAATATTGAACCAACAGGGGAATAGTTTCGTCCTCTATTGGGATTAGCTTACATCAACCGCACTGTGGTTTACATTATGCGGATGTTTTGGACGAAAATCTATTCATTGTAGATTCTTATCTAAAACCCAAGAGCAATGGATTCAACTAGTTTCATACATTAGGTATCTCACAAGGAGCTTTAATTAAAACTATTTAGAGCCAACATTAGCAAGTAAACCTTCCACTATATGATTCGCAAGATTTCGCGCATATCATTTCCAATTCCCGCCTTAGTTTTCTAAGATTTTTGTCTTCATAATCTAAAATTTATCAACTCATTCCATAAGTATTGTCAGTTTATGTCGGTAGACTGTAGATGTGTTTAAGCGTCGATCCAAGTTTTTCTGCTAGCTCTTCGACTGTTACAACACGATTTTCTTCTACAGTACCTTACAGGAGTTTGTCCTCAAGCTCTGTTGGTCCCTGTATGAGGATCGTCTTCAAACTTGCGGTTTCCCGTTCGAAATCTTTAAAACCACCCCTGCACTTGTCGCTCACTTATTAAATTTTCGCTATATGTTTCTACAGGTTTTCCATAAGGTGAAGAGGCATTTCTCCTTTATCGAATTCTCAAAGTATGGTGTAAGAGGTGTCCATTTTAAATGAAATTTCAGCAGAGAATAAATATGTTTCATCAAGCAAATCATTATAAATAGAAGTCTAATTAATTCTATAGTAAACAAAAATAAATTGAAAATAAGGGGATGTAAACAGACAGAATATTAAAAACCTACATTACTTATGGGATGACCTGATATGTAATAATTGCGGATCAATATGCTAATCCGTATTTGAAATTTTGATAAAAGATTTATGTTTGCTAGGAAGGGAGCTAATGAAGGAAGGCTGGCGGATAGGATATATGAATGTTATGCCGACGTATCATTCATCATTCGCCCCGGACACCATCCGTTCCTCTAATTTACCCTGCCTAATTTACCTCAACGTCAATTTCAAACATTCCTCGAGGCCAAAATGTGGAAAGAAAGCATAATCAGTTCAACTCTAGGAAACTGAATCATCTCAACGGATTTTCGCAGCATTCAAGATTGATGGACTTTTAGAAGGTACTCATTTGGTATTCGATGATTTTGGCGTGAAATTGAACGAGGAGAGAAGAAATTCGCTCGATGGATTGGGCATAAATACATTTTGAAAAATATGGTTATCATCTTATAATACAAAGTTATTTAGAACGTCTTGTATGTCGTAAAATCTATCCAACCACTGATCTAAGCAAAATGGAACTTTGGTTGGCCACTTTAAAAGTCATCTAGGGGTCCTTCTGATAATACCAGATGTATTCATTTTTTTGAATTCAGAATGTAACTGCCAATGAAGAAATTAAGAAGTAAAAAAAAGAGCATCCATTACGCCAAAATGTTTGCATCATCGTCAAGATCATGGTTAACACAGAGATTTTCAGAACAGTGTCAACGTTTCGGATAACTGAAAAATATAATCTAAATGGATCTTCTCACCCTTCAAAACGCATAAATTTAAATTTAAAAAAATATTGTTCAACATATCTTCTTAATACTTGCTCCCTAGGGGATAAGCTAAAGTTTTAATGTAGAAGACCAAAGACGTTAAAATGTTCTAAAAATTTTATACTTAAAAATGAATATATATATATATATATATATATATATATATATATATATATATTATTTTTGAGGTTTCTTCGCTGGGGAGAATTATTCGTGTTCTTCATGCGGCATTCTCCAGCGGTCTGTTTTTTAGCGTGATATTTTGCAGAAATCCTATTCTGCTTCTTCAGACGGTTGTCCATTTTACACTTTTTTAGTTTGTTATTTTTAAATAACCTATAATAAATTGAGCTTATTTTAACATATGGTGCTTTCGGATATGCATTCTTGTATCGTCGCCTGTTGACAACGTGTAGAGCCGATGGAACTGTTTAGAAGCTTTTCTTCGTCTTGCTGCGAAGTATCTGCTTTTCTTTTCTCTGCCAATCTTCCTATTACAGTTCTAAGTACGGGCTTCCAGGTAGGGTGTAGGATAACACCTTCATCCCTGTTGAGAGTCATGGGTTGCTTGAATATCTCTACCGCCTCTCTGACAAGCCTTCTTTGCCGGTTATCTTCTTCAGCCAGGACTCTAGCTTCATCAAAGAGCATTTGTCCAGGACATTCTTCGCCGTGTCTGGCTACAGCAGACGTTTAAGGCGGTACAGCACAGTGTTGCTTTATCCAGTCTACGTCGGACAGACTGGAAAGAAGATAGCCACAAGGATAAAGCAACACTGTGCTGTACCGCCTAAAACGCACCAAAACGTCTGCTGTAGCCAGACACGGCGAAGAATGTCCTGGACAAATGCTCTTTGATGAAGCTAGAGTCCTGGCTAAAGAAGATAACCGGCAAAGAAGGCTTGTCAGAGAGGCGATAGAGATATTCAAGCAACCCATGACTCTCAACAGGGATGAAGGTGTTATCCTACACCCTACCCGGAAGCCCGTAGTTAGAACTGTAATAGGAAGATTGGCAGAGAAAAGAAAAGCAGATGCTTCGCAGCAAGACGAAAGAAAGCTTCTAAACAGTTCCATCGGCTCTACACGTTGTCAACAGGCGACGATACAAGAATGCATATCCGAAAGCACCATATGTTAAAATAAGCTCAATTTATTATAGGTTATTTAAAAATAACAAACTAAAAAAGTGTAAAATGGACAACCGTCTGAAGAAGCAGATTAGGATTTCTGCGAAATATCACGCTAAAAAACAGACCGCTGGAGAATGCCGCATGAAGAACACGAATATATATATATATATATATATATATATATATATATATATATATATATATATATATATATCGAGAATGTGGGGTTTTTGGGTTACATTCGCTATCTTTCGACATTATTGCTTTCTTCTAATAACACGTTTGCGATGGTGCTAATGAACACAGCAGTAGATGCACCACAAAAGAAAAAAAAAAAAAAAAAAACACGTTTGGGACCATTTTGGGGCCAAAAATCGATTTATTTTATAGATTTCCTTTTGGCTAATATTCAGATTGTTTGAACCTTTAAATTTTAAATAAAATATACAGTTTTTTGTACAAATCACAAGTTAGGTAAACAAATATAATTAGGTTCTATTCTACGCTTTCAAATCACAGCTGAAATAAGGATTACACGGAAAGGTGCAAATATGACGCTGTTTCGCTGAACCGTATTTTTTCGATTTAGTGCTTTCATTGTATCCCTATTTTTAATGATTTGTTGTTGTGCTTTCAAAACCAGATTGCAACTCCATTGGACCAATTTAGTCACTTTCTGTCGAGTTTACTAAGATGTTTCATGGTTTTATACTTTCTGTTCTTCCAATAATACTTTATTCACTCCGATTTTCGTTTTGTTCCTATTTATTTATCTATTTTTTTATTTACATAAAATTGAGGCATTAATGACCCTATAGTGGTTGAATGACCTTTAAACATCAAAGAAAAAAAAAATAATCTGAACTTACAGTTTTTTTTTTATTTTTTGGTGTAATTTAAGGCGTGTCATTAACGCCAGTGAATTATTAACGGTTGACACGCCTTAACGCCTATGAACTCACAGTTTATAGCAATACAATCAGCTGTCAAAAGAAGTAGCCATTAAAGTTGCGAATTTTAATTAAATGGCTAAATATTTTACGTTTATTTATCGAACTTGAACTAATTAATTTACTAATGCTATTATTTACTATGTTTTTTATCATATTAGTTTCATTTAAATATGCATAAGTTACAAATATTATTATTTAATCATTTTGTTATAATGTTACTTTCATTCAAATATGTATGACTCATAACTGTTATCATTTACTGCGTTTGTTATCATATGAGATTATTTCAAGTATTCATGACTCACAAAATGACCCCGGATCCAGAACTGACGGTAGTAGGATCCGCCAACACAGCCCCTTGAAATATTAAATCCTCAGAAGACGAGGGCGTGAATTAATTATGGGGTGAGATTAAAACCCCGAGAGATCCCAATTTGCGAGGATTAGAATAAGATTATCCTGGAAGGACGTATGGCCGCCGGAGAGGTGTGTATAAATGATGATCTGGCTTAAGGCCTACCTCTCGAGCACCCCATCTTAATTACTCTACTACCCGCTCTAATGAGTAACGCAGGTCTGGAGGAGTTTATGATTGGCCAATGTGTAAAATATTGAAACACAGTAAAAGTGCAACTATAAGAACTAGTGGAAAATGCACATAATTGCAATAGCAGGACGGACAACAGTCATTTTTTTTTTTTTTTTAATATTTATTTTCTGAGCTTTTCGCAACTATAGCGACTTGCTCAGAACAAACATTACACATACGTACATACATACACATCTACATGCATATATACTTAGATACAATTTGGTTATTACATATGTGCATACAAACACATTATTATATATATACATCAACATCAATAATATATACATCATCATTATTATATATATACATCAAATTATGCAAATATACATTACACTATGTTTATATAGTTTATTCTGCTTCTAGACATAGGATAATACTATTCAGATTAAGATATAATAGAATAAATACCTTAATAAAGATATACTATCATAGAGCATTAATAAATATATAATAGAGAAAGATAAATAAAGATATAATATAATAGAGCGTTAATAAAGATGTAATAGAATAAATACATTAAAAAAAAAAAAAAAAAAAAGAAAAAAAAAAAAAAAAAAAATGCATGCACACATGTACACACCTGCATACACACACACATATAACATATAAATTAACAATGGTATATTTTTTATATAAATAATAATGGTATATATAAACAAATCTCTATGGGTTGTTTTCACTCTTCTTCCTTTCTAAATTTATGCTATAATCTGGTTAGTAAGTTTGTCTTGTTTAGGTAGTTCAATATCTCATCGATATATTTGCTTCCATCGCCGAGTAATTCAGTCGTCACTGTCATACCACGTTGTTGTCAGTCGACAACAGTCATACCACGTTGAATTCTCCGGTTTACGAAGATCACTCAAGTTAAGCAACGTCGGTGGTACTTGGTGATTGCCAGAAAAAAAAAAAAACGTGCTGTTGGTATATTTTCACAAAATGTCAGTATTAAATGTTTCTATTCTAAGATTTACAAATTATATTAGGGATAAAAACGGAAACGCGCTAAAATGACGCAATTCCTGCAAATAGGAAGTTAAAAAAACATGCTTATTAGTTTTTCTTTAGATGTTTAAATTAAACTATAAATTCTTGATTCTTTAAAAACCCAGATAAGTTGAAATCCCTCAAACCATTAGCCATCTATTAAAGGCTTTTCTTCTATATTATGTGCAATAAGGTGTGACTCAATGACGTAAATTTTCAAAGACTTCATTGGATTTGTGGCGACAACTTCTCATTCATCTTTCTCTGATAAATAATTAGGAGTAGTATGGCTACCTCAATTATGCAAATTTACAAGATATACAGGATTGTTTTCTTTATATGCAACAAACGTCGTTCCTTAGACTCCGCTGTCTCTTGTGTTTTTGTTGTTTTGTTTTTTTTGTTTTTTTTTATTATTATTATTAGGAGAAAAATTTGTATTTTTTGGCGGGTCTAATGCCCACGAACTTTTGGAAAAAAAAAACCAGAACAAATAACAAGATTATGAAGTAAATGAATGCCTCCAGGAATGATGAGCATGCTGTGTATCCAGCAACCCAATAAAGTTGGGCAGCCCACTTTATTATTTCATTAAATAAAGTTTTCTTCTTCTTCGTGTTCTGGATTTGACTTTTCGAATTTCAACATGAAGCGTGAAATCCTTCATTAAAGCTTGAAGCTTTTTCTATAGTTGTAAGCATATTAAACATATTACTCTCACCATCTACACATTATTATTTTTAATATCTGAATCCGTGTAAATTATTTTCACTCTCATGAAATTATTCGTATTTGTTGGTACATCTAAAGATTTCTCGTTTCATATTCTTTTGTTCTCTTCATGATGTAATGGTATTGCTTATTTTTGATGAAATAAGTTTTTCATTAATTGTGCACAAATTATGCAGAGGAAAAAAATTACAAACTATAAACTAATAATTTGTTACTGGAGTAAACTCCCACTCTTTTTTTTTTTTTTTTTATTTATTTATTTATTTATTTTTTTTTTTTTTTTTTACGGCGCATCAACAAATCTTGGCTATTAGCGCCGACATCCAGGGTGCAGCCAGGAATCTTTTCAGCGAGCCCTGAGATGAGAAAATTTCTGGCGCCGGTGGGGATCGAACCCACCATCTCCCGCTTATGAATCTGGCGCGCTAGCCACTAGACCACGGGAGACCCCCACTCCCACTCTTATTAGAGTTTTCTTATATCCATGATATATCGCTCTCTATCTCATTAGCTCTGAATATTCAAATGGAAGTTTCCTTGCAGAAGGCAACAAAAATTACGCGGCAACATATAAGTAACACGGCGCACAGTGTGGTAGAATACCAAAATCTTGGAATTCAGAGGATTGACTTTGGCGTTATTGTTGTATATCATTCGACACGTAATTGCATCAGAAAAAATAATCAATAACAAAAAAATGAATAACTAAAAGTAACCGAAGTTCGATTCCCGGTAAAACCCAAATTTGTAATCAATGTAAATTAAATATCATTACTGTTGTATATTTTTCGGCGCGGAATTGCATCATAAAAAAATTATCAATAATAATAGAACACATAATCATACGTGCCGGGTTCAATTCTCGTTAAAAAAAAGAAAATAAAATTACTTAGACTTGAATAGTATAAAATCTATTTTTCATAGTTCTCCATTTTTATATCATCACTCCTCATCATCACCTGACGATTTCTCCCACGTTCGTGTGACACTGCATTACTATGGCTTAGGTGAGACTAATAAATATCCATATTAGTTATTTCATAATTACATTGAAATCAGCGAAATTATTGTAGTAGTTAAGGTCATCTACTATATATTTGTCAAAAACCACTCACTCACTCACTGACCTATCATTGCCCAGCCCAAACCACTCGACAGAAAATTTTGAAATTTTGCATGGACACTCCTTATATAACGTAGGCACTCACTAAGGAAGGTTTTCTTGATATTTGAATCTTTAAGTATTTTTAGAGGGGTTTAAAGTTTGAGTTGGTTAGAACATGCAAGCCTAGGTAGAATGCGTTGCTAGGACGATAAAGAACAGCTGTTACCGTACATTATCTATTTCATAGTATTTTCAATTGAGGTTAATTTCAACTATGATGGCAGTCCTTGAATTACTGGGGTATGGAATACTATCAACTTGGAATAGTTTTAGGCAAATAAAACGCTATTACAACTAAAATGAAATGATCTTTGGAATGAAAAAGGAATGGATCAAACCAATTGTGCTTATAATAGAAATGATCTTATTTAATTTATTTTTAAGGTTTTTAAGACACATTTTTACCATCAAATCAAAATGGGGGGGGGGCTACAGATCTCTCAGTTCCCCTTAAATATGCTCACGCTGGTAACCTATAGATAACGGGTTATCTCTACGTTATCTGTTTTTTGATACTGGTGCGGAGCATCCCAATGTCAAGAAACATTATACTTTGATTACCTATAAACTGATGACTAACTTATTTCATGACGGGAACCGTGCTATAATTAACTGCACAAAATTATGTAGGAGTGTTAATTTTGATGATACATTATCTACCGCAATAAAATAACTACTTATCTGCCGTGACGAAGCACGGGTATTCAGCTAGTTCCTTATAAAAAAAAAAAAAAAAAAAAAAAAAAAAAAATGCTTGGAGCAAAAGGGACAAAATTAAGCAAATTTAGCCAAATCTGGCTTTAATAGTTGAGCGGAATGTATTTTGAAAGCTTTATTCTGCTTTATTGGAACTTTCCAGCTACATTGTTTAAAAATAATACAACTCCCAAGCAAGCGGAGCAAATAATTTTCTTTTCCATGCTTTAAGGTACCCTATACACAAACTAACACCTTTTAGGAAATTAATACAAAACTACTTTGGTATCCATTTCTTATAGATTTTAGTAACGAGTAAAAACTGTGAAAACCCTATGATGTCCTCCGGGATGCTGACAAGAAATATACAAATGTCATAACTCACAGGTCAAATTTCATGAACGGGGGTTCAAATTTATGAATGAATAAGAACATTTATTTAGCAAGAAAAAATATTTACATGCAAAAACAAACAAGCTTAATGCCAAAGGCAAAGGGTATAACCCGTCAACCAGGTTGTAGCTAGTACCTCAAAGGTAAGCAAGCTTAATGCCAAAGGCAATGGGTATAACCCGTCAACCAGGTTGTAGCTAGTACCTCAAAGATAAGCAAGCTCTTTGTAAACAATATTTCATCTATTAAATAGAAGAACAAGCAGCGCTAATAAATCAAAGAAAAGAGCATGCTATAATTTAACAAACTCTAAAGTAGGCAATTCAAAATAAATAAATAGTAAAAGATAAAAACTTTAATGTATAAAAATTATATTAACCTACACATGCTATTGGACGACATAATATAATAAAAATAACTAGATAAATTACAACGTGCTAAAATTCCAATTTATATATATATATATATATATATATATATATATATATATATATATATATATATGTATATATATATATATATATATAAATACATTCGTTACAGGAATGGATCTCGTAATAAGCGGTATATTTATTAGCGTTATATTTCGAAAGGAATGCCATTCTCCTTACGTCCATTACTGGTATGAGTTTTTATATATTTTAAAGTATTCAAACCACAATTACAGTATATATCAAACCAGCTGACCCGGCGAACTTCGTACCGCCTATCAGTCGATTCTTTAATTTTTTTTTTCTTTTAATACTTATTCTGCTATTTGGGACACCGGGTCAGGTAGTAAGATAAAGAAAAAAAGAAAAAAGAAACTTAATAAGTCAACAATTAAATTTTGTCAAAAAATAAAAATTATAAAACCCTTAAAATTCTTTTAATAGTCACTAAAAATCACAATGAAAATTACAATATCATATTTCTTATTATGATACCTACTTATTATATTTCATTTTAATTTTACTTATTCTAAATTAATTGAGAGGAGATCGTTGACCGTTGATGATGCAAGGTAGGGATTGTCGGGGTTCGGTCACTGCTACTTAATAAAACTACATTTTATCATAAAAATGGTTTTATTGTGCCGACGTTTCGGCTTGAACTTCAAGCCTTCATCAGGGCTGTAAAAAACAAGTAGGACGGATGTAGTACTGAAATATACACACACACATATATATATATATATATATATATATATATACATATGCCTACAAACATAAATACACATACATATATACATACATATGTGGAAAAAGACAAAAACATAAAATACTAGAACATAATATATAGAAGTGAACATAATATATAGTGTTTGGAAGAACATAATATATAGTGTTTGGATTATTAGGAAAACAGATATAAGAATAACAGATTACATATTAGATTAGATAAAAGAATAACAATATGGGCTTACCGATGGGAAGATTGAGAACTATTCCTCACAAATGCGGGATCATTTCTGACAGTTAATACAGGGAAATATAGGAAGAAAGGAGTTGGTGAGGGGGAGGGGGGTTCTGGACCATCCAATGGACAGAGAACATAGAAGATGAAAGAAAGAGCGGCAAAGTACAGTAAGGGGTCATAAAGTCATAAAATGCTGTGTTAATGGAAAGGGAGGCAGGTATAAAGGGCTATATTGCAGGCGGTATAGGGGATTAGGATGGAGTTTTTAATAAATGGAAGATGTTGGAGTAGGTAGAGGAGATGACTTCTTTGTCAATTTTGTCATTAACTGGATTATTTTCTAGGTGGATAAAAATTGATTCGGAAAGGAGGCGTTTTTCTTCGTTGGATTCAGTGGAAAGGATGGAGTATTGGTCAAAACCAAAGTCATGTCCGTCTGTGATGGCATGTCTAGTTAAAGCTGTCTTTATGTCTTTATTCCGTACATCATTTTTGCGGTTGTTGATACGTTTTCTTACTGGGTTTTTAGTCTGTCCAATGTACGCACTATTGCAGTTGGGTGTGATGCAGGGGATTCTGTAGACTACATTGGTCCTGTCTTTTTGTGGGATAGGGTCTTTAAGAGTCGTATGTAAGTTTTTCAGTTTGTTCTGTGTCGATAGTCCTAGTTTTAGAGTGGGGAAAGTATCGCGTAGGGATTTTTGGATTTTTTCTGTGAGGTTTGGGATATATGGGAGGCCTCTGAATTGAGGGACAATATTATCTTGGGTAGTGGGGATGGGTTTAGGGTTATTAAAAGAATTTATGAGACGTGAGGAAAGGTAATGGAGAAGTGATAAGATTCCAGAAATTCTAACAGCCTTTAACTCCTACCACCCCCGGTTAATATTCACCATCGAGACCGAAACTAACAACTCCCTCCCTTTCCTTGACATACTCCTTATTAGAAATACAGACGGCTCTATATCCACTGATTGGTATACCAAACCCACTTACTCGGGACGACTTCTCCATTACCTTTCCTCACACCCCAAACACCAAATCCTCAATACTGCCAGCAACCTAATAAATCGAGCCCTCTCCCTATCCGACACCAAATTTCACCCTGCCAACAAATCCCGACTCCTCGATATTCTTACTACCAATGGATTTCCTACGAACATTATCACCCGTCTCATAAATTCTTTTAATAACCCTAAACCCATCCCCACTACCCAAGATAATATTGTCCCTCAATTCAGAGGCCTCCCATATATCCCAAACCTCACAGAAAAAATCCAAAAATCCCTACGCGATACTTTCCCCACTCTAAAACTAGGACTATCGACACAGAACAAACTGAAAAACTTACATACGACTCTTAAAGACCCTATCCCACAAAAAGACAGGACCAATGTAGTCTACAGAATCCCCTGCATCACACCCAACTGCAATAGTGCGTACATTGGACAGACTAAAAACCCAGTAAGAAAACGTATCAACAACCACAAAAATGATGTACGGAATAAAGACATAAAGACAGCTTTAACTAGACATGCCATCACAGACGGACATGACTTTGGTTTTGACCAATACTCCATCCTTTCCACTGAATCCAACGAAGAAAAACGCCTCCTTTCCGAATCAATTTTTATCCACCTAGAAAATAATCCAGTTAATGACAAAATTGACAAAGAAGTCATCTCCTCTACCTACTCCAACATCTTCCATTTATTAAAAACTCCATCCTAATCCCCTATACCGCCTGCAATATAGCCCTTTATACCTGCCTCCCTTTCCATTAACACAGCATTTTATGACTTTATGACCCCTTACTGTACTTTGCCGCTCTTTCTTTCATCTTCTATGTTCTCTGTCCATTGGGTGGTCCAGAAACCCCCTCCCCCTCACCAACTCCTTTCTTCCTATATTTCCCTGTATTAACTGTCAGAAATGATCCCGCATTTGTGAGGAATAGTTCTCAATCTTCCCATCGGTAAGCCCATATTGTTATTCTTTTATCTAATCTAATATGTAATCTGTTATTCTTATATCTGTTTTCCTAATAATCCAAACACTATATATTATGTTCTTCCAAACACTATATATTATGTTCACTTCTATATATTATGTTCTAGTATTTTATGTTTTTGTCTTTTTCCACATATGTATGTATATATGTATGTGTATTTATGTTTGTAGGCATATGTATATATATATATATATATATATATATATATATATATATGTGTGTGTATATTTCAGTACTACATCCGTCCTACTTGTTTTTTACAGCCCTGATGAAGGCTTGAAGTTCAAGCCGAAACGTCGGCACAATAAAACCATTTTTATGATAAAATGTAGTTTTATTAAGTAGCAGTGACCGAACCCCGACAATCCCTACCTTGTATTCTAAATTAAGTTTCATTTTTATTGTAGTACTTAATGATACACGATATTTTTTGTTTCATTACCTGTCGCGTAAACAGACAGAGCAGATGGTTTTCCAACACGGAAACAGGCAACATACAATTGACCATGCGAGAAACATGGGTTTTCTAGATTAATACCACAAACACATAATGACTGCCCCTATATATATATATTTATAGTCAAACTGAGTTCATAGGTCCAATAGCAACACAGTTGTAGGAACTGTAATCAATTGACAGCAGCTCGATTCAAACTTGCACCATTATTAGTCGAATGTCACGCTTCACGGGTCTGTCTTAACCGAATTCTTTCACGTTCATTGCGATCTGCACGTTCATTGCGATTTTCACGTTCCTCGGCAGTACAATTGGATTGATAATTTTTTTTTTTTTTTTTTTTTTTTTTTGATTTTTAGAATTTCGGGTTCTTCTGCCTAAATTTGTCCGCCGCCTTATAGGAGGCATATTTAGTAAGTCACAAACACACAACACTTCAGTAATTTTATAGAAATTTGTGGCTTTTAGATTTATTAATATTATAGATGCACAGCAAAGAGATGTTTACATTTCAAGTGACATTTTACCACAATTTACATTTTACCATAGTCAATTTGTTTTTGACTAATGTTACCATCGTATAAATATTGACATTAATATTTATACGATATTAATGTCACTCAATTGTTTTGCCTTCCCAGAACCCCTCCACTAACACTTTATGGTATGGTATTAAAGTTCAAATTGACCTTTAAGTATTATTACGAATCTTTTGTATGGGAATATAGACAAGTGGGGTCTTTTTTACTTCGTTAACGCAAATGTAAATTAATTTAAATTGCATTATTAACATGTGATTCTAATGTCACCTAGTGATTACTTGTTCTTATTTATTAATTTTTTTTTTTTTGCTTATACACAAATAACCAAATACGTTAACTGTTAAAAATATTATAATTGAGAACATATGCTTTTATTTAAAAATGAATATGCTTTAACGAAGTAAAAAAGACCCGAAAAATGTTGTTTTTAGACTTTTTCAGGCAATTTGTTTAATTTTTAGCGCGGTTCCTCCCTCCCCCATAGGGAGGAACCCCGCTTATAGGGTTGATACAATGAAACAATCCGGAAGTGCCGACTAGAAAATTTCGCGTTTCAGAACCCTTAGAGACCGAAAATAACGGTGGTTCAAATTTGTATATATATATATATATATATATATATATATATATATATATATGTATATATTTATTTATATATATATATATATATATATATATATATATATATATTTGTCTGTTCGCTCTCTAGATAGAAGACGAATGGTCCGATTTTGATGAAATTTGGTACAAAAATCCTTCGTCCAATTTGAAAGGTCAAGTTCTTTAACCAGCAAAATCCGCCTACTGGAAGATGGCGTTTGGGGCGAAATTCGCGCAAAAAAAAATCGTAACGCTTACGTTTTTGAGTTCATAAGCTTCTAAGTACTCGTTTTATATGACTCCTGGGCTAGGAAAACGAATGAAACCATTTTCAAGGCGATAGCTTTAACCGTTTTCGAGAAAATTGGAAAAATATTTTTTGAATACTGTTTTTGGTTTGGGTACTTAGAATCATAGGATTCAGTTGAAACATTTTCTGCATGTTCTACTTTAATCAAAACTAATATGTTGAAATTTTGGTTACGTTTGGAGTTAAGGAAGGGTTAGAATAAAATATTTTATTAACAGACATAAAAAGTTTTAGTAACTTTGTTTACTTTCCTTAATATCTCGAAAAAGCTTGAGAATCCTGGTAAACGGAAGAATACCATTAGAAAGCTTATTAAATGCTCTAAAAAAAAGGTTCTAATGAAAGTTTTGATTAGGCGATGTCAATCGGAAAAATAAGAGCTGAAAACTTTAAAGTAATTGATTTCGCTTATTCGAACTGTTCTTTTTGTCGGTTTTTTATTCCTTGTTATTTTTTAATTACTTATTGTTGGATAATGTATTTGAAAATAAAACAGGTTAAGAAAAATAAGAAAAACAATTTAATGTTAGAGATATGGATTTCCAAGATATATAGCTTTTCAAATGCCTAGCGTCCTTCCTAGGGAGGGTTCTTTGTCTTTGATTTTGGTACTTAGAATTATGGGATACAGTTGAAACATTTTCTGCATGTTCGAGTTTCATCAACACTAATATGTTGAAATTTTTGTTACGTTTAGAGTAAAGGAAGGGTTAGAATAAAATATTTTATTAACAGACATAAAAAGTTTTGATAACTTTGTATACTTTCCTTAATATCTCGAAAACGGTTGAAAATCTTGGTAAACGGAAGAATACCATTAGAAAGCTTATTAAATGCTCTACATAAAAGGTTCTAATGAAAGTTTTGATTAGGTGATGAAAATCGGAGAAATAAGAGCTTAAAGCTTTAAAGTAATTGATTTTGCTTATTCGAACTGTTCTTTTTGTCTGTTTTATTTCTTGTTATTTTTTAATTGCTTATAGTTGGATAATGTATTTGACAATAAAACTGGTTAAGTAAAATAACAAAAACAATTTATTGTTAGAAATATAGATTTCCAAGATTCCAAGACCTTGTCACTAGCGGGTCTGTTTCTAGTGTAGCGGACCCTTCCAGGTAAGATTGTAAATCATGACCTTTCAAGACTTTACTACTCACAGGAATGGCGTTAGTGACCTTAAGGGTTGACACGCCATTATAATAATTAATTTTAAAAAAAAGACTGGTGGAACCAAAATAATAACTGCTTCTATTTTAATTTTTCCAAATTAGACTAGGGATATGAACGGAACCGCGCTAAGATGATGCAGTCCTGCGAGACGGACTTTTCTCTCAGTAAGAACCATCCTCGAACTTCAAGGAATATTATAAAAAAAGAATTAGCGGAATCGGTTCAGTTGTTTTCGAGATTTACGGTTACCAACACATTTAGCGATTCATTTTTATATAATAGATGGATACACAAATACGTTAACTGTTAAAAATATTATAATTGAGAACATATGTTTTTATTTAAAAATGAATTTTAGCTAAGGAAGTAACAAAGACACGAAAAGTGTTGTTTTTAGACTTTTTCAGGCAATTTTTTTTAATTTTTTCTCTCCGTAAGAACCATCCTCGTACTTCAAGGAGTATTATAAAAAAGTCCGATTCGCAGGAACTGCGTCATCTTAGCGCGGTTCCGTTCTTATCTCTAGTGTTTATGAAGGCATAGAATAGAAACAGTTATTACTTTGTTTATATCAATAGCGAAACAGCTATCCAAATGAAATCTCAAACAAACCAGTCTTCAAAGGTCTTGATTTACAATCTTACCTGTATGGGTCAGCTATACCATAAGTCGGGCAGAAAGGCCTCCTCTCAGAGGCATTTGGAAAGCCTTGGGATCTCTCTCTTTGAACGCTACATTTCTAACAATAAATTGATCTTCTTATTTTACTTAATCTGTTTTATTGTCAAATACATTATCTGACTATAAGCAATTTAAAAATAACAAGGAATAAAACAGACAAAAAGAACAGTTCGAATAAGCGAAATCAATTACTTTAAAGTTTTAAGCACTTATTTCTCCGATTGACATCGCCTAATCAAAACTTTCATCAGAACCATTTTTGTAGAGCATTTAGTGAGCTTTCTAATGGTCATCTTCCGTTTCCCAAGATTCTCAACCTTTTTCGAGATATTAAGGAAAGTATACAAAGTTACCAAAACTTTTTATGTCTGTTAATAAAATATTTTATTCTAACCCTTTCTAAACTCTAAACGTAACAAAAATTTCAACATATTAGTTGTAATGAATGTAGAACATTCAGAAAATGTTTCAACTCAATCCCATGATTCTAAGTACCAAAATCAACGAGAAAAAGAACAGTTCGAATAAGCGAAATCAATTACTTTAAAGGTTTATGCACTTATTTCTCCGATTGACATCGCCTAATCAAAACTTTCTTTAGAACCATTTTTGTAGAGCATTTAGTGACCTTTCTAATGGTCATCTTCCGTTTCCCAAGATTCTCAACCTTTTTCGAGATATTAAGGAAAGTATACAAAGTTACCAAAACTTTTCATGTCTGTTCATAAAATATTTTATTCTAACCCTTCCTTAACTCCAAACGTAACATAACTTTCAACATATTAGTTTTAATGAAATTAGAACATGCAGATAATGTATCAACTGAATCCCGTGATTCTAAGTACCCAAACCAAAAACGGAATTCAAAAACTATTTTTCCAATTTTCTCGAAAACGGTTAAAGCTATCGCCTTGAAAATGGTTTCATTCGTTTTCCTAGCCCAAGAAGCCTATAAAACGAGTACTTACAAGCTTATGAACTCAAAAACGTAAGCGTTACGATTTTTTCTGCGCGAATTTCACCCCAAACGCCATCTTCCAGTGGGCGGATTTTGCTGGTTAACGAACTTGACCTTTCAAATTGGACGACGGATTTTTGTACCAAATTTTATCAAAATCGGACCATCACGGAAGCCAGAAATGAGCGAACAGACAAATATATATATATATATATATATATGTATATATATAAATAAATATATATATATATATATATATATATATATATATATATATATATATATATATAAATAAAAAAAAATATGTCTTGTGCCAGACACGGTCGAGAGCAGACGTCCTAAGAGCCTGTCCGAGGGTATACTAGTGTTGTAGGGTACAGTCCAGGTAGGGATCGACTTCCCTTTGAGGTAGGTGCTTCACCTCTTCTAGCTCTAGGTGCAAGTCTTTGTCCTCTCCGGGTGGTCTGAGACGCTATGGGAGTCCTGATCGATTAAATCGGAAGTGCATATTTAGTGTTCACCCGTGTGCTTTAGTTCGCGGGGAGTGGTTCAGTGATAGGTTACTGATACAAGTGACATCTCATTCATCATTACGATGGCGGAAGTAAAAAATCTGATTGATAGTGCTCTTTCAAAGCTAATTGTTATCTCAAACTATCAGTTTCTAAAAGGCGAACTAAAGGAGAAGGCTCGAGAAACAATCGAGGAACTGAATAAAGCAGTCAGCATGCTAACACTCATAATTAGCAAAGAAACGATGCAGGGAAAACCACCATCTCAAACTCATCACCAAGGAAATCAACCGCCTGACACTAGCTATTCTCGGATAGTAAGCAAGAAAATCACGGCCTCTATATCAAGACCCACATACAAATACATCGTAAAAACCGTTCCACAATCGAGTGTAAATGCTGAAAATGAGTTCAAAAGAGTCATAAAACCCAAGAACATGAAGGTTACAATTGATAAACTCGTACCCCTCAGAAACGGCTCTATAATGGTTCAAATCGACAACAAGGACGATGGCGAGAAAATAGAAGCAGAAATAAAGAAGGAAAGCCGGGAAATAACCATCGATAGAATCAGGAAGAAAAAACCACGAATCATTATTAAGGACATCGAAGAGGATTTCAATATTACCAACATTGTGGAAGAATTGATAGAACAGAATGAGGAAATTCCACTCGACCGGGAGAATATCAAACCAATAATTATTCTCACGAACAGAAATAAAAAAATGAGACACGCAGTACTGGAAGTGAATGGAATGAACAGGAAAACACTCTTAAATAATAGGATAAAGCTGGGCTATAAAATAGTGGCTATAGACAATTATTATTCAATTAGACGTTGCTTCAAATGTAACAAGTTTCATCATAAGCAATCAGAGTGTCGGAGTGAAACAGTGTGCCCATTGTGTAGTGAAAATCATGAAATGAAAATGTGTCAAAACAAAACTCGAAAATGTACCAACTGCATCAGATTCAATCAACACGCCCCCAGCAGCAAGAAGAGGCCAACGCAACATGCAGCATTAGACAGGATGTGTCCTTCTTACCTCACAGAAATACAGAAACTTATTGCAAATACTGACTACGACAATTCAAACAGTGAGTACAATCAAACAAACTAACAACTTTATCTCTCGTATTAATATGACAGACATTAATATACTTCAACTAAATACACAACACTCTAAACAATTTACAGACTTACTACAGTATTATTTAATTAAGAAGAATATAGATCTACTTATTATTCAAGAACCATACACCAGGGACAATAGGATCACAGGGTACAAAAAAAGCTTTAAAATATTTCAAACATATATTACTGGGCGAGTTAGAGCTGGTATAATAATTACAAATCCAGACATCGACGGCTGTTTGTTGACTCAATACTCAGATTTAGACTTTGCTGCTGTGGAAATTATCTATAAACACAACCTCTTTATAATTATTAGTGCCTACTTCGATATCAGAAGAGATGTTGATCAAGATTTGGAAAAAATAGACAATATTTCCAAAAACTATCCAAATCATAAAATAGTAATAGGCATGGATAGCAATTGCAGGTCCAAAGTATGGTTTGATAGGCTCACAAATGAACGCGGGAAGAAATTAGAGGGGTATTTATTAACTAGTAATTGGATATTAAATAATAAAGATTGTGGAATGCCTACCTTTGATGGATCTAGGGGCACAAGCAATATTGATATGACTTTAACAAATATATTAGCAGCTCGAGACAATTCCATTATAAATTGGCGAGTCTCGAATGAAAATAATTTCTCTGACCATAATAATATCCTCTTCTCAATTAAAACCAACAGACAGCATTCATATTCAATTAAGGAAAACAAGGGATATAACTTAAAAAACGCAGACTGGGAAAAGTATTCAATAAACCTAAAAAGTCAAATTCAGAAGGAATTTTTACCTTTAGAGGTAAATAATTTAGAGTCTGTGGACTTACAAAACCGAATCACATCAACACTAAACACCTTACAAACAGACGACATAGGAAACAAATTACAAACAGCTATTATCAAAGCCTGTAACAGATCATTTAGTAAAATAAATAACAATAAACGCCATAAATCAGAACAGCATAGAACAGTACCATGGTGGTCAAATGAATTGACGGAATTAAGAAAGAAGGCGAACAAATTAAGAAAGATATTCCAACGAACCACTCAAGATGATCACATTAGAGCTTGCAATAAAACTAAATATCTCGACAGCAAAAGGGAATATCAACGGGTAATGAAAAATTCAAAAAAAGAATCTTGGAAATCGTACTGCGAAAGTTCCAGTCCATGGAGTTGGCCATATAAATGGTCTGCAGACAAAACTAAATCACAAACTATCTACAAGACAATAAAGACTAGTAACAATACCTATACATCAGGCTTAAAAACAACACTAGAAACATTATTACATGATTTAACTATTAATGACACTGTCATCGGGGAAACTGAATACCAGAAACGTATGAGAGTTGAAATAAATACACCACCTGACACTCCTAATGATTATGATGTAAATGATAATGAAATCGTTAATATCATACACCAAATGGATAACAAGAAAGCACCTGGTTTTGATCATATAAATGGAAAAATTTTACATGAAACCTTTGCCGTTATTCCAATTATTCTAATAAACATCTTCAAAGTGCTATTCTCAAGACAAGAAATACCCCAAACTTGGAAGACGGGTCTGCTTGTAATGATCCCTAAACAAAACTCTGAATCATATCGGCCGCTTAGTATGCTACCGATGTTAGGGAGGGTAATGGATAAGCTTGTAAAAGGCCGATTAACTCATTTCTTAATGAAAAATGAAATAATTAATAGCAATCAGTTTGCATTTAAACCCCAATCAGGCACAATTAAAGCTCTGCAGTTTTTAAAGAACGAGATCCAGTAAACATTTACTTCAAGATCAAATTTAGCTGTTATTAGCCTAGACATCAAAGGGGCCTTTGACAATGCTTGGGTACCAGCTATTCTCTATAATCTCAAAACATATAACAGCCCAAAAAACCTATACTTATTAGTTCATAACTATTTCCAAAACAGACGTTTGACAACAAGAACTAATAATTGTGAAGCGAAGAGACTACTAAGCAGAGGTACCCCTCAAGGCTCAAGCCTATCCCCAATGCTATGGAACGTCCTAATCAACACCATCTTTGATATTAACTTACCCCTGAATACAAAATTAATAGCATATGCCGACGATATTCTTGTAATTATAAGAAACAAGGATTTTAAACAAATTCAATGTGTGGCAAATTTAGCACTAAACAGGATAATAGACTGGGCAGATTTAAACAAATTAACTTTTAATGCAACAAAATCTAGCTACACGATATTCTCTAAAAAACGAAATATTCCGAATATTAACATAAGACTGTACGGACAATCACTACAACATACAGATACATTAAAATATTTAGGCATAATGTTTGACAGGAAACTCTCCTGGAATAAACACATAGATACGGTGTACATCAAGAATCTGAAGTTAATCCAGCGACTTTCAATCGCAGCTCGAGTAACTTGGGGAATGAAAGCAGAATCGCTTAAAGTAGTTTATGAAGGTGGAATTATTCCTAAAATGCTATATGGTATATCGATTTGGAAAGATGGAACAACTAAATCTAAAAACCTCAAAAAACTTATCCGACTGCAGCGCTTAATCGCTATTAAAATATGTAAGGGATTCAGAACTATTTCTGCCGATGCTGCTTGCGTATTGGCTGGACTATTACCAATAGATATTAAAATACAAAACAAAACGCTTATAGAAAATATTCGTCATCAAAACTTAGGATATACTCAGTTTGATAATTACGATATAGAAAGAGATACCGAAAGCAAATCATGGATACATCCAAGTAAGCATTTTGACATTTCGGAAAATGTAAATTCCAAATTTAGCCGGGATAACTCTCTAGAGGTGTACACAGACGGCAGCAAAATAGATGATAAAGTTGGATGTGCGTGGATATCATTCGGTACCAACCATAATCACGAGAAGGAGTATAAATTGGATAGTCGCTGCAGCAACAACCAAGCAGAAAAATTCGCTCTGCTCAAAGCAACAGAATTCTTCTCCTCAACAGCAATCGAACAAGGGATCTCACTACACTTTTTCACTGATAACATGACCCTGATACATGGACTCAAAAATTACAATATTCACAATGTTTTAATTGAAAAAATCAGGAGAAACCTACTAAGATTAACCGAGAGGGGCATTCAATTCACTGTAGATTGGGTTAAAGGTCACTCAGGAAACGAAGGAAACGATAAGGCTGATCAATTAGCAAAATGTGCAGCTCAAAGTGAAGCATTGCCGATAAGCTATGCCAAATTACCGCTAAGTTGGGTCCAGTCTCAAGTTAAAATAAATAACATCTCAACATGGAACAATAGGTGGAGAATAAGCACAAAATCCCCTAGTTGCCATAAATTTATACCGGAAATAAATGCAAAAAATCACGACATTCTTAAAAGTAGAAATTACAAACTTACTCAATTCCTGACAGAGCACGGACACACCAAAAACTACTTAAAACGTTTTAAAATAACCGACGACGATAAATGTACAATAGACGGACAGATACAAACTTTTACACATATACTCTATGATTGCAAGACTTACGACAGACAAAGACTAAGACTCATGAAAAACATCATACTACAAGGAGGTAGCTGGCCTGAGTCGGAAAGAAAGTGGTTCGAAGATCATAAGGAGGAACTCATGAACTTTGTTCTATCCATAAATTTTGATGAACTAATAAACATCTAGAGAAACCAAGAACGAGAAGAAGCTGACTTCACTCATCATCATCAAACCAAATTATCTTCCTTATTTATCTTGTACTCTCACTGTTTATAAATTATCAATGATTATTCTTGTATAGTTCATATATTTAGGTTATTATGTATATGTATATATATTATTAAATCAATATTATAAAAAAAAAAAAAAATTAACATTGTATACTCACTTTAAATATGTAAAGACATGCGTGTAGTATATCATAAGATATGGGGAACGCTTTAACGAATAAACGGCTCTACCATAGGGTTACTATGGCTGAGAAAAAAAAAAAAAAAAAAAAAAAAAAAAAAAAAAAAAATATATAAATAAATATATACACATATATATATATATATATATATATATATATATATATATATATATATATATATATATATACAAATTTGAACCACCGTTATTTTCGGTCTCTAGGGGTTCTGAAACGCGAAATTTTCTAGTCGGCACTTCCGGATTGTTTCATTGTATCAACCCTATAAGCGGGGTTCCTCCCTATGGGGGAGGGAGGAACCGCGCTAAAAAAGAATTAGCGAAATCGGTTCAGTTGTTCTCGAGATTTGCGCTTACCAACACATTTAGCGATTCATTTTTATATAATAGATTAAACAAAATAACACATATAAATAATGGACGCAGGTTTGAGGAAACACAGAGGGATTCCAACGAAATATAACGTTACAAAAACTACAACTAGAGATGATTCATGTATATAGTTGTCTGTTCATGTGCTCTCGTCTGCAAAAACTGTCCAATCTAAAAAGAAGATCAAGTCTACAAACAGAATCCCCTCCCACCGGAGCAATATTTCTCTCCTAAAATATAGTGCCGACTATTATACACAAATAATGGTGAGCTTTCTTTCATATATTTTTACGGTCTCCTTTATTAGTTCTAAATAACACAAAGCAGGAATCTTCTCAATAAAACAAAAATTACGGCTAGCAGAAACTACTTTTTTCATAATTTTGCATGCATGATGGAGAGGCAAGGAAAACCACCTCCTGTAGTTAGCTATTTAGAATCAAAGCTTCATAGAAAATACTTTTTACACATTCTTCTATATTTTTCTGTCGAAAAAGTCAATAGATTATGTACGTCACGTCTTCAAAACGTCAAAATTCGCTTCTGCTAAATCCCAACCCACATTGCCTTGGACAAACGATCTCCTACTAGAAGGAAAAATCGACTAACAGGAAATACTAACTCCTAACAACCAACCACTCCAAAAGAACCTTAAACCAATATGGACAGGAAGAATGTCTGGAAAAGTGCCAAATCCTCCAACAAGTGCCGAATCCAATCCCTACAATACAAAATACTCTGAAAAAAGTTCTTTCTCTCCTTTTTATAACTGAATTCTTACCAAACACTCTGACCTTTTGAAAGTAATCCGGTCCACTTCCTCAACGGCTATTTCCACTTCTGATTGCTTGGTCAATTTGACCCCTTCATGAACACCCTCACTTCAACATGAACCCCACATCATCGTCGGCTAAGCCTTAGATTTTTAAGATTTAGAATCTGGCAAATATTTGAAAACTATTTGTTCATTTATGTTATTCTATTCTTACTAGGTACTTAGTTTTAGCATTAAGCAAGAGGGAGCTTGCTTTTTGCACCCCAATTATATTGGCGTGCTTTTTGGATACCTAATTATATATGGCTTGCACTGTTGAAGACAAAATAATATAACTAATATTATTCTGGTAGACTTCTCATCTAGAAAGATATATTGTTTTCCTTAAAGAGTTTCCAATTTTATAAAGACACTAGCCGAATATCCGTGCTTCGTCACGGCAGGTAAGTAGTTTTTTTATTGCGTTAAATAATGCATCACCAAAATTAACGCTACTATATAATTTTTTGCAGTTTATTACAGCACGGTCCCCGTCATACTATATGTTTTTATCAATTGATAAGTAATCAATGTATAATGTTTCTTGACCCTGGGGCGCTCCGGACCAGTCTCAACAAACAGATAACCCGTTATCTATAAGTTACCAGTAACAGGAGTTATACTAGTATAGGTTAAAATTCGTTATCACTAAAAAATGTATGTTAAAATTTAAAAATTTACCTTTCTTAGGGGTCATTTGAAAGCACCCATTATATTTGCGCGCATTACCAAGAAGTTATGTGACTGGGGATGCTGTTGGGTGAGGAGGCTGTGCAAGCGTTCGGGATATTATTACCTCGGATGGACCATCACCAGGAAAACTCTATGGTGGACAAGTTGAAATGAACCTCAATTAAAATATGTAGTGATTTTGTCCCTCATAGCGTAAACTCTATCCTTCATTACGATTTTTCACCACTGTGTGTCGGTTGAGTTCTTTGTCTAAGATATTATTTATAAATGAGAAAAGTAAAAACCCTTCAGTTATTTAGTAATTAACGCATAATAAATTATTCAGCTAATAAATAATTAAAAAGAGGAATAACCTAAAAGTCTAATTGATTGTTATATTTTGAGGGCGATGAGAAGGGCTCGTTTTGAACGGATATCGAGCCGATAATTTCTCTCATCCTCAAACCCCATTAGACCAATTTTCATCACATTGATTGCCTTCCCTGTTTCACCTAATGGAAATTAAATTCTTTCACTTAACTTAGACAGTTTTTCAAACAGTCAGCATGCTTCGGAAAACATTGATCCACAACACTCTTCGGGCTTAAAAATTAATTTGTTTGAACACAATATCCAAACTACCAGTAATATTAACCCATTTCGTCCCAAAGTTGCGTAAACGCAACATTATTTTCACGATTTTTTTTTTCTCAGGGAAATAAATATTTTAATTTAGTTTGAATAGGTTTTTTCCAATAAGGCAACTCTTTAAAGAAAAGGGGAAAAATCTTAAGCCCAAATAAAATGTTTTGCTATTTTATTTTGTTTTTTTTTATATTGCTAAAAATATTGAATTGTGAAGTGTGTTAGAAATTTGACCAAAATATCAATGCATTCGTTAAACATATTTTTTTTTTTTTTTGCTCTAATCATTACTTGAACATATAAGAAATGTAACCAATAAAAGTAATTGCGATCATAAATTTGTATGGCATTTCTGTGGCCCTGCGAATATAATTTTGCGTTTGCGCAAATTTGGGAAAAGCTAGGCATATCAGAAAATACAATGATTTTATTATAATATCGTTATTTATTTCCTTTTTAAATTTTATTTTACTCTAAACAATATTTTATATAACTTTGGCTTCAGTTGAAAACAAAACAAAAACATTTAAAAAAAATTAATTTAGTAAAAAAATTATTTGATATATGTTTGTGTTGGTGTAATGTATATATGTCCGTTAACAAGATACCGGCAAAGTTTTTGTTTCTTCCCCACGAAACTTGGTATGTTGTAATCCCTAATCAAACGATTGAACGAGTTCGTTAACCAACAAAATCGGTCTATCCGGAGGGGGGGGGGGGTTTACCCCGGAGCCAAATTAGTTATTTGCCAATACCAGTCAAAATTTTTGTTATATTTCAACGAACCTCGGTATTCGTTCTGGTCATCTAAAGAGACCAGAACGAAACGGTGTTGTAAAAATAAACTAAATCGGTTCATTAGGAAGGGGGGTTTACTCCGGACCCAAATTACTAATTTTCTTATACCGGTCGTAATTTCTGCTGTATAACGCGGTATACGACCTGGGTATCTAATAAGGAAGAAGTGTTGTAAAAATGAACTTAATCGGTCTATCGGAAGAGGGGGATTTACTTTGTACTATGTTTGAATTGAATTGAAACAGGTGATATTTATGTTTTTATTTTGTTTATCGATATAGGTTATTTTAAGCAAATTATCTAGGAATGCACTCGACACTACCCAATTCTGAAGAAAGTGCTTAGTTATGCAGCTCCTGCGTGCCGGACATTTTAAAATTGTTTTAGCAGTAAAATTAATTGGAGCTAGCCTAACAAGGCAGATAAGATGATAAATAAGTTCTTCTTTGGTGTGTTCTTTTTGGTGTTTTAATAAAGCTTTTGGGTCCTTTTTACTTTACCCACGCCAGTTACTTTTATTACTAAAACAGTTATTTATCGTATCATTATGTTAATAGTTATGAAGAACAGATGTTTAAACTAATAATTAGTTTCAATAAATTATTTATTCAACAAATGTTCTGCGTTTTAGGCAAAACTCCATACTTTTGTAATGCTCTATACGCTACTTCTTCCGATTTCAACACAAGACTCAGTTTAATCAAATTCTTTATTTGACAACTTCAACTCAGCACAACAAACACAACTTCAACGTGTCTTATAATCTATAACCTCTTTCATCTATAAACTTTATGTTGCCTAGCAACACCTGTTACAATATTGTAACAAAATATTATGATGATATTCTAAAAAGTAACTGGCGTGGGTAAAGTAAAAAAGACCCAAGCTTTTCTGAAGAGCAGACCGAAACTCGACGAGGCAGATCAATTATTTCCCTTTACAGAATGCACAATTTATTCTATATATAATTGTTGTATGTATTTCAATTTTCATATCGCATAATATAACAAAAAAAAACCTCTTTTTTTATTTCATTTTGTTCGGTCTTATTTTTACATAAATGAATGTTATATTTTTCTCATATTATATTATTACAGATTTTATAATGTGTTCATTATTTATTCCATAAAAATTAAAGATTCTAAATCTCACATGTCCATGGATACCTTCCACATTGCAAATTGCGATAAATACTAATAGTTAATTTTTTAAAATGTGAATTAAATTATTATTTGTAACATTTCCACAAATATAGTAGGAAGCTTGAAGACCCACCCAATATTCACTTATCTGTTCACGCATTTTCAAAGTATGCTAAGATTAAAAATTTCATGAAAACGCACTTCGACGTAGTACATGTCGGACTTCTGATTTAACTGGAACTAGTATGGTCCATTTTGGTCTCAAATTACACTTAAGTTGTTGAGATATTTTAAAGGTAAAATTATCCCAAATGAATTATTATCATCATTTTAACCTGCTTGATAATGAAATTTGCAACGGATATAAATAATTTTCCTTTGACACATTAGTGGGAAGTCAACTAAACCCACATTATACGATCATAATGTAAATTTATAATGCATTTTTGAGTCATTGTGACTTTACGAACCGGTTTTTTTTTTTTTTTTGTTTCAGGTAAATGGGTCCTGGGCTTTACCACCATTCGTATGCGATTTCTACATTGCAATGGATGTTACCTGCAGTACATCGTCCATATTCAACCTTGTCGCCATAAGTATTGACAGGTATGTGTGTACAAATATTATTATATTAGCATTAATAATTATACTTTAACAAGTAATATATAGCAGCCATATTTTGCATTTATTGTACAAAGAGAATAAACTAATTCTTTTTCCTCGTCATTCCCGACATATACTGAGTTTCTTAACGACGAAACAAGTACACTATTACTTTTCTAATATTAAAACATTTATGGAACTTATGGGATTTGTCACGTGAAGGTTTTGATCCCTCTCACATGCTCAAAAATTGTCCGATTTATATGAAATTTACAAAAAAATATTTCGTCTGATTTCGCTAACCAGCAGAATCCGTCAACAGGAACGAAATTGGCGCAACAGACATCGTAACGCTTACGTTTTCGTGTTAATATGCCTGCAGGTTATCATACTATAGGTTCCTTAACGTTCCGTTTACGATAAAAATTGATAGAACAACTTTTCCAATCTAATTTTCAGTTTGGGAATTCAAAAACGATTCATTTAGTTGAAACTTGCTTCAACAATCTAATCTAAGATATTTAAATTTATGTTCCAATTGTTTAGTCTCTGTTTACCTAACGTTTTTATTGATAGGTTTTTATTTATAATATATTACTTCTTTAAAATAGTGGAGCTTACGATATTTTACAATTAACAAATAATAAATATGTAAAATTGCATTTAAAAAATGAAATAAATTAGAAGGATTTTTATAATGATTTCGCAACAGTAATTATCTTCAATACCTCAAATAATAAAAAAAAAAATAAAAAAAAAATGTAAAACTATATCAACACTCGGCGAAGAAAATTTATATAATAAACATTTTTAGCGTAATTTAAATGTGCATGAATTCATGAAACAGGCCTTCCTTGTGTAAACACGAGAGGAACATTAATTTCACGTTGTTGACGTTATTCACGGTTCTGCGTAACGTTTATTTGTGGAAGCATGGCTAACTAAATATAACAATTATGTCTCAGTCATTTGGAGGGTATGTCATCACATCGTGAAGCCGACAAAATTTAATGAAAAATTAGTTTTGCCCCCAAAATTGCCATATATTTTAGATTTTTTATTATCATATAGTTTTTATTGAACTTATATATATATATATATATATATATATATATATATATATATATTATTGTCTTTTTTATTCATCCATTGCTAATCTTCAACTTTTATTATTCTACTGGATTCTGCTGCTTAACGAGCATATATATATATATACATATATCCAACACTTCCGGATAGCTTCATTAGGTCAACCTCATAAGAGGGTTTCCTCCCTATGAAGGGAGGGAGGAACTGTGCTAAAAAGACCTAACGCAACCAATTATTTCGGAGAAGGTTGAACTTAGGGGATGATTATGTATTAACTCTGCAGGAAAACTGCTATAGTTGTTTGAAATTATTAGACTGTTACATGAATTATGTTACATAGATTAGTGTTACATTAATTCTTTGAAGCACATTCAGGAATGTTGCGTAGGGTAACCACCCTGAGGTAATTGGGGTAGGTGTAAAACCATATTATATATGTTCAGGGTGTCAGAAAAGTAACGGTCATCCTTCGGCCTTGTGAATCTCCAATGCGGGAGATCGGAAAAAATAACCCCCATATTGACCCCATCAAAATTGACCTTGAAATGAAGGTCAATTTTTTTTATTGCATATTTCAACTCTACGAATCATGAGGAAGGAAAAAGTCAACGGCACCATAAGTCGGGAATTACTCCTTATGGTCAAAATGACCATTAACAACGCATTGGTGAGCCCTTCCATTCCAATTGACAAATGGTGGCCGATTTAGATATTTTTTTTTAAAATTTTTAACTAACATCGGCCTAAGTAAAAATACCTCGTTTGAATCTATGAAAATCGTCTTGTAGCATTAAATATTATAAGTATATTGAAAAACGAGCCTCTCAGCGGCAATCATTGGAGGACCATAACTCATATTTTACAATTGACAGGAATGCCTTCATTCCCGGAGCAAGTTGGTCATTCTTTATTTTTGGGAAGGACAAAGCGTTTCAAAATGAATTGAATAGTGAATAGAATGAATAAGCAAACAGCTGGGAGTGAAGATGGTTTTGATCCACAAATCATTTGAATTAATTACTTGAACAGTGGTAGGGAGCGCTACCGTCAGCAACTTACTAACCCATTATTACCTCATGAGGAGATCGTTAATCAAAATGCTTTATTATACAGGCCGTGGGTTTGTCTCTAAACCAACCAGTAATGGCTTACGGAGAATTTAAATTTAGCACTGCGGCTGAGTGGACAATGGATCGCTCTACGATATCATGGTTCTAAACAGAATTGAGCGTAATTCTATCTATACATATGAATACAAACTTATTCGTAATTCACTCGGTTTTAAATACGAATATAAATAAATTTGGTATTTGGTTATTTATATTCGGTTTTAAATACGAATATAAATAACCAGCAAACTTTTCGATTTGGCTTATTGCCGTCCTTGTATCTTGTGCGCATGACGCCTTCAGCTCCAGTCACTCAATTATCGCAATCGAATCACCACATTGGGCCATTCGTCTCTCGTTAAAGCGATCTTCGATGGTTTCCGTAATCCTGGTTCGCATCATGCACTTGCGTACACCCATTAACGCGTCCCGGGTTTCGGCAGCACTTATGTTCGGATCGCTTCGTTTTTAAAAAGGGTAGTATGACAGGAACAGGTTTAATCACTACAAGCATTAAGAAGCAACTAATTTTATTTAATCCTGCCGGGCATTATATATATGCATAGAAGTAACACAGGTGTTGTAGAGGTAAAAACAATTTTACATCTGAAAAGTCTTTAATGATTCTAAAAGAAGAAAATAATTAAACAATTTTTATATGAAGCGACAATGAAGATATATCATTACCTGATTATTTTATAAAGTATTGATTAAATTTTAATTACGAATAGAACCTAACGTGCAGAATCGGACTTTAAAAAACCGATATGTATACCATTCAGTGAACGTTAAATTTAATATCTGTATATTTGTAGCATACACAAGGACAGGAAAACTTAATGACCAAATTACAATTATAAGAATGACAACTACTAGACAAACAACTATATGAACTAACTATCCAAATAAATAACAGTTATCTCTATTTGACATCTGACTATTTGACATACAGCAATGAAACCAACTTGACGTAACCAACTCTACTGGACGTATTACCACAAAGATATCAATCTATCAGTGTTCTCTATATGTTTTGACGCCAATATTGCGAAACCATTAACAAATAAATAAATAACGTGCAGAATACCAATGAAACAGACCTTTATATTTAAGCTAAATATGTGGTGAGTTTGAATTTAGATGGCTTAAAGGCAATCCACTGGCTGAAATATGCATTTTCATACAATGGCTCTATATTTTATGAAATTCCGAAACAATATAGAACACGAGAAACTTTCTATACTCTACCTAATAATGAAAATGAATATATATATATATATATATATATATATATATATGTGTGTGTGTGTATGTGTAAATCTACTATATATTTGTCAAATACCACTCACTCACAGACTCACTGGCCTATCATCGCCCAGACCAAACCACTAGACAGAAAAATTTGAAATTTTGCATGGACACTGTCTTTAGCATGTAAACACTCTCTAAGAACGGATTTTCTGATATTCAAATTTTTAAGTGTTTTTAGAGGGGTTTGAATTTTTAGTTGGATAGAGCAGGCAAGCCTAGGCAGTATGCGTTGCTAGGACGATAACATGCTATTACCGTACTGAATCAATTTCATAGTATTATTTTTATTTGAAGTTAAGATGGCAGTCCTTGAATTACTAGAAATAAACTATGATTTTGTCCCCCGTAGAGTTTGCGCTATACCTGTTGATGGTCTATCCCAGGTAATAATATCCCGAACCCTTGCAGAGCCTCCTCACACAACAGCATCCACTGTCAGAACACTTCTTAGTAATGCTTGTAAATATAACGAGTGCTTCCAAACGACATCTTGGAAAAATAAATTTTAACGTCCATTTATTATTGACAACGAATTTTAACCTGTACTGGTATAACTCCTGTTACTGGCAACCTATAGATAACTGGTTATCTCTAGGTTATCTGTTTGTTGACAGTTTTTCGGAGCGCTATATTGTCAAGAAACATTATACTTTGATTACGTATCAATTGATGAATAACATATAGTATGAACGGAACCATGCTACAATAAACTGCACAAAACTACTGATCTGCCGTGACGAAGCACGGGTATTAAGCTAATATATATATATATATATATATATATATATATATATATATATATATATATATATATATATATATATAAATATATATATATATATATATATATATATTTATATATATATATATATATATATATATATATATATATATATATATATATATATATAAAGGGTGTCCCGTAAATGTCTAGTCATATTGTGGGAGGTGATAGAGGACCCTTAGGGGAACAAAAAATGTTCTATGACGATTTTCCGAATTCTCTCCCATAAGGGAGAAAACGTCGTTTTGTTGTTTTATCGAGACAAACGTGGTTTTTAGAAGAATAATCGATATAGCTCCGGCCCAGGTGGTTCTACTAGAAAGGAAGTGAAACCAATCGAAATCTGAGTAAATTTACTATGAGACTAGCTGATAGCAAACGTAAAAATGAATGAATGTAAATATGTCTATCTTACCAAAAGAAAGCTATTCTAAATTTCCTGACATTTTCTTGATATTTCTTACCAGCGTTACTCAATGGGCAGGATCTGAGATTTCCGGGTTCCAGAAAAACTTCTTCATTTAATCAGCTTTCCATTCATGTATCACAACCCTGTGTTAATGAAGTATATGAACGATTTAGGAACAAAAGTTAAAAAGAAAAAAAATAGATCTTTGAAAAGAAAATTATATTTTTTTCTTCAGTTTATTCAAAAAGCTTACAATAAATATTTGTTTTTAGAAATATTTACTTAAATATTAAGTAAATATTTACATAAAACAATGAAAAAAACTTACTTCCACGAAAATAAAAATAAAAAAATCCTAAAACAGTAATTAAATAAAATACACATTTATTTTGAATTTGTTAATTACAGTAACTAGTACTGGGTCCACGAGGTAAGCATTAATGAACCTCAACCATACATTAACCTCAAAAATTATTATTTTTACCTAGATCACAACTTTTTAACAGGTATTTATAGGTATAAAACAAATGCTTTACATTGAATTGGTACTGATGGCTCCATTTTTTTTATTGTTATAAGTAAATATTTATACAAATTAATATTTCTTTTAACATTTTTGAATAAACTGTAGAAAAACATTTCATTTTCTTTTCACAGATCCATGTTTTTATTTAGGAACAAAAGTTTTTTTTTTTAAACTTTTGTTCCTAAATCGTTCACATACTTCAATAACACAGGGTTGTAATACATAAATGGAAAGCTAGTTAAATGAAGAAGTTTTTCTGAAACTCGGAAATCATAGATCCTGCCCATTGATGAGTAACGCTGGTAAGAAATATCAAGAAAATGTCAGGAAATTTAGAATAGCTTTCTTTTGGTAAGATAGACATATTTACATTCATTCATTTTTACGTTTGCTATCAGCTAGTCTTATAGTAAATTTACTCAGATTTCGATTGGTTTCACTTCCTTTCTAGTAGAACCACCTGGGCCGGATCTATATCGATTATTCTTCTAAAAACCACGTTTGTCTCGATAAAACAATGAATCTACGATTTCTCCCTTATGTGTGGGAATTCGCAAAATCATCATAGAACATTTCTTGTTCCCCTAAAGGTCCTCTATCAGCTCCCACAATATGACTAGACATTAATGGGACACCCTGTATATTTATATACATACATACATGTATTACCCTATCCACCAAATATATAAATATTATTATTATTATTTTATTCATTTAATATACTCTTCTCGTTATAAACAAAGGTATAACATTACTTCTTAGATATAACTAATGCCCCTCCTAAAGGAAACCAGGGCTAAGGAGTTAGTGTTAGGTCATTAAGAAGCGAGCCCTGAATTACTTAATATAGCTCAATTCTCATATTTCAACCTCTGTAATACCTGCTCTTTAAAACACATTAATTATACGCTGGTTTTCCGTTTAAAATACCCTCTATCGATCACATTGTTTTCATGGTGTCCCTTCCCTCGCCTCCGCAATCAGGATATTTTAGAATAAGTTTATTTTTCCCCCCTTGAAAACATAATCTTATTTTATTTATAAATAAAAAGAAATCTTAAAAATTAATCGTAGGGAAAATATTCTAATGTACAATAAACTCATAGTATCATTTACTCGATAATATTCTAATGTACAATAAACTCATAGTATCATTTACTCGATAATATTCTAATGTACAATAAACTCATAGTATCATTTACTCGATAATATTCTAATGTACAATAAACTCATAGTATCATTTACTCGATAATATTCTAATGTACAATAAACTCATAGTATCATTTACTCGATAATATTCTAATGTACAATAAACTCATAGTATCATTTACTCGATAATTTAGGCAGAAAATGCGAGTCAAATATAAAGCACTAGCTGAATACCCGTGCTTCACCACGGCCGATAAGTATTTTTTTATATTGAGTTAAATAAGATATGATCAAAATTAACGCTACTACATAATTTTGTACAGCTTATTATTGCACGGACTTTAAATTTGCCCAGGAAACACCATGTGGAGGTAACCATGCTTGTTTCCGTTGCAAATTAAAAAAAAACAAAAAAAAACAGAAAATTAGTTTTGAAAAGTATTTCTGTCAATTTTTCTGGTAAATGGCTACAGAACTCGCTTAAAAAATGGTTTCATTCGTTTTCCTACGTTAATGAATCTTTCGCACAAATTTCGCCCCAAAAACCATGCTCCAGTAAACGGATTCAACTGGTTAATGAACTTGAACTTTTAAATGAGAAGAAAGATTTTTGTACCAAATGTTATCAAAATCGAACCATTTTTGAGCCGATGAGGAACTTCTTAATAATTCAAACTCCCCTAAAAGTACTTAAACATTTGAATATCAAAAAAACCTTTCTTAGCGAGTGTTTACACTCTAAACGTATTGTCCATGCAAAATTTCAAATTTTTGACCAGGGCGTAAACTCTATGAGGGACAAAATCACATTTTATTTCTAGTAATTCAAGGATTGCCATCATATTGGAAATTAACCTCAATTAAAAATAATACTACGAAATAGATAATGAACGGCAACAGCTGTTCTGTTATCGTCCTAGCAACGCTTCCTGCCTGGTCTAACCAACTAAAACTTTAAACCCTTGTAAAAATACTTAAAAATTCGTATAACAAAAAATCCTTTATTAGTGAGTGTCTACGTTATATAGGGAGTGTCCATGCAAAATTTCAAAATTTTCTGTCGAGTGCTTTGGGCTGGAGGATCATAGGTCAGTGAGTGAGTCAGTCAGTGAGTGGTATTTGACAAATATATAGTAGATTTATTATGGCATATAAAATCTTTTAACTTACGTACAGGGTGTACCTAATGGATACAAGTATCAACCTTTCAGAAGTTGGTACTAGACCTCAACAAAAAAGTTCTTATAAAGTATGATTCAATTTCCAACAGAAACAGAGTAAATTCACCTTTTGTACTTTTTTATGTTGAACATTTTTTTTATGAATAACATTTTCTTTGAGAATGATAATGTTACTATGTTCATTTTTAAGGGGTTCCTGGACGGTTCCAAAAACCAAATTCAGGTTATTTATCAAAATCCTCCTTTCCCGGAAATATTTTACTCTGTCGTTAATTTTGCTGAAAAAAAAACGGTTTTGGTGAGCGCATTCTCATGATTAATGAACATGCTGTTTTGTTATAGAAACAATATTTATGTGTATAATTTCATCAAACTCCGGAAATTTTCGTCGACGGGGCAAACAGATTAGCTTTTCGTCCAGTTAACAGGTATAAGAAAAAGAGATCACCTTCCAAAGGGTGGGGTATAAGAATTTGTTTTTAATTGTACATATTAGTATGAATGTAAAAAAAAAAAAGTTACCCATCATGGCCGACCCTGGGAGAACTTTTGACTGCAGAAAAACCACAACAATGTATTGATTTTTTTGTTGTTGTTTCTTTAAATATCTCAGCAATGGTTGAATTTAGTGAACATTATTTCATATAAAGATTAAAGATAACTACATTTACTACAAATTTCATCTGTATAACATTTTTGTATCATGAGTAGAAAACGCGTTACAGCATGTTAAAAGCACACGATTTCCAACAGAACTGACTGAAGGAGGGAGAGAGAGGGAGAGGGGAGAGAGAGAGGAGTGAGAGGGGGGAGAGCGAAAGAGAGATGAAATTCACAAAAAGTAACGTTTTGTGGTTTTTCGGCTGCCATAGGTTCTCCCGGGGTTGGCCATGTTGGTTAACTTTTTCTTTTTTTTTCTAATTCATACTAACATGTACAAATTAAAAAAAAATGTTCTACCCCACCTTTGCAAGGTACTATATATTTATTGAATGGACTATTTTTGTCATGAGTATATAACACCTCAAATTAAAAGATCTGAATCAATTTTCATGAAAGGCTCTAAACACTCCATGACTTTTAAGAATAAAGTTCTTTACATTTTTATTGAAAAAATCAATTCAAAAGATGGGTTCTCCACTTCAGATTATTCGTAATTGGCTTTATAGAAAAAAATCATGAAAAAAGAGCGATTCTCTAAGCAATAAGAGAGAAATCCTTTATAAATATACTTGAAGATAAAGGAAAAACCTACCGGAGGAACTAGAAACTAAGAGGGTAAAACCCCTGGAGAATTTATGAGTTGGACATCTGAGGTATTATAGAGTTTGATGAATGGAAAGGTTCTTTATTGAATAAAGTACTCCAGCTCTTTCTAGCTAAACCTTCCAACTTACGGGGCCATTCATTCTCTCTTAATCGCCGTTTCAAGTCAGAATCGGAGGAACTGCTCAACTTCCTTTCATTTTTCAACTGTCGCTCTTTATTCTGACATCAGCCACTCCAGGAAGGTTATCGAGTCAATTCGAATTGATTATATTTTTCATTTATTGCTCTATTTAGAATCATTAATAACAATATTGGATATAACCACTTGTCTGAAGTGTTATACTTTTGTACTTAAGCGAGGCCATTAACTCAAAAATAAGAGAAAAATGCACGAAGCAAAAGAAAAGTAATTACCGCAAATACAAGGTATATAATAGCAACAGTTGAAAGTTGAGTGCCAAAATAATAAATAACAAATTAATCGTAAAAATTGAATTCAGACAGCATGAGACGACTTACACCTATACACATCCTACAAGTAATGCGATTTGTTATGTTGAAGTCAAATATGATGCTTAGTTGCGCACAACCATTACAGAAGAAAATAACACTAAAGATAGTAAATATTAGCGTAAAGATTAATTCAGGGCGATACGGTAAGTTAGAGATGGGCGATCTGAATCGATCTTTTAAAAGATCAATCTTTTTAACACGATATATCGATCTTTTAAATCGATCTCCAAGAGCCGATCCTTTCAAAGAATCTTCTCCACGGGCCGATCTTTTTAAAGAATCGATCTCTAAGGGCCGATCTTTTAATAAATCGATCTTCAAGGGCCGATCTTTTAAAGACTCGATCTATTTAGAATATCGTAAAATAAAGTGTTTTTTTTTATTTTTTTTTTTATTATTATTTCAAATATTCAAATACCCCATCTCACCGCTTGTTACACAATCTCATTTCTATTATTTAACGGAAGAAAAACTTTACAGATCAGTGTCCTATCTCCATTAACAAACTTTTAATGCAACGATAACATAATACGACTCAATACCTTCAGTTTCTTGAACAAGAGGGAAGAAGCTCATATAATACAAATGTGGTTTCAATATTTACTGTTAATTTGTATAACTTTTTTTCTCTATTATTATTATTTTATTCTTTTATTTTCTTTGCATTTGATGAAAATATATATGTTGTAATACCCATATGTTTTAATATGATGTAACAGTATTAGTTCATTCTGTATTATTTTTTATGAAAAAACAAGGTTAAAGATAAGTTTTTCATATTATCAAGTATTCAAATCGACATATTTATTTATACATTTGTGAGGACGCAACTATGGCTATTCATCACAAAAAACTAATATACAAATACAATATTGTAAATTCCTGACAATTATGGTATAAACTACAAAGAGGCATGGTACTAAACTCTATGAAAATGTTCAAATAAGTGTCAGATTAAAATTGTCATGAAAACGTAATGATTTTCTATTATAAGTTGCATTATAGAAGAAGTTTTTATTAATTCATTGAAATTTAATGATAATACACTGTACGTTTTCCGAGAAATATTTTGCAACATAGTTTTAAGAGATAGACTGGTTAATGTATATAGGTTTTGTTTTTAGGGCAAAGGTAGGTTTAATAAAACAAATTTCTTTTAGTAAACCATTCAGATTTAATTTACAAATACCTCATATCGTCGATACAAAAGCAAACTAACGAATATGAAAAAAATGCATCTTTCATTGTCAATCTTTACTAATTTCTGCTGGACTTATGTGCAGCAAATTTTTGAATCTGATTTCACTCTATTAAAGGGGAAAGTATTCCACTATCAAAAGGTCAAATCTGCCGAATATTTGACCGTCCAAAAAAAGTTATGAATGAATACTTTTCCACTCTGAGAAGTAGTGATTTTCATATTCGTTAGTTTGCTTTTGTATCGACGATATTCACTTTTAATATGTAAAATAACGAATAAATAATATACTCTTAATATACTCATAAGTTAGTAATAATAAATTATTAGCTTATGAGTATATTAAGAGTATATTATTTATTCGACTTATTTAGGTTGATTCGTAGTAGTGATGGACGATTCTGTAATTAGAATCAATTCGAATCTAAATGAAATACGAATTTCGTAGGTAATTGAAAGTTATCGTGAAATCGACCCTTATCGAAGATCGATCTACATCGAAGATCGTTCCATATAGAAGATCGTTCCATATCGAAGATCGATCAATATCGAAGATCGTTCCATATCGAAGATCGATCAATATCGAAGATCGTTCCATATCGAGGATCGTTCCATATCGAAGATCGATCAATATCGAAGATCGTTCCATATCGAAGATCGATCAATATCGAAGATCGTTCCATATCGAAGATCGATCCAAATCTTCTGAGCCTAGAAGATCAATCTTTTGGATTGATCTGAGCTCGCCTATCTTTTTTTGTGGATCGATCATTTCATTTAGATTCAAAAGATCAGGCACGAGCCAGCCAGTCGACACTTTTATTTAAATCGTAAAACATTTATAATCCTGGTGTTCAATCGTGGGCTGTTAACAACATTTAATTTAAAACGGCAGCTTACATGTTTCTTAACACAAGTGGGAACTTAAGTGCTTACTCAATTTCGGTCCTCCCTGAAGACCAAACAGCTAAAAAATCAGCCAGCCTGATGTTCTGCAAGCCTGTAAATGCTGATATCTGTAGAATTGTTCCCTATCGATGAAGGTAGGTTGGCACCGACTAAACATTACCAAATTCCGAACAAATAATACTTGCTTCCGTCAAAGAATATAATTCTTATCATCCTATACTTCGAAGAGCGTCTGTCCAACATTTTTCATTGCACAGTCAGTGCCAAAAATAGAACGAATTTCAGAATGTTATAATTTTTTTAAACACAATCTTTCTTTCTTATTGTGTATAGTCTCTGATATTCTCACTGTCAATTCACCATTGAAATCGGATGTGTCATTTTATAGTTCAGGATGATGGTTTGAGTTTCTTCTATAACATCTATAACAATGGGTCATAATCTTGCATATGTTGTGACTCAGCCTTAGTTCTTGTCTGATGATTTTCTTGTCTGTTCCACCTTTCACAATCTCCGCGATGAATTCGATTTTGCTTTCTGTGAAGTCCTTGAAGGATATCTCTAATTATTTCCTATAACCTAAATCTTAAAATAACAAATTTCGAAGTATTCTTGTACAAAGATTCCCATGCGCATTTTTCGAATAGAAATTATTTAAAATTGAAAAATATGTCAAATGACTAATTCCACATGCTATAGCTGTAACTCGAGAACGTGAGAAATTTATTGTTTTGTCATAACTAAATATTACTATATCTAATACTAATTTGCTTCTGTAAAACTAAATAAAAAAACATTTCAGAAAAGAAGTTTTTACGCTTACCTCAGTCTTCTTTCTCGACAAGGCAACCGTTGAAGTTATTGGTTAACTTCTGAAGGGTCAAGTTATGTTCTGTACTAATAGAACAAATGAAAATCCTTTTCAAATAGTCTCAATTGGAGAGGGTTTTAGAGAAACATCCTGAACATCGTTCGATCTTGTCAACAAAAAGCCTTCTTGATCCAAGCTACACACTATTCAGGCCATACAAATTATACCATATTATGTACTATGTATCATCACAAAGAAATATAATAAAAAAAAAATCTAATTTAATATGAACTAAATATCTATTCTATGTGTGAATATCTATTCTTCGACATGAAAGTTAAAAAAAAAGTCATACAAATAAAATAAACGTCAATCCATCATTTTTGAGTGCAAAAACCAAAAACTTTTTTTACCAACACCTAAAAAAAGTATAAATGAAAGTCCATGATCAATTCTATAAAGATATCACCAAAAGGACAAAAGTTATACAATGATAAGATTTTCATATTAATAATATTTTCTTTTTAATATAGTATTCTTAAACAAAATATCATCAACTGTGGGCCTTACTTTGTTTTCTTTTTTTTACCATTGGAACTCTACAGTGAAGGATTACCTGCTCCAACAGAATTTATTAAAAAAAACTCCTCTTCGCAGGAACTGCGTCATCTTAGGAGATTTTCATTCTTATCTCTAGTGTCATTCGTAATGGAATAAAAGCAATTATCGGTAGGGGTTGAGCTTTCGTTAATAATATGAATAACAATCTGAAATATAAGGTAGTTTAAAGCGCCAAAACAGGAAACTGAAACTCTTGTAAAACACTATTACCAATAACTTTCTCATTTTCTTGTCTTCTTTTATTCAAATACTAATTTTACTACTAAATGCAATTTAAATCCCCCCTGCCCAAAAAACAATTAAAATGTGAGTTAAACAAAGACAAAACAAACAGTTCTGACGTTTTATGCATTTTTTTTTCATTATAGGTGCTCCGACTGCCAAAGTCGTTAGCACAATGTTTATGCACTTAATTCTCCGATTGACACCGTCTCATCGAATATTGAATCAGAACATTTTTTGTAGAAAGTTTAGTAAGCTCAATTGTTGCACACCAACAAAACTACAGTATGTACTACTATATAAAATAGAATCCCAACTATATATATATATATAAGTTATTACTACTTAATGATTGTGTCTCCTAATTTTTTGCCTGCCGGCAATAAAAGCAGTTCGGTTCCAGGACTTGCAGAGTGCTTTAAATGAACGAGGCGTTTCCGAATTAGTACGCTCCACTTATTTGTGGAGTACAAAGTTTTAGAGCCTGTTTTGCATTTTGTTGACATGTGACCAGTACTTAGGCCCTCTTCACTAAAATCGGTCGGCTTAATAGGCTAAATTTCCGCGCTCTCTTATCGTAAATCCTGTGTGGATTGTAAACAGTTTGTTTAAAATTTATCCCGTTTATCCTGAGGTTGATACCGTTGATTTTATGGTCCACTAAACCAGTGTTTAATATAGAGTGTGATATTTACCGCTTGTAACGTTTTCAAATATATTTAGGACTTAAGATTGCACTAATGAATGATTTTTTGAAAAATCTTCATCGATTCTACAAAATAGGTAGTATTTGATATCTCTTTTTCCCCCTATAAAAACGTTTATTACAAGATCTGGTAACCGCACGTTTCATAAAGCTTTTTATGCACCTACACAGTTGGCTATAATGTATCTTATCTTGGGTAGATAAGAAGGTATATATGTGTTGGCAAGAGTTACCATACTGTTAGTATAGTGTGGAACACCAGGTACTGGAGAAGGGTGCAAAAAAATATTGCCCAAAAATAGATTTGTATTTAGTAGCCAACTATCTTTAATGTAAAATTAAGACAATTTTACAATGAATAATAAATAAGGCAGGCACTTTTAAGGGTGATAACACGAAAAAAAAGAACCTAAATTGTTTTTATTCTAATATTAACGGAGTGTTTTATGCACACTGCCATTTAAACGGGCAGAGCTGTACAATATTATGTGAGAAAGAACCAATGAGAGCGCAGAGAACAACCACAACTGCGCGGTGCTCTCATACAATCTTACGGTTACACGCAATGGATTTCAGTCTATCATAGATAAAATTTATTTTCATGTTTCCTGATAATTAAACCCCACAAAAGTGACTGCCCTTTTGTAATTATTTTGGATTATGTTTATTGAAGACGCTGTTTAAATCGCAGCGTGAATAAAGCACTTCATTTAATATTAAAAAAAAAACTTACGTACTTTATTCATTTACATTTTAACCCCCTTAGAAGTGTCTGCCTTATTTATTATTCAGTTCAAAATGACCTTTATTTGCAATTTTTTTACATTAATGATAGTTGGCTTATGATAAAACATTAATTTTGGGCAATATTTTTTTCTCACCTTTCCCCTATGCGTAGTACCGTCTTTCCACGGTAAGTCAAGGCTTCTTATCTACCCAAGAGGTACATTACAACAAAATTTCAATGTGCATAAAACACTTCATGAAAAGTGCATTACCTGCCTAGGATTGTGGGTTAGAGCCACATTCGAGGCGGTCCTGGCTAAAAATGGGTTGAAATCTTTTGAAAACTCGTCCTAAAAATACGAGTTATTTATGGAAATTAATATTAGAATAAAATAGAATAATAATTATTTCTGTGGAACATTGTATATACAAATTTACAATTCATGTTGCATAATAAATCGTAAAAATTGAATCTAAGAAGAATAATCATAGTCATACATAATAATAAGAAACTCATTTAATTTTGATTAATTTTCATAAAGTTTTCCTCTTTTAGCGCGGTTCCTCCCTCCCCCATAGGGAGGAACCCCGCTTATAAGGTTGATACAATGAAACAATCCGGAAGTGCCGACTAGAAAATTTCGCGTTTCAGAACCCCTAGAAACCGAAAATAACTGTGGTTCAAATTTGTATACATATATATATATATATATATATATATATATATATATATATATATATATATATGTATATATTTATTTATATATATATATATATATATATATATATATATATATATTTGTCTGTTCGCTCTCTAGATAGAAGACGAATGGTCCGATTGTGATGAAATTTGGTACAAAAATCCGTCGTCTAATTTGAAAGGTCAAGTTCGTTAGCCAGCAGAATCCGCCCACTGGAAGATGGCGTTTGGGGCGAAATTCGCGCAAAAAAAATTGTAACGCTTACGTTTTTGAGTTCATAAGCTTGTACGTACTCGTTTTATATGCTTCTTGGGCTAGTAAAACGAATGAAACCATTTTCAAGGCGATAGCTTTAACCGTTTTCGAGAAAATTGGAAAAATAGTTTTTGAATACCGTTTTTGGTTTGGGTACTTAGAATCATGGGATTCAGTTGAAACAATAACTGTTTCTATTCTAAGTCTACAAAATAACACTAGGGATATGAATGGAACCGCGCTAAGATGACGCAGTTCCTGCGAGTCGGACTTTTTTATAATAAATTGTAAAATTTATCATACAAATTATAAATCATTAAGACAAACAACTAATTTAGTGTTTGAATAAATAACTTCTGTCCTTTAAACTAGAGTTTTATTGGTCTGCATGAAGTTGAGTAATTATAAGGGAACATCTAAATGTAGTTTTGATACTATTTTCTTATATCAGATAGTTAGTTTAGTTGGTGTCTCTTATCTCCGCTTCAACGACTAAATCATGCAACAACTTCAACAAGTTTAGTTTGTAGAATATGAATGACCATGTCCTAAACAAGAACTAGCACAGTTAATTCGCTTTCTGTGTCAACTTTTCCAATGGTACTTCATTCAATGGAAATTAATAATTATAAATATATTATAGTAAATTAATTATTTATTTTATTTAAAGTTTAGCGTCTATTCCTACAAAGGACGATTTATCTTCAGAATATTGTCCTTTCATAGCCAATAAAGATATCCCCCTTTCAAAGATAAAAAAATCCACATTAAGAACATGTTCTTAAGGCAATTCAATAAAAAAAATAGACATGGTGTCCTATACCTCCGGAGTACAGATATATATATATATATATATATATATATATATATATATATATATATATATATATATACAGTTCCGTGAAAAAATATAGACTTAAGGAAAAAATAAACTATTTGAATTAATTTAAGTCTTTTATTTTGAAATTGTACAAACAAAAGATATTATTTAATGTTTACCTACATGATTTGTAACAACTTTGATAAAAAATTTAATGATATTGTTAGGATTAGCTTCATTTGATACAAAATAACAAAAAACAACCTATGAAAAAGTATAAACTCAAAGATTTTCTGACTCTTTAATGAGTAAATTCTTTTCAATAATGACAACTTATGCCATGTTTTATTATCACCTCCAAGAGTCCTTTGAGAACACTTCTTAGTAAATTAATTGAAGTTCTCTATGGTATGTTTCCCCAAGCTTGTGTTATCCTTTCTTTCAGATCAGCAATATTTTGGATTTTTGGCTTCTAAAAGTCATAGACTTCTCTTGCCATAATTCTCTACCAATACCCATGACTCCGCTACTTCAATGTGACTTTCTTGACAACATTTTTTTTTTTATTTCTAAAGTCATGCCAGTAATAATTTAAACCATCTGGACCATCATTTTTAAGTTTTTTTATCACTAAAAATAACGCTTGACCATTTGTTGGCTATTTTGAATATGATTTTCAGCGAACTGCAGTCGTCGCTGAAAATGATGTTTCTTGAGATGTGATTCCTTTATCCACTTCCTTAAGAAGCTAGCATCACATGCTAAATTAAATCACCCGAAAATCTGTGCATAGGATGCTCCTGTTTTTGAGAATTCTCTCAAAACCGCCCGTTTCACCTGCTTGAAAAAAATTGGAGGACTTCCACTTCTTTTATTTTTCCTCTAATTGTCTTGGCTGCAATTTAAAAAGATGTTGACCACTCCTTGGGAGGGATTTTGCTCACGAACAATTTGTCCCTGGGTCAACCCACCTCTTCTTATGTCCATAATTCTTTGTTTCTCCATTTCCGTGATTTGACTTCCGCGCAGCATTATTAAAAAAAAAAACAACTAATTCACAAGGAACTACCACAGCGTAAAAAAAAAAACACTCACACGTACTCTCTCTTGAACAGTTAGAAGCAAACTGACGAGTAACACCTGACGATAGAAAATTAACATTGAGTTTATACTTATTCACAGCGTAAACATGTTTTGTTTTTTTTTACGAACTCTGATTACCGTAAATTATCAAACAGATCAAAAGCCATTTAAAGCGTCTTGGCAATCTAATGACATAAAAAAAAACACAAAAAACCATTGTGCAATGAATTCACTTTTAAATTTAATAAATATTTTGATTTTATAATTTTTCCCAGGACTGTATATATATATATATAAAATGGCATGCATACATACAAAGTTTAGGAAATTATTTTTCATTTATTTTGAATTATATTTTTTTTTTTGTATTTTCAGTTTAATAAAATCTAAGAAATCAAGTAGTCTCTCTATCAAAGTAATAAAAATGAACATCGTCTATGAAATATTGTCCTATTTGTGCAAATAAATACGTTGTATCCTTTGGAAGTTGGCCAACCAATTACTAAGTGTATTGCCCTACATATCGGATTTATGTCTCGACATAAATAAGCCATTCGCACATATTGGCTGATTTTTCTCGATATTTGTTCCTAGCTGAATAGCTTGTAAGGGTCACACTACTCCAAACAGAACTCACCCTTTCATCTCATTCAGAACAATTTAGAAAGATTTCTTGGACTCATGTAGGATATCAAAACATCAAAGATACTGGTAGATAATGGTCTATAGATGAGCTTATGCACAAAAAATTACAACTATGGAATTGAATTGAAATAAATTTATTCCAAAGAACAACAAATATTGCATATAGGTATATGTAACTAAATTAATGGTACACTATTTTAAAATTAAAACCATTTCCCTTAATACTTACTACTTGCAATATAATTTTCTAGTGTTTATTTTAGCGTGGAACATGCTTTAGCCGTTACCCAAAAACGTTTCCTGGGAGTTGGAATGAAAAACTAACCCAAAGTTGCCTGCAGAAAATTGTTTTGTTAAATTAAGAATTTATTTTACGTTTATTTTCGATGAAGGATATATATATATATATATGAAGATAGAGAACATTCTCTCTTCTATATAATGTAGCTGCTGCAATTCAAGAAGCCACTCTAGACATTCATCCAACTGAAAAAAAGAATTTAATCAAATAAATTTTGAGTTCTTAAGTATATAAAGGGGACGAGGTTAGCTCTGTGGTAGAGCAGTGGACTCATATGCTGTGCTGGAGGACCTGAGTTCAAATCCCGAGCAAGCACTAAAGATTTTTTCTTCTAGTGTCTTGGTTCATGGGTTTATTTTGGCCTCCCTGACCGTCCCTAGGCCAACCAAGCCATTAATTAATTTTTAAATGGGTACCTTGGTGCTAATGACTCTAGCAGTCGAAGCAGCAAGGGGAAAATCAGGCGGCCGGGGCATAGTACTGACCACACTATCCCCCTAGTGTGCCGTATGGTCATGAATCAGATACCCCTACAGTATCTGCCCCTCAGAGCCCTCGTGGCCTGTTACGGGACTGAGTTTTTTTTTTAAGTATATAAAAAAAAAAAAAAAAAATGTTTAAAATTCTAGAGAATACAGTGACACAAATTGCAGGGAATGTCGTTCTATGATCTCGATTTTAATGTAAATAAATATATGAGCTGTATGTTTTACTGTTAGCTGTGTGAAGCGTGTTTTACATATGATTTCAGTAAAAATTTTCCACAAGAAAAATGTGAGTTTTTTATTTTATTGTATATGTTAATAATAATTTATAAATCAACGGAATTCCAGCTACAGAACCTGCCGTAGTCCTTACAAGACTTGGAATTGGACATACACTACTAACTCAATCCCACTTAATGACAAAGGAAGAAATATCAGTGTACAGAATGTAATAAGTCATTAACTGTAAAACACTTACTAACAGACTGCAGGAAACGGATAACATCAACATACCCCGTGATATGTACGAACGTTTGACAGATGGTAACCCACACATATCCATTTCACATTTTTTTTAAAAAGATAAACGTGTATGAACAAATATAGCAAAACCAAATATGTTAATATGTTTCAACATTTCTTAAATATTATTTCTACAAAATAGAGCTAAAAGACCGCATTTTTAGTTTATTGAAAATAATTTATTAAATTTATTCCCTTCAAGTTTTTAATGTTACTGTTCACCTTTTAAATTTTATATCTTTGTTTTGTTTTTTGTTTTTCACTTTCTTACATAGTATAATTTTATTGATTGTAGTTGTAGATGTTTATTTAAATGCTTTAATATTTGGATTTTATAGACCTTCATTTTGTTTGCACCTTACATGTTTATAGATCAAATTAACCAGTCGCGGGCTCTAAAACCAAATAAATAAGTATCTTGTAATCGTAATTTCAATAATTACGAAGTCAATATTTTCATCATTCAAATATGCAATGAAAAAAAAAAAAAAAAAAAAAAAAAAAAAACAACTTTGCTTAAACCTGAACATTTCGTTTCTTCAATTCGAAAACCGCAGAGACTTCCATCCGAAATTAGTCTGATAAATTTTTCCAGTGTACACAACTATTCAGCCTTTGAATAAATTTCTGTGAAAAAAATTAAGTGAACATGCAAATTTTAGGGAGCCGACACGTGGTGCTAATTCTTAAATAACCAACAGGCAAACCCGGTAAGTCGTCAATTTTTAACCATTATTCAAATAGGAGTGGAAGTTTCTCGTTAAGGCGAGCACATCCCCGGGAGGAGTACGGAATACATAATATATGTCAAGATGAGCTGTTAGCTTGGAACTTCAGCTCCAAGTTGGGATGTGTGGACCGGTCGCTAAGCCAGTATTAATGTATTTGCCCGTGTTTGGCAAGTCAAATGGGTCCAAGTTAATTTGTCCGAACAGGTCAGCCCTACAGATTCCTGAGTTCATTCGTCATCATTTATGCATGGTTCGAAATGAATTTCCAGTTCTAGACTCCACCCTCGGCAATATTAGGGGGGGGGGGGAAATAATCAATTTACGAATTCACAGGGAAACAGGAAAAAATGGAAATTAGTTCTGAGCATATTCCTTAGTAAGGGACCAATACATTTTCTCTCCGTCTATATTTGTTTTAAAAATCCGGTATAATTGTTTAAAATTTTTACGAGTAGGTAATTAACTATTTTAAATAGTAAAATTTTTTTGATTATTACAATATAAATCTCAAATCAACTTACCTTACTGATGTCGAGAAATGGGTAAACAAATGGAGGATTCAAATGAACTCAGAAATGTACGCATGTAACATTCACCCTCCGACGATCTTGGCTCGCGCTCAGGTTAAGTTGCCCTGGCACCAGCAAGCACACCTTCTATCATAGACCTGGCAGCCAGTCACCAGATCCGGGCCACTAAGGTAGAACTGGCACGGGGGACTCTACTCGACCTTGACTAGGTCCTTTTTCCGCCGGCCGTCGCACAGTGGTATTTTTAACTGTTCTAGCTGGACAAAATTCGAAAAATTCATGAAAACAAATCTTTAATTGGACCTTGCAGTATTTTCCTAGATAGTATGTAGATTACAAAACAAGAATAAGTCAGCTCAAATACGTCAACATTTAGGTTCATATTAGGATATGTCATGCTGTAAAGTTCATTTCTCCATCTTTGAATGAATACTACAGGTACAAAAATGATTTGTCAGTACTACAAATTTATTTCATGTTTCAGAAAGGTAAGTATGATCGTCTTTCATTATTTATCTTAATAAATTACCATTAATGTTTGCTTTACGCGATGCGATTTGTAATACCCTTATTGGTAAGTTATTATGGGACAGAACTTTTGCTGTCCGGCCTCGTTTTAATTTTTTCTTATTTGTCAATTAAGCATTGACTTGGAAAAGCAAGAATTAGCTGCCAGAATTTGCCTATTTAATAATAATAATAACTGATTTTCTAAAGAATGCTCATATCGAAAAGATAACTTTTTGAAGTTTGGATCTTACAAAGTCCAACCAAAAAAAAAAAAAAAAAAAAAGGATCAAATATGTACACAAACAATTTCATTTACCAGAAGAGAAGGAAAAATTAAAAAAAAAAAATAATGGAGACATTCTTAAGACATTTACGTGATAGGTGGCAAACAGCAAACTGAACAAAAAGTGTTGAGAGAAAAACGTTTTGGTGAATGGATTGCGATACGCAATCAGATGTAGAAGAAGATTAAAGTATATCTGCCATTAGTGGGGGGCTATCGAATATTGAAGATGTATTTCTGTGTTTACTACACTCGAGCGATCCGTATATTTCTAGTTTGAGAACAGAAATTCGTCGACATAAAGAAGAGTTTCATTCCTTCCCAGGTGAAATTATTAATTCGTTGAATGAAAAGTTACATGGCCAAGAATGATTTATTAGTTTTGATAATTTAATTTTGATTATATTTTTTGTTGTATTGTTGTTTTTTCAATTATTATTTTCGATATATTTTTTTTCAATTATTATTATTATTTGCAATACCTAGGTTTGAAGCTTTTTGCTCTTGTTCCCTTTAAAAATTGTATGAAAAAAGTATAATAATAAAAAAAAAATTAAAACATTTTAATTTTGGTTAACACTTAAAACGTAATAAAAAACGGCCTTTTCTGCTGAAAAAGTTAGAAAACAACGGTAAGTCTACATTTCCGACCCCTAAAATGGGGTATACTCGTGATCAGCAAGTCATTTCCAATAAGAATCCGTGATAAAATAATTTTTTCCAACTAGATCAGGTTAAAATACCACTGTGCGTATGGCTTCCGATGCTACCAACCAAGAGGCACAAATGACTCAATAGTGGTTGACTGGCCCTTAAACGACAAAGAAAAAAAAAAAAAAAAAAATCTTGGCTCGCCGATCTTTCACCGTGGGCTCCGTTCAATGGGCATCGTTTTGGTTCCCAATCTGTGAAATAAGTGTGCAATTGCATGTCAATAAGAGTATACAAAATATAGAACAAAATACAGTCGTCTAAGGACAAGCCTGAGACGGTATGAAATTTATTTACACATATTTGGTATATTACTTTATGTACATTTATGTACAGCGTGCTTGATTTTTCGATGCTTGTTCAAAGGTGAAAATACAAATAAAGTTACAAAGCGAAGAAGTCTAAAAAGAATATTAATAGACCTGATTAAAACAACAAGAAGGCCTTTTGAAGAACAATGATTTACTTTATTAAAAGAAACTCTTTGACTCGAAAACTGAGGAAATAAAAGAACCTCATTGAAGAAGATGATTCCGTAGCCGAAGTAAAAGATCTTGACAAACGTCATAGACCGTTTTGAAAAGAAGGATTTGCTTCGAAGCTCAAGGGATAATCCTGGCTGAAAACCTTCAAGTCCTTAAAGAAACTGGCAAGATTCAGGGAAGCTGTCCCGAAACTCGAGATAACTCCGCAATAAGCCCTTCTTCTCTCTCTCTCTCTTCCTTCTTATCAACCCAGACCAGCAATTTAGACAATTTATCACCCGCTACCCATTAAGGAGATTTTTCAACATTTAGTAGGTTTTTTTTATATATATATATGTATATAGTCTCATTTAAACATTTTATAAAGTACTAGCTGTTACCCGGCGTGCCATGCTACACCTACTTTCTGCATATAGAAAAGGCTAAATAAATTAGAAACCAAATAAGTATTATTAAAATCAAATAACACGAATCTGTAACTGTTTCGAACCCGTGACCTCCCAACTGGGAGTCCTAGACGACTTTGACCTAACCTATAACACCCCCCCCCCCCGTATCAAGACATACATGTATGCCAAGTTTAGTAAAAATCGGTCTAACAGTGTGGATTTTTATTTACAAAAAAAAAGCACATACAGACAGCAGCTGGTAGACGTTTTTGACTTGGCCAATGACACTCCCCTGATCAAGACCAACCTGTGTGCCCAGTTTGATCAAAATCTGTCAAACGGTGTGGGTTTGTATAAAGAACAAACATACAGACAGACAGATGGTAGCCGTTTTGACCTAGCCTATGGCAATCGCCGTATCAAGACCTACCATTATTCCAAGTTTGGTCAAAATCGGACGAACGGTGTGGATTTGTATAAGGGACAAACATACAGACAGACAGCTGGTAGACGTTTTTGACTTAGCCTACGACACTCCTCAGATTAAGATCCACATGTGTACCGAGTTTAGTAAAAATCGGACGAACGGTGTGGATTTGTATAAGGGACAAACATACATGCAGACAGCTGGTAGACGTTTTTGGCTTAGCCTACGACACTCCTCAGATTAAGATCCACATATGTACCGAGTTTGGTCAAAATCGGACGAACGGTGTGGATTTGTATAAGGGACAAACATACAGAAAGACAGCTGGTAGACGTTTTTGACTTAGCCTACGACACTCCTCAGATTAAGATCCACACGTGTACCGAGTTTAGTCAAAATCGGACGAACGGTGTGGATTTGTATAAAAGACAAACATACAGACAGACAGCTGGTAGATTTTTTAGACCTAGCCTAGGAGATTTCTCGTATCAAGACCTACCATTATTCCAAGTTTGGTCAAAATCGGTCAAACGGTGTGGATTTGTATAAGGAACAAACAAACAGAAAAACAGACAGACACGTGATTTTTATATATGTATATATATATAGATAATGTAAATGTATTTAAAGTAAAAAAGTGCATATTCGGAGATTTATTAGAGCAGTTCATGCCCCCTCAATAGGGAGGAAACTCGCTTATGCAATAATAACGCAATCCGTAAGTGCCGACTAGAACATTTCACGCTTCAAACCCCATTGATCACGAAATAACGAATTTGTGTATATATCTGTACCTCGAAGGTAAAGATATTCGATAAAAATCGAAGATAAGAGAGTGAAAAATAAAATCACGTGCGTTTTCATTATTGGTAAAAGACACCATGTGGAGGACTTGGTTTTTTATTCTTTGTTTACTATATTCAATACTGCCAATTACCTATCAATGCCAATAACAATGTTCGTTTGATTTGAAAGGTCGATCAAAAGCGGAATCCTTTAACCTTCTTACAGGTTCTCTAACGTAGGAAAACGAATAAAGTCATTTTCAATGTGATATCTGTAACAGTTTTAGAGGAAATTGGATAAAAATAGCATTTCAAAATAATTTTCGGTTTGGGTAATTAGACTCATTGTATTCAATTGAAATATTTTCTATATGTTTTAAATTCATCTAAACAAAGATACTTAAATTTTAGTTACATTTGGAGTAATAGAAGTATTCGGGAAAAAATGTAATAATAGACATGAAAAGTTTTGTCTTGATATACTTATGTTTTTTAAAATATCTTGAAAACGGCATTTTATAATACTCCCAATTCATTTCCAAGAATTATTTAACGTACATTATATCCCCTTAGGTTGGTCAAAAAGTTATTACACGTTATTGAAAGATTTTTTAATAATGTAAAAAAAAACATAATTTAACATTTTAATCTATGATATATTTTCCTTCATTATCAAAAATTTCTCGCCATTTTACAGGTGTCTTTTATATTACAGTGAAACCTCCCTTAACGGACACCTCCCTACTGCGTACACCTCTATTAATGGACATTTTCTCAAAGTCCCGAATTTTTCTATAGGTAAAATAAACCTCTATATTGCGGACACCTCTGTACAAAGGACACGGACAGAAAAACCTGATTTTTTACCTCCTTACTACGGACAATTACAGCTAATGTTATTTATAGAAGCATGTTCTGATGGGTGTAGGTTTCCAGAAAAATGCGTTAACAATAACAAACTCTTTGTAAGAATAAGATATATATATATATATATATATATATATATATATATATATATATATATATACAGAATAAGATATATATACAGAAGGTTCACATTCCTTCCGCAGAACGTCCCTCTCTTTACTTTTCAGTAGGTTTTTAGCTCTTGTTGAGTAAGTATCGTGCTTTCTCTTCAATATGTCTAATCGAAAATCTCTGACACTTTAAGGAAAAGTTGAGGTGATAACATTTTCCAATCGTGAAAAATGCGGTGTGCGTAAAGTTGCCGAGTTTTTTAAGATAGGGAAAACACAAGCAGCAGAAATATTGAAAAAGAAAGATGAAATTTTAAAGAAATGGACGGAAAATTGTGACAAAAATGTTGTCCGAGAACTAAGAACTTCTTTATGCTTTAAACTTTTTAGAATAAAAACTTTTTTTAAGTTTATACTTATTGAACTTCTTTCTATATACTTAAAAAAACTTGTTATGGGTAATTATTAAATGGTTAATTAAAACATGAATTAAATGTACAAATTCGGTACGTACCCATCTCGACCAACCCCTCTGTATAGCGGACACCTCTCTATAGTGGACAACTTTGGTTCTCCCAGAGGTGTCCGCTATAGGGAGGTTTCACTGTACTTACTTCTTACTTACTTATGCGGCTCTACAGTCCAAGATGGACTTTGGCCTCCCGAACAATCTTTCTCCATTCTTCTCTATCCTGGACCTTTCTTCTCCAGTCACCAACTTCAATTTTTCTGAGATCTTCCTCTAAGTCCTTTTGCCAGGTTTTCCTTGGGCGTCCTCTCTTCCTCTTTCCTGGGAACGGTTCCCTTGTGACCTTCTTCACCATCCTATCGTTGGGTAACCTTTCGACATGTCCAAGCCAACTAATTCTCCTTGACTTACCGAACCTCACGATATCCTCGTGGTTATTAGTTCCTCCAGTTCCTGGTTACTCCTTATGCGCCAGAGACCTTGCTCGCAGATGGGGCCAAAAATGCGTCGCATCACTTTTCGCTCAAAGACTCTAAGCGCCTGCAGGTCCTTTGTGCTAAGTGTCCATGCTTCAGCACCATAGCACACTACCGGTCTGATAAGAGAGTTGTACATCTGCAACTTGGTACGCTTAGAGAGCAGCGTTGACTTCATCAGGTTCACTAGGCCGCAATAATCTTTATTGCCACTTATGATCCTTTTTTTGATCTCCTCACTAATCTTGTTTTCAGAATTATTTTCCGTACCAAGATATGTGAAGTGATCAACTCCTTCGAAATTGTAGTCGTTAGTGTTAGATTGCGTGGCCTTCTTCTCACTTCGGGCGCTGACATGACCATGTAGGATATACGTCTTTAAAATCTTAAGGGAGTAACCAGGATGCGGTTTTAAATAAATTTAATAATTTTTTGTACAGTTGTCCAAGCCGTAGGTTTTTTAGCATTATCAGGATAAAAAAAACAACACTTTTTTGACATTCAGCATTCTCGAACGGTTTTTGATCCATAAGATGAATCTATCCTTTCTCTTATCTGATCCACTATGTAAATATGTGTATATATATATATATATATATATATATATATATATACATATCAATTTAAACCACCGTTATTTTCAAGATCTATGGCTCCTAAGCCGTGAAATATTCTAGTTGGCACTTCTGGATTACCTCATGAGATCCCCATGGAGGGAGGGAGGACCCGCGCTGAAAATTGAAGAATTGAATTAGACGGCTTGAAGCTTCATGCAGCAAAAAGAAATATTGTTATCTGAAGCTGGGTACATTACTTGATTAAATTGCTAACCCATGCAGTTTAGTTTAATGATTGGATTCTGTCAAACCAGGCGGATAATCGGATGAATAGTAATTTAGCCATATAAATCTATTGGTATAATTATTTATATTAAAGGTAAGTAAGTTTATGATTTCATTAATCAAGTTGGACTATTTGTATAACAACTCACTTTTCAATCCAAAATCTCTATATGAAAGATTCTTTTATAAATAAAAATATATATTTTCCTGGGTCCTGCAGGGCTGGTGCCTCAAAAACCACCCAAATTGTGAGCTCTTTTTGCCAAATTAAAATTCGAGAAAAAGCTTTGAGGGCTAAGGGTCACAGAGATGGCATAGTTTGAAAAAGAGGTGCCTACACTATGTATTGCCAATTTAATAACTAGTTGATTTAGATACCGCAAGATGCCTGTTTTGAAGCATACACACATGTGAGAGCAGCAGATGTTCAGAATAACAGTTCTGTGTTAGGGCGAAACGCTTTCAATGTGGGTTGCTCATAAATAAATTAAAAAAAAAAAAAAAAAAATCTGTGTTAGAAACACTGGATGCACGCCAGCCCAGCTCATAGAGCTGTTTTCATAGCAGCAAATGGGTTAGACAAAGAAGGAAATTCTATATTTAAAACAAAACAAAGAGGGCCACCCAAATATATTGGGTTGCTAAAACGCAGCGTACTGACCAATCTTTCGAAAATTCATTTCAATTTGTTAAAATATGTTGTGTATATATATATATTTCTTAAACTTCCTTAAAATCAGAATCGAGCGAATTTAATTACGTTGTCTTGGATCATCGAGCCCTCCTTCAAATGAAGAGAAAAATTGAAAAACAAATTCAGACTGAAACACTCTTCGGTCGTTTCTATATCAGGTACTGATATGGAGGCGACCGAAGAACTTTCTGGTTACCAATAGCTCAAAAAAAGGCAGCAAAAATCCTATGAAAATAGTTGGCGAGAGGACTTTACATGGGTATTCACGTTTTAAGACCGTCCTAAAAGCTCGGATATCGTCTTTAGGATTAAATTGTTAAGTTATGGAAGGACTGCTTTTTATTCGACCCCTCCAAATGGTCGGACTATCAAAACCTTGGAGTCAGTAGAAGAAGGTTATTTATTGTGACATTTTTTTCGAATTTTCTCCTCGTATATCACGTCAAAGCCAGTAAACCGTCACAAAAGACATAGAATCTTATTACTTTGAAGTGCTATTTGTCAAGAAATGACCACCATTCAGAAGTTATAGTCCTGTCAGCAATTTATGATTTCTTACAGTATCTTGCAAGGATTCAGTCTTGTTTTCAATTTTCAGACTTTATACGGTTCAATTTATTCTTATGTATGTATTCCTCCGTATAGGTCACCCTATAAATGGAAGATTTGCCGGTTGACCTGAATTCTATTCTTGATCCAAACTTGTTCTATTATTTCCGGCTAGTCAGAAACAAGGTTGACATATCATACATTTTAACTGAAGCATATATTTTAAGATATATTACTATCTGGGATATATATATATATATATATATATATATATGTGTATATAATCATACCTAATATTTGGAAATGAAACGGTTGACCTTCACTGATTGTAAACGGTTTTACACTCTACTAGAGGACTTTCGTGACATGTACTCATCCGCAATTTCTTCTCTCACACTATAAATAGATAAAACCTACTCTTAAATAAATATTTAACATAAACAGTTTGCGGTTATGAGCATCCTTCTGTTATATTATGTTTCCCTAATCTTGAATGTAAAATGCTGTCTCAGTGAGTAAGGTAACAGCAGCTAGTTTGTAAACAGTAGCCTTTCCCTATAAATTAAACCTAAACAACTTTTTTTACACATTTAGAGTTACTCATTCATACAAGCCGCACTCACTCTAGGATAATTATTCATACACGATACTATCACACACACATGCCATTTAAGTCGGTTGTATCCTTTCTAAAATCTACCGGATCAACCTCTAAAGCTAAACTTAAACCTAGAAATGGTATATTTACATATTTACAATTTTAAATAATATTATACTACACTCATTCATACAATAAATACATACATACACACTCACACAGAATAAATAGTTGTAATAAACTCATACTCTCTTGTAATAAATGTAGAGAATAATACTGATATTACATTTTTCTATATACGGAAGTGAACCTCAATATCTTTTAAATACTCGATTAGTCTTTTCACCGATGGTAAGAAAAATTGTTGAATTAAAAAAAATAACATTTATACAGGAATGGTGATTTAAAAATCAGCAATTCTTTATATCTTAATTTGTTTTTTATAAGTCGTCTTCGGGCTCAAAATGTTATTGTCGTTGCTTTGTGTTTATTCTCTCTGACGTTTTGACTGTTTTCATGAAAGTAACATAAACTCTGTCTTCGTCTTTAAATTGAAAATTTATCTTAGGTAGTATATTAAACGTTAACTCTTTCACTGAGAAAGATACATGTCTCGAAAACACTTTGGCAGTGTGAAATAAATATATAAATAAGTGAAGTTTATCAGTTTGATTTACATACGCGAAATTTACCTTCACCAATCATTATCCAAGACCTCTGATATATATATATATATATATATATATATATATATATATATATATATATAAACTCCTCGTCAAAAAAAACGCAACACCCCAAAATTTATTGATTTAACAGGTTTTTTATTAAAAAAAAAAATTATTATATTTATGTCTCTAATCAGAAAAAGACAAAGGAGGAGAACAACTACATTTTCTGTTTAATTCCAGTACTTCTTGTTATCTCTAATCCCATTTGTTATAAAGAGCACTAATACCATAGTCCTTCTTATCAACTTAGGGATGCAAACAAAGTGACTAGGGCTCAGTATTCGTGTTAATTTCAACAAGTAAACATTTTTTTATAATTATGGCCCGGTTGGATAGGGATGATACGGTGAGGGCAGTCACGATGCACCAAGAAGGTTACATAGCCAATCGGTTAGGGGTACATTTTTCTACTGTCGCACGGGCCTTAAAACGATTTAGAGAGACAGGAGGATACTCAAGAAGACCTGGATCGGGCCGACCACGGGTCACAACACCGCAAGACGACCGCTATATCCGGCTACAGACTCTCAGAAATCGGCAAATCACAGGTAATGACCTAAACAACTTGTTGGCTGGTGTCAGAAACTTACATGTTTCGGTGTCAACAGTTACTAGACGAGTGAGGGATAGTGGACTGAGAGCACGAAGGCCCATGGTTGGACCTCTTCTTACCAGAGAGCACCGAAGAGCCCGCCTTAGGTTTGCCCAGGAGCACCGGGATTGGCCTGTCGATGATTGGAAACGAGTCCTGTTCACCGATGAGACCAGAGTGGCTCTAAACTCTCCCGATGGACGCAGAAGAGTGTGGAGGAGGCCAGGAGAACGAAACAGCCAATGCTGTATAGTCGCAAAGGAGCCATATGGTGGAGGCTCTTTGATGTTTTAGGGTGGCATCTCATGGGAAGCTCGCACGGAGTTAGTTCCGATTCGTGGGGGGTCTTTGACTGCACAAAGATACTTGGCAGAGATTCTGGAGGACCACGTCATGCCATACATGCCATTTATTGGAGAAAATGCATTGCTTATGCATGACAATGCTAGACCTCATGTTGCCCATATTGTTAGGGACTACCTAAACGAGGTCAATATTGACACATTACCATGGCCAGCGAGGAGTCCTGACCTAAATCCCATGGAACATTTATGGGACAGACTAAAAAGATGTGTTCGAGCCAGGGAACCAGCACCAATCAACCGCAGGGAGCTTGAGGTTGCTGTTTTGGAAGAGTGGGAAAGAATACCTCAGGAGACCGTTCAGGACTTAATCAGGAGCATGCCCAGACGTATGGAGGCTGTCATTCGTGCCAGAGGTGGCAACACATCTTATTAGAGATAAGAATAATCAATTTAATTTAAAAAAGTTAAATTTTTTTTTCAGTTTTAGGAGTAAATGTTTTTTTTTTTTTTGTAATTAAAGGAATTAAGTTTTTTTTCTGAAATTCATTTTTTATTACTCCTATATACTTTTCTGATATGACACAATCAGGTATCATCAGCAAAAAATTGTTAAATCAATAAATTTTGGGGTGTTGCGTTTTTTTTGACGAGGAGTTTATATATATATATATATATCAGAAATATATATGAAAATTAACATTATATTAAAAAATATCAATGAAATTTAGTTTATTGTCTTGTTTATATTTACTTATACATGTCTAGTGTCTTAAACGTATTGTGTGTCGTATGGAGGTAAGATCTCTCTCCAGTCAGTATGTGGAATGTCTAGGTCAAAGCGAAGTCTACACATTCTGTCGGTATGGGTTAAATTATTACTATTATTAAATTTTAACATCCATTTATTATTAACTACGAATTTTAGGAGGAGTTATCTATAGGTTACCACCCTTTTCTAGCCAGGATAGGGCCGATTCCTTCACTTTTTTTCTAAAGAAAAGACACCACCCCTAGTGGGAATCAAACCCACGACCCTTTGGCACGTAGTTTTAAGTTCTCACGCCTTAACGCCAAGGCCACCGGGCCTCCGAGTTAAATTACATATAACATATTGAAAGAGTCTCATTACAACTTGCACATCTTGGTCTCTGCTTATTTTTCATTGAGTAGGAATGGGTCGTATGGTAGATATCAATGCGAGGACAACACAAAATCAAGTCTAATAAGGAGTTCAGCTGACCAGGATTTCGCTATGTTTTCGATTTCTCTTCATTTTAAGTCTGACCTGTCACTCTGATTGTCGTCAGTATGTTTATCTCTAAAGCAGGTATTTTTTTCAATTCTTCTAACGCTAAGTACATACTTGTGCTTTGGGGAACGTGATCATGTCCTGGAAGCCATAACATCGGTGTACATTTAAGGCAAACATGTCCGTATTTCTGGTGCTAAAGGCATATGGAACCAATTTCCAAGTTATTTTCAATGATCTCGAGCGTGTAAACATCTATAAAAAAAAACCCAAGATATGAGAAAGTGAAAGAGTACCTTTTCTCAACTCGATCTACATCGATAGAAGGGTCAGGAATGTTTACAGTCCCCCTGGAAAAACAACCTTCCAGCTTCCAAAACTCCTAATACTACCCTTTCGCTACAACCAGAACATAAAATCACTCTTCTCAAATCATTCAAATAGAAGTCTAAAATTTACTGGTAAAGAAAGCAAAAAACATCAGCACTCAGAAGCTGAAAAACTAAGCACATTCTCTACAAATTTGGTTACTTCAACTCACGTTGCAATTGCTAAGGAGTTCTCTTAAACTAACTAAAGAAAAAATATCTTCTGGTAAATAAATACTTTTACTGTTTAGAGAATTTCAACCGGAAAAAAGATATATTTGTTATTAACAACTGTTTCGAACTAAAACTATCTATGACTTATAGAAAAATATGTATTTAAAACAATTTTAAGAGAGAAAAAAGTATTATCTTAAACTCTTTATTGTTATGTTAATACTTTTTAATACTACGAAGTATATTAAAAAGTATAAACATAATATTCTTATTACTTTTTAATACAGTGTTCATATATTTTTAAACTGTGAGTATTCTCTTTAAACAATACTAAGGCAGCATTCACGACATTTACAAGTTACTACAGATCTAACATACACAGGTTATTACAGATTTAAAAAAAAAAGAATTAAAACAGTTTAAAATCTCAGGCAACGATAACCCTGCAGTATTTTGCCCTAAAAACACAATCAAACAAAACAAACAACTTACTCGCTATTTAAATAAATAATAATTAGTAGAATTATCATCACTTCTCATGGACCGATTAAATTTAAATATATGTGTATATATATATATATATATATATATATATATATATATATATATATATATATATATATATATATATCCGTGTTTTCTGCCAACAGAAACTACCTACTTCAAAAAAATCTATATTTTTCTCTAATGTTATACTATTTTGTACCTTTTTTTAATTATATAATTATTAAATTAATTCTGAATTTTGCTAATCATAGGAAAGCTTTCGCTAAGAGAGTTTAGCGGAGCGTATAGAAATTTTCCTGTTGTTGTAAAGTTGAATGGACTCCTTTGTGCGTTAATGTAATCCTTATCAATTAATTCACGCTTGTTAGGTTCAAAACTTCGGACGAGCAATTCAGTTCAAGCTGATTGAGTTTCATCCCGATCTACAAGATTTGAATGCTACGTTATTATTTGCTATTAGTAACTCTCACAGTGTAACTTTGTTTCTTGGGAACCAAAAAAATATATAAATGTATTTCGTGTAGCAATGTATCATTAATTGTGGTGACTCCTCAAATTTTCACTGTACTTTCATTGGAAAACGATTTCAACTCAATTTTTAAGGCAATGCATTCGTCTTAAACGTCTAAAGCTAAGAACAATGTGGCCATAACGTGGCTCGGATTCTGGAAAGTTCTCGTGATGGCTGTAAATGTTTTTATACTGCAGGAATTGCTGGATGGTGGAAATTGATCTTCAGAGCAATGAAGAAGTCCAAAATTTCTACAGCTAATTTATCTTTTGTAGTACGTTTTCAGAAAATTTGCCCCATTTTCGATGCCTATGGAAAGGATCTTATTCAGCCGAGTCTTGTTCCTAGACAGTCTATTAGCAAGGGCCTCTGCATGGAGATTGAAAATGGGACTAAGTCCCTGAAAACGTTGTGCAAAAAATAAAATACCTTTAAAAATTTGGTAATTTTCTCATTATTCTAAATGATTTCAATTTTAGCTCCTGATGAGCCACTAAAAGTGCGAAACCTGTTGAGCTAAGATCAATAAATAAGTTTTATTAATTCACGAATTTATTCGTTGACCTTTCACCAGTTAAATGAGTTAGTCGATTTAATTGGGTCACTTTTCAATAATTTTTGTTTATGTTTTATCTATTTATTACATACTAAAAACTCACTTATCGCTTGAAATGCCTTACAATAAACAAATCATTTATTAAATATTAAAATATGTATACCATTTATTTTAAATTTTCTTAATTGCACAAAACAATTTTAAGATTTTTTGCTTTTAATGGAATTTCCTAACTTTACTTGCACCCATTTTAGCGCGGTTCCTCCCTCCCCCATAGGGAGGAACCCCGCTTATAAGGTTGATACAATGAAACAATCCGGAAGTGCCGACAAGAAAATTTCGCGTTTCAGAACCCCTAGAGACCGAAAATAACGGTGGTTCAAATTTGTATATATATATATATATATATATATATATATATATATATATATGTATATATTTATTTATATATATATATATATATATATATATTCCACTTTTTCTTGTTTGTTTTTCTGGCAGGGGGTCGATAAAGCAGTACACTCTTTGTTCACATTAACTGCTTTATTTGTTATATTTCGCCCGACATGTTTCGTGCCTTTTCGCACCTCTTCAGGGGCTTTCCTATGTAACAATATTTCTTTTGTAAATCCAAAATTTTAAATTGTTTACACTAATATACATATCCTGTCCCTAAATAATTTACATTTCAACATATAATTTTTAAACTTAATCTTAATCCTACCTTATCAAGAAGTCCTCTCGTCATGTTGTCTAGCTTGAGTCAGGCGTAGTACTGAAAAGTCATCTGTAGTAATTTATATGGCTGTTTGTATCGATTCTTTAGCTATTTTCATGGTATCGATTATTGGTGAAATTTGTTTTGTGAGGTTTAATTTATTATACTCTGGAAAATTTGGTGCACATTCTTTAAATCTGTTTTTTTATTTATGGCAGTGTTGGAATTTTTAATTATGTAAATATTTTCTTTGATTTTTCTTTTTAAAGTGTTCCTCTCTTTATTTAAAATGTGAACGTCCTTAAAGTTAAAGTTATGTTTTAAAGTTAGTGCGTGTTCTGTCAATGTTGTCCTGTTTTCGTTTGTGTCTATGCTTTTTGCGTGTTGCACGATTCTCTTATGCAATAGCTGTGCCGATTCCCCAATGTAGCATGCGTTGCAATCGTTACATCGAATTTTGTATATATTGTTCTTTGTACTTGTTGGTTTAATTTTATCTTTAATATTGCTAAAACTGTTTTCTATTTTGTTCCCATATTTCCAACTTATTTTCCCTACGTCTTTACATATTTGTTTAAGTCTATTGGCTATTGGAGGATGGTAATGAAAAGTAAAAAATCGATTTATTTCATTCAAATCTTTGTCATTTTCTTTTGTTAAAACCTGTTTTCTCTTTTGTAAAAATAAATGCTCATTCAAAGCTATTTGCTTATTTAAATTCGTTTTTTTCATAAAGAATTTTTGAATACATGTCTGTAATAACTTTCGCATTTTTGAATTGTTCTGTGATTCGGGAGGTTTATCGATTTGATCTCGTTTGCGCTTGTTTTTATTTTCAGTATCATAATTAAGCAAACCTGAAACTAATTTAATTTTTTTAGGTGGCATTGACTCTGTGATAGTATCAGAATATTTTCTTTTCCTTTTGCATTCTATGTCATTAAAAAAGTCGTCAGATATGCTAAAAATTTCAGGTTTAAATTCATATTTGTCATGCTTATTCGGAAGTTCAGTTGGTGTTTTTGTATACAATATACGTTTTTCTGCCCTTTTTATTTGCTGCTCTATTAATGATTTAGGATAGTTGTTTTCTTGAAACATATTTCGCAATTTATTTTTTATTTCGCAAAAATACTTAGAGGAAGTTCTGTTCAAAGCTGATAATGTCCGATTGTATAAAATATTCTTTTTAAAATTAAGTGGGTGATTGGAATAAAAATTAATCATTCTTGTTGAATGATACGTCTTTGGTTTCCATTTGTATTCAATAAAATTATCCTCATTTCTGATTAGTTCCATGTCTAAAAAGTTTAATCTTTTATCAGCTTCCAACTCTTTGGTAAATTGTATATTATTATATTTGTTATTAAACGTTTCTAAAAGCTTATCCACTTCCTCCTCCTTTACACATAAAATAAGATCGTCTACATATCTGTACAAAAATTGAATCTTAATTGGAACCTCTGAAATGATTTCATTAAGAATCCAATTCATCACTATTCCACTAACAGCAATTGAGAGCGGGTTTCCCATCTGAATTCCGTACAGTTGTTTATATATTTTTTTATTAAATTGAAAGTACTCGAATTTACAACATAAACTGATCCCTTCAATGAATAACTCTTTATTTTTTATCTTAGTATGTTTTTCTATCTCCGTCCAATTATTACTAATGATTTTTATTGCCAAATCTACCGGAATGTTTGGAAACATGTTAACTACGTCAAATGAAACTAATTTAAAACCTGGTAAAATCTTTGTGTTCTTTAAATTGTCCATAAGATGCGTCGCATTGATAATATCAAAAGGGTTATCTTCACTAAATGGTTTTAAATCGGTCGCTAACATTTTTGCTAATTTTTGTATTGGGGATTCACAGCCACTGATAATCGGTCGTAAAGGCATATCTGTTTTGTGCAATTTAATAAGTCCATAAATTAAGGGAGTCAAGCAATTATGATTAACTAATTTGGTTTTGTCAAATTTATTTAAATAGCGTTTGTGTACCCACTTGTCCAAATATTTAATAACCTTATTTTTTATACTAGTAGTTGGATTGTAATCTATTTGTTTATATACGTTTGTATCATTTAGTAAGTTTTCCATTTTAGCGCGGTTCCTCCCTCTCCCATAGGGAGGAACCCCGCTTATAAGGTTGATACAATGAAACAATCCGGAAGTGCCGACTAGAAAATTTTGCGTTTCAGAACCCCTAGAAACCGAAAATAACGGTGGTTCAAATTTGTATATATATATATATGTATATATTTATTTATATATATATATATATATATATATATATATATATATATATATATATATATATTTGTCTGTTCGCTCTCTAAATAGAAGACGAATGGTCCGATTTTGATGAAATTTGGTACAAAAATCTGTCGTCCAATTTGAAAGGTCAAGTTCGTTAACCAGCAAAATCCGCCCACTGGAAGATGGCGTTTGGGGCGAAATTCGCGCAGAAAAAATCGTAACGCTTACGTTTTTGAGTTCATAAGCTTGTAAGTACTCGTTTTATAGGCTTCTTGGGCTAGAAAAACGAATGAAACCATTTTCAAGGCGATAGCTTTAACCGTTGTCGAGAAAATTGGAAAAATAGTTTTTGAATACCGTTTTTGGTTTGGGTACTTAGAATAACGGGATTCAGTTAAAACTTTATGTGCATGTTCTACTTTCATTAAAACTAATATGTTGAAAGTTATGTTACGTTTGGAGTTAAGGAAGGGTTAGAATAAAATTTTTTATGAACAGATATGAAAAGTTTTGGAAATTTCGTATACTTTCATTAATATCTCGAACACGGTTGGGAAATCGTGGTAAGTGGATTGAAACTATTTGAAAGCTTACTAAATTCTCTACAAAAATGATTCTAAAACTATTTTTGATTAGGTTATGTCAATCGGAGAAATAAATGCTTAAAACTTCAAATACGTCTGTTTTGTTCTTATGAACGGGTTTTTGTCGTTCTTTTTGTAATTTTTGTCTCTTTCCCTTGGTTTTTTATTGCTTTTTATTTCTTTAATTTCTTATGTTGTATTTGTAAGGAAAATGTATGTGTGTGTAAAACAGGATAGGTAAAATGAGACCAATTTTCTGTTGTCAGAAATAATGAAAAGTTTTGGGAACTTCGTATAATTTCTTAATATCTCGAAAACGGTTGAAAATCTTGGGAAGCGAAAGGTTACCATTCGAAAGCTTACTAAATGGTCTACAAGAAAGGTTCTAAAGAAAGTTTTGAATAAGCGAAGTAATGTCAGCTTTGGATTTGTCGATTTCCTTCAAATGTCTTGAAACTGTCGAGGCTCCTACTCTGAGTTCTTTGGCATATTCCCTAGTGTTTTTAATTGCTTATAGTAGTCAAATGTATTTGTCAATAAAACAGGATACGTATAATTAGAATCAATATTTTGTTTGTTAGAATTCGATGATGCCGTATGAATATCTAGATTACAGTACTGGTGTTGATTTCGTTCTTTAGAATTATTCTTGGTATTCCCTATTTTCATCTGTTACCCATAGTTTTTTATTGTTAGTAGGTTTTTCTTATTGATTATAGAATATAAATCTATTTGGCTATAAAACAGGATACGTAAAATTAGTGACAATATTTCGGAGATTTCTGAGCGAAATACTTTTAAGATTTTCTACCACCACGAACGGCTTTTTTCCTCTATTTTTATCCACTAGATAGGCTTTATTTTGCATATTATTCTATATAAGTTTTATTCAGCAGGGGATTCTGATGAAATGTCGTGTTTTTGCTGTGGATTTTAAATACGATGTATCTAAGATTGGATAACATTAGCGAGTCTACATAGTTAAGAACCGACGACGGAGGATTACTTCTTGCTATGATTTAGTCTACATATGTATATTAAGTCCTAAATCCAAAAAATAAACTTCACAACGGTTAGATACTATGAGCGTATATGGCGGTTCAATGCCCGTAGAACACAATGGGGCCGCAGGAAATTTACCTGCTAAGAGTTAATCCTCAAGAGCTGTAAATATACCCCAGGTATCTGCCGACACAAATACAAAGCCTAGGCGGAGAGCACCCCAAAAACACAGATCCAAAAATAGGTTATATACTAAATATTCATAAAGGCTACTTAGTTGTAAACCGATTCATCAATTAGCAATCAATAATTTTCAACAAAGGTTATATACTAAATATTGATAAAAAGTATTTAATTAGAAAAAAATCAATATTCCACAAGACTTGTTTTTGGTCCATTTGTGTCTACTCCGTAGACTTAATTAGGTATATTATTCTATTGTAGTTGGGCAACTAAACTTTGTTTTATTTTGTTAAATAAAGTTTTTTTTTTGACTTGTTATTCGTCAAGACTTTTATTTGTCCTTGTGTATTTACTAGATACGTTTTATTCGGCATATTATTCTATATAGGCTATATTAGGCAGGGTATTCTACTCTTGTGGACTTGTGTACTTCTTCTTGATCCTTCTGTAGATGGGCGTATATAAAAACAATTTCGGGGGGGGGGCTGAGACCATTTCCAGGGTATGGAATACTAAATATTTAGAGCTTGGAATAGTTTTAGGCAACTAAAACGCTATTGCACGTAAAATAAAATATGTTTTATGAACTAAGTGATCTTATTTAATTTATTTTTAAGGGTTTTACGAGAAGTTTTTATCATCAATTCAAAATTTCGGGAGGGGCTGCAGCCCCCTCAGCCCCCCCCCTCATATACGCCCATGCTTCTGTATCCCCTAGAAAGGCTTTATTAGGCATATTTTGTATTGATTTATAGAGCTTTGCTTTAGAATGAGAGCCAGATTCTGTAATTTCCGCTTCTGTGTAAAAGTTAGCTACTGTCGGTGTCCCTGACGCCTTAATATCACTTTTATTCGAGATGTTCGAGAGGATTTTGACAATTTTCACGAGATATATAAAAAAAATAAGTTTATTTCTTTTCTAAGCTTATCAAATGGCACTAGGGATATGAACGGAACCGCGCTAAGATGCTGCAGTTCCTGCGAGTCGGACTTTTAAGATTGTACGTATGTCTGTCTATTAAAACTGTCTTGTTTGATTTGTCAGCTTTTATTATTATTGCACCCATTTTAGCGTGGTTCCTCCCTCCCCCATAGGGAGGAACCCCGCTTATAAGGTTGATACAATGAAACAATCCGGAAGTGCCGACAAGAAAATTTCGCGTTTCAGAACCCCTAGAGACCGAAAATAACGGTGGTTCAAATTTGTATATATATATATATATATATATATATATATATATATATATATGTATATATTTATATATATATATATATATATATATATATATATATATATATATACATATATATATATATGTATATATTTATTCATATATATATATATATATATATATATATATATATATATATATATATATATATATGTATTTGTCTGTTCGCTCATTTCTGGCTTCCCTGATGGTCCGATTTTGATGACATTTGGTACAAAAATCAGTCGTCCAATTTGAAAGGTCAAGTTCGTTAACCAGCAAAATCCTCCCACTGGAAGATGGCATTTGGGGCGAAATTCGCGCAGAAAAAATCGTAACGCTTACGTTTTTGAGTTCATAAGCTTGTAAGTACTCTTTTTATAGGCTTCTTGGGCTAGGAAAACGAATAAAACCATTTTCAAGGCGATAGCTTTAACCGTTTTCGAGAAAATTGGAAAAATAGTTTTTGAATACCGTTTTTGGTTTGGGTACTTAGAATCACGGGATTCAGTTGAAACATTATCTGCATGTTCTACTTTCATTAAAACTAATATGTAGAAAGTTATGTTACGTTTGGAGTTAAGGAAGGGTTAGAATAAAATATTTTATGAATAGACATGAAAAGTTTTGGTAACTTTGTATACTTTCCTTAATATCTCGAAAAAGGTTGAGAATCTTGTGAAACAAAAGATTACCATTACAATGCTTACTAAATGCTCTACAAAAAAGGTTCTATTGAAAGTTTTGATTAGGCGATGTCAATCGGAGAAATAAGTGCTTAAAACTTTAAAGTAATTGATTTCGCTTATTCGAACTGTTCTTTTTGTCTTTGATTTTGGTACTTAGAATCATGGGCTTCAGTTGAAACATTTTCTCCATGTTTGAATTTTATCAAAACTAATACGTTGAAAATTTGGTTACGTTTGGAGTAGAGGAAGGATTAAAATAAAATATTTCATTTTTATACATGAAAAGTTTTGGGAACTTCGTATATTTTCATTAATATCACGAAAACGGTTTGGAATCTTGGCAAGCAAAAGATTACCATTCGAAAGGTTACTAAATTTTCTACAAAAAATGTTTTGATGACATTTGCGATGGGATGTTCATGTTTGGAGAAATAAGTGCTTAAAACATAGGTAATTTCGTTCATTTGAACGAATCTTTTAGTGTGTTTCCTACAGTTTTTTTTCACTGTTCGTTATTTTTGTGATTGCTTATAGTAGTCAAATGTATTAGTCAATAAAACAGGATACGTATATATAGAAACAATATTTTGTTTCAACGGTATCTTGGAATTCGAAGATGCCCTATGAATATCTAGATGACTGTACTGGTGTTGATTTCGTTCTTTAGAATTGTTTTTGGTATTCCCTATTTTCAGAAATTTTATCTATTTATTAATTTTTTTTTTAAATTCATTGAACGAAATCATATGAATTCGAAGGTGAGGAGCTAGGAGGCTTAGGGTGGGGGGCATTTTCCCTGTCCCCAGGTACCCTCGTCTCCCTGTGTACCCTCGTCATCTTCAAGTCCTTGTCTAGAGTCATAAAGATAAGCCTCCAAACAACTTTAGGAATGTAGGATTTCTAATTTTTGCCACTCCACACGGTGGTAGTACTTGGTGTATGCCACAGCGGATCGCTCATTATAACCTTATTTTATACGTATTAAATAGATACCTAAAAAAAGTTTATTTGTGAATAAGTGTTGCGTTATTGGGATTAGAATAAAATATTTTATTAACAGACATGAAATACTTCGGAATCTTTGTATATTGTCCTTAATTTTTTTTTTCTTTTATGGTGCATCGAAATCTGAGTCATTAGCACCATTTTTTCCTTATGAGCTTATATAATACTTAGATTTAGCTAGCAACAATATTTTACACCGCAATTAAAGTGATTTGCTCTTCTTATAAACATAATATTTATATTATAATATAAACATAATACATTAATTTGTCTGACAAAAAAAAAGCCCGACCCGCAGGAACTGCTTCATCTTAGCGCGGTTCCGTTCTTATCTCAAGTGCGATTAGTGAAGGAATATAGCAGCTATCAGTAGGTATTAGCACCATTTTTCCCCCTTAATATCTTCAAAACAGTTAAGAAATCGTGGGAAGTACGATTTAACCATTCAAAAGCTTACTAAATTCTCTAAAAAAAAGATTCTGAAGCAAATTTCGATGGGGCAATGTCAGTCGGAGAAGTAAGTGCTTAAAACTACGAAAGTTGTGTCACTTTCCTACCTCACTTTTGTTTTTTAAGTTTATTTAACGGCGGAATGAGTATTTCATTAAAGCTGAGAAAATAAGAATCATATTGGTAATAGAGTTTTCCTAGAGTGAGCGTCGCGATGACGGGAGAGTCCCATCCGTTTAGAAAACTGTCAGTTTCCATATGTGGCTCTTTAATCTTCCTTCTCTTTGAGATTTTATTTTATATTTTTAACGAAAGATCAAAACCTACCGATAGCTGCTACTATTCCTTTACTAATCGCACTTCGAATAAGAACGGAACCGCGCTAAGATGATGCAGTTCCTGCGAGTCGGACTTTTTTACGTTAATTTCTCTTTTGTCTATGCTTTCATTTTTTTTTTTTTATTTTCCTTTTATACCCCTACTTTATTTATTATTTTTTTATATTGATCTATTTATTATATTTTTATATTCTTATCCCCCTTGTATGTATTTTCATGCTCCACCCCAGCCCCCTTTCATCCCCTTGTTGCTCCATTATTCCACAATCCCTCCGTATTCACTCTCTTATATGTATTAATGTGTACATATGTTTTATTCTATTGTATACGATTGTGTAAATAGTAATAGAGTTCGATTTTTTTTTACCTCTTTTCTGAGTAAAGAGTTAGAGTTTTACTTTAAATTTGTATAATCAACTAAATGTATTTTTTTGTCATTTAATCAGGTTTCACCGAATTAAATAGAACATACCGCGAGCTATAAAACCCAAAAAATTAAAAAATGGATAACTAATTGAATACGAATTACTTCCGGAAGTAGTTTTATTTATACACATATTATTTATTATTATAATTTATATCCAGGAATTATTTAGTCCTCTTATCATAATCGTCGATTTATCGTTAAAGATGATGATTCTCATGGAAAAGCATTTAATAATTGTCTAAGTAAATCTGAAGGTAATCCTGTTGGTTTTCACTTCCATAGATATTGGGTTCTATAGTATATTCATCTGCCAGTTCAAATACTCTAAAAGCGTTAGACTCAGTGCACAATACTGGAATTCGAATAGCTTTAGGTGCTTATAGATCCAGTCCTTTGAAGAGCCTATATGCAGAGTCGGGAGAGCTTCCGCTGGATAATAGACGTCAGATGATGTGTCTCAAATTTATTGCAAAATCAAAATCATTAAATTCCCAGTGTGTAAGCTCGTTTTTAGACAATCCATAGATAGACCTATACACTGAAAGAGGAGCAAAACGACGGCCGCTCATAGTACGCTGTATGCTTGAGAGAGAGAATGAACATGTTTTTACACAACCAACGTACACACACACAGATATCTTTTAATCCCTCCATGGAGAGTAAACAACTTAACAATTGACCTTACTCTGACAAAATTTAAGAAGAAATCTGCACTTTCTAGCCAGCTTTACAACATGATGTACAAACATTTAACAGAGACGAATACAGAAACAGTTTACATGTTTACTGACGGATCTAAGATGAATGACGGCGTAGGTGCTGCTTCTATCGTAAATACAGAAAAATATCTCGTCACCTTACCAAAGAGCACGAGCATATACACCGCTGAGCTGCATGGAATTCTCTTAGGCCTAACTAACGTACAAACTACAACACAGAACATAACAATATTCTCGGACTCGTTAAGTTGTTTACTCTCCATACACATGTACAACACTAATTCTATTATCATACAAATTTTTGAACATCTTATCAGACTTCAATCACAAAACATACTGGTAACAATGTTGTGGGCTCCAAGACACGAAAATATTGGACAGACAACGAATGCGGACGAACAAGCAAACACGCCAGCAGACGGGAATCAGTGGACTCTAACTTACTAACGACTGAAGACTTACATTTACTAATTACAGAAAATATCCGTCTTGGATGGCAAGCCTCATGGTACAGCACAAGAGATAACCTCCTAAGGGAGATAAAAAGCAGTACTCATGAATGGCAAGCTAATACGCAATTAACAAGACGCGATGAAGTTGTAATTACAAGACTACGCATTGGACATACACACTTAACACATTCCTATCTCATAACTAAACAAGACAGACCTATATGCCAGAGATGCAACAGGCCACTGACAATTAAACACTTACTAACAGAATGCAAAACACAAGACTACTTAACTATACCATATCACATGTCTGAATTATTTTCCGAACAAAGCCCTCACATTGCTACCATTTAACAACACTTACATAAAATAAAACTTTATGACAAAATATGACACAACCTACCGTGTATATGTATGTTTGGTGTGTGTGCGCGCACGTATCTGATGTTCGTGCGTGTATGTGTGTGTGTGTGTGTGTGTGTGTGTGTGTGTGTGTGTGTGTGTGTGTGTGTGTGTGTGTGTGTGTGTGTGAGCGTGGTTGTGTCAGGAGAGGCTTCAAAATTGAAAATAAAGTCTTTATATTAAATATCTTACAATTCACACAGAATAATGATTTTCATCTTGCAATAAAAAAAAAAATTATTATTTATTACTGTCGCAATTTGTCATTCTTTATTATGTTATATTCTATACATTAAATTATGAAATCAATTGTTTGGTTTGATTTAATTATTTATTTTATTTTATATTAATGTTATTATTAATTTTTTTTTCTCATTTATTTTTTAATATTTTTTTCTTTTTCTTTTTTTGAAATTGAAAATAATGAATTCATGTTCTTTACCCTTTATATAGTTTTAATTGATTATTTTTATGTGAGCAAATCGCCTTGCCGTTGTGAAGCTCCGTGAATTAATAAATAAATATATATTGGGTTCATCATAAAAAAAAAAAAATAAATAAAATAAAAAAAGTACCAAGTTCAAAAAGTGTTTGTTTGTTTTTTCTCCCCGGTCAAAATGTGTTTTTGTATCCGGCAGATTGCTCAGAGGTGAAATTCTATCTACCTTGGGCAATAAAGTTCCGAGTCCGTCCAGTAAATCGTGTAATCTCGTATTATCGCGAGGATCGAACCTCTTCCGCCGCAGAAGAGGCTCAGGATAGGCCATAAAAAACATGAAAGCTCCATTGAAAAGGAAACGATCGCATCCCGCAATTACTTCCCCTCCCTTTATGCCCCTTCTATAGGGAGCATTAGATATGTCACAGGTCAGTAATTCAAAAGGAAGAAAATTCCATCTTTTCATAAATATGAAAGAACATATCGTACTGGTATTTCTAAAGTGACACAACTCAAAAATAAGTGTTTTTCAGTTATGACTATAAAAGACATTGGCAAATATTAACTATCAAAACTATAAATATATTTATATATATACATTATCAACTGAATTTAATATCACTTAAATATGGCAGAAGTTCAACAACATACCCAGACGACAAATTGCGACAAATTGACTTCAGCTACAAATTGCTTAAATAAACTTCTAGCATAAATATGCTTTAGCGATGACCAAACTGAAAAAAAAAACATTACAAAAAAGTGTCCACTGGCGTTTGCGCAGGTTTGTCGGTTGGAGCTAAAGCATATTTATGTTCCTGAATTTGAGCAGAAGGCTCTAAACGAAATTTATTTTGCAATAAAAATACTATTACATAACGAAAGCTAACAGATAAACATTTCTGCATACTTTGTGGAGGAGTAGGTGATGATGCATGGTAAAAATGATAATATTAATAAAGAGATAAGTAGAAATGTTAAGATAAATGGGAGAAACATACAAATAAAATTTAAAATATATATAAATTAATAAAGTATCAAATATTAATTGTATTAAAATACATTCAGAACAATCAAGATCAAATAGCGCGATTTGTTTTTTTCAAGGTTGTATGTATCTATACATATGGTTGTATTAACTTAGCTTTAGCCGTTAGATGCTTAAGATGGTCCCAGGTGAATCCTTGTATGAGGTGAGAAGGAATAAATATTTGAACACTAGCTCAGGTGGTTACAGCAACTCTCCCGTAATCTCTACATTAATAGCAAGTATAAGCATTTCTCTATTCCTATATTTCTATACTTCCTATGTATAGTATTTTACATCATCTGCTTTTACTACTACCAGTGGAGTGTCTATATATCTATACAGGGTGTTTCGCAAGTTAATGATAATATAATAATAATATAATATGCTTTATTGCTCAAGTTTTACTACTTATATGCAAGGGTTGCAGCCAGAGATGGGCAGATTCGTATTCGTAAATCCGAATCCGAATTTGATTCACAGCACCTTGACGTGTAAATCCGAATACGAATACATTCGTATTTAAAAGTGTGAATCCGAATGGATTCATATTTGCAAGTGTGAATCCGAATCCGAAATTTGGATTCACACATATGAATCCGAATCCGAATCTATTCGGATTCATACATATGAATCCGAATCCGAATCTATTCGGATTCACACATATGAATCCGAATCCATTCGTATTCACATATATGAATACGAATCCATTCGGATTCACATCTATGAATACGAATCCATTCGGATTCACATCTATAAATACGAATCCATTCGTCGTATTACGGTTACATAAGTAACCGAGGGTTGAAGGTTATGAGCAGGCGAACATTAACGCGAAGGCTGGATACAAAATATTCGGAACACGTTGAGGACACAAAAGAAATATTTAAATCTGTACCTTGGCTGTGCACAACAGCTGATATTTGGTCCTCGGGAAAGAGGAGTTTTCTTGGTGTCACAGCACACTGGATTGACGACAATAATAATAGGAAGGCAACAGCTCTAGCGTGCAGTCGTTTCAAAGGCTCACATACTTTCGATAGAATCGCTACCACATTAAACGGGATTAATTGTAAATACGGATTGACCCCGGATAAGATCGTGGCTACGGTAACCTATAATGGGAGCAACTTTCTAAAAGCTTTTGGAGTTTTTGGAGTGTATCTGAGGTCTACGAACGTAGAAGACGAGGAACTGGATAATCCTGGTGACGCTGATGACGAACTGTGGGTGTCGGTTGACGATGATGTTGTTGCAGCATTACCTTTTCACCTAAGGTGTTGTGCTCACACCTTGGCATTATGTGCAAGCAGTGATATTAATAATACAATACAATCAAATTCAGGCCTGCTGTCACTGCATGAGTCAGCATTAAAAAAGTGCAACATTCTGTGGCGTATTTCAAACAGGCCAAAAACAGCAGAAGTGCTTGAAGAGATCATTGGTCGATCCCTCCCCAGACCCGCTGAAACCCGGTGGAACAGCTTGTACGATTCGTTGAAGGTGATTGTGGCTGTGAAATGCCACATGGACGAAATCAATCGGAAGTTGCATATGACATCTTCCTTTAGCGACGAGGAATTCACCTATCTACAAGAATTTTTAAAATGTTCAAAGCCAGTGGCCGAGGCAATAGATATATTGCAAGGGGATAAGGACGCGTATTATGGGTCATTGTTGCCGACAATTTTAGCTGTGAGGTTAAAACTGCAGAAATTGGCTACGTCTGATCTGCAATATTGCGGCCCGATTGCAACGGCTTACATGAACAGTGTGAACCGCCGCTTCGCCACGTTCTTTGAATTCAACTCGGTGGAAGGGAAAAATGCAGCTGTAGCAGCTCTTTCTTATCCAAAATTTAAAAAAGTATGGTGGCCTTGTGTCAATGATCGAGTTGAAGAGTTATTAACCCATTTCAAATGTCTTATATACGAATACTTGGCAAACGACCCAGACGAAAACGAGGACAACAGCATGGAATCAGATCCACCCTTAGGAGACTTTTATGATTTTGGGGAGAACGATACCGACGCTCCAACTCATCCTGACGACCTAATGAACAAGGCTGGCGTTATTATGAAACGATACTTTGAAGAAAAGAAGTCCAGTTTGGAAATGCTTCGAAATTACCCGAGCATTCACAACATTTTTAAAAAAATACAATACCCCACTGCCGTCGAGTGCGCAGGTTGAGAGACTATTTTCATATGCGACGATGGTGAACACACCAAAATCAAATCGGCTAAGTGACGAGAAGTTTGAACAACGTGTGGTTTTACGAGCAAATGCTTCATCCTAATAATAGAAACAATCAATTAATTTTCCTTATTCAGTAACTTTTCCTTTCCTCATTTTTTCATGTTTCAACATTATTGTATTATATATTATTTAGATAGTTACCTAAATTTATTTGAATTGAATTATTTTAATTTCAATTATAAATAAACATATTCAACAGATACAGCCTTATGATCTCATTTAACCCTACAAAAGACTCTATATTAAATTAAAATAGTTCCAAGCGTTCGCAGAATTACAAAACCATATAAATATTACCGTATAAATCCTCGCTCTTATTCATGTGATGTTGATGTGTGGTGTTGACACTTTTGTGTACGTGAGAATCTTAAGAAATCACAATTCAATATTTTTATTCAACAAAAACTACATTTCATAGTTAAATTGAGTTTATTTATGCCAACGTTTCGGTTTGACATGTAAGCCATCTTCAGGGCTATGGAGGAGAGGAAGAACTATCCCGTTTCATGGTGGCTACATTTCTCGGCAGAATGTACGACTTGGGGCTCTAAATAGTAGGAAATTGTTCATATTAATTTTTGGGTCAATTACTTAGTTTGACGCTAATAAATATACATAAGAAAATACGCTATCATTCAAAACACGACCTGTAGTGAGGTACAGATAGGCATTTATTTATTTATATAGGCCTTTTGAATCGAAATTTTCAGTGAATCCAAGTGTGAATCCGAATGGATTCGTATTTATAGATGTGAATCCGAATGGATTCGTATTCATAGATGTGAATCCGAATGGATTCGTATTCATATATGTGAATACGAATGGATTCGGATTCATATGTGTGAATCCGAATAGATTCGGATTCGGATTCATATGTATGAATCCGAATAGATTCGGATTCGGATTCATATGTGTGAATCCAAATTTCGGATTCGGATTCACACTTGCAAATATGAATCCATTCGGATTCACACTTTTAAATACGAATGTATTCGTATTCGGATTTACACGTCAAGGTGCTGTGAATCAAATTCGGATTCGGATTTACGAATACGAATCTGCCCATCTCTGGTTGCAGCCTTATTGCATTAATAAAAAATATAATTTGCACAAAATAGAATAAAACTTTATCTTTTACACGTAATAAATAATAATAAAATGAGTCTTCTACTGATTTCAAATAAAGAAAAATAAATACATAAATACATCTTAAGCTAAGTGTAATTTCACACAAAGTAAAAACAAAAATAAAATCCAATAATAAAGAAGATAATGTCAAATTACAGATGTTTAATCTATAATAAAATAAATGACCTCAGCTTTATGATACTATCTAAGTATTTATTTAGATCATTAATTAAAGCCTTATCTAGAGCTGATAGTAGCATTTCTACCTTTGGAGGATTAGATGTGATGTATTTATCTATATACAACTTCCTTATAGGAGGCAGGTAAAGAATATGTGTTCTAGTGTTTCTAGTTCTTGTAGTTCGCAAGCAGAACATGGCGTGTTTGTGTCAATGGTGAGTTTATTTTTATTGTATAGGTTTATCATCTTTTCTGAAATGAGCCTTAATTGGGCTAAGAGTTTTATTTTGTTAAATGGAATATTGTAATGAAGATATGATGCTCCCGTTATGTGAGTAGGTTTTATGTTATTATAGAATCTATTGAATCAACTATTGTTTCCCCGATTTAGATCATATTCCAATAAGGTATTTTGAAATTGGCTGATTAGTTTGTTGAATATTGTTCTGACTAGATATGGGTTTTGTTCTTCCCAGAGATGTTTACTATCTGCAGGAATTAGCTCTTTCACCTGAGTAGCCCAATTATATTTTATTTCCTTTGGATTGCGTGTTTGTAGGTTCAATAACTTCTTGAAACAAATTTTAGGAATTCTGTGTTCGGGCATTTCCATTAATTTTATCCAATATTTGATTATTAATTTAAATATCTGTAAACTTATTTTAAAGGAACCTGTTTCTAGTCTGAGATAATGACCAGTTGTATTTTTTGGAAGATAAAGGAGGTTTTTTATAAATTTCGATTGAGATCTTTCTATTAAGTCAAGATATCTAAGAGCCCATATTTCATTTCCATAAGTAATCTGTGATTTTACAATTGTATTGAATAAATGGAAAGTTAATGATAATACTCCTGGGATAATAAACCTGACAAAAAACGTAGTTCAACACCACCAACCACACGTTTCTATCTCACTCCGTTCCAGACATACGCCGTTCTAAAGGCTCTTGAACAAGAACCGTGTTTTTTTTGTTTTTTTTTTTTTGTTTTTTTAACAATTCATTACATTATTGAAATCAGCATTAAATTTTCTTTAAGAATAATGCACATTCTATGTTCGCAATTATTTTATTCAAACCGTAATATAAATTCAAATAGTAGAGATTAAAAAAAGCTTCTGATTAACGACAACGTTTCGAAAATCACTACTCTTCAAATAAAAATCCTGTAGACTGCAGAATCTTATAAAAGTTGTAAACAGATTTCTAACGGTATACTCAGAACTGAGATTATCTCAAAATTTCTCACTGCAATCGGAATTCTAGAGTGAATAAACATCAAATAAATATTATGCTTATTTTCGTAATATTATTAAAAAAAATGAAAATTATTCTTGATGTAATTGGTATTTAATGATTATAGTAAGTCTTACATAAAAGTTGAATAAAAAAAAAAATGAATCGTAAAATTTGTATCTTCTTACAACTGGCTGATGTAGTCCTTCCAATTTCATCATGAATAGCTCTCATTAAAACTGTACATAAAGTGTAAATATTGTTTATATAAAATCTATATATTTAAAACGAAATGTAATATATATAAAAAAAAATGTATGTTATATGCAAAGCATGGGACATGCAGAATAAACTCCCTCTCTATAGGGTTACTATTGGGAGGAAATAGAGAATAGCTCTCATTTCCACAAATTAATCGCAAATCCTTTTGATCAGGTTGTTTATTTGAATGAGTTAATTTTCAACATTGAATGTACTTATAGTAACTTTTATGTTGATTTAAAAAATGTAATGCATTATTGAAAAAAAAATATATGAAGCAGGGAAATTGAAGTTTTATCACTAAAAACACGTTTGTTTGTTTTTTTCTAACAAAATGTTTATAACAGCAAATGTCTGGAACGGAATGAGATAGAAATGTGTGGTTGGTAGTGTTCAACTAAATTTTTTGCCTAGTTTCACCCCCTCGAGTATGTTTTTTTTTTCCTTTTCTTTTGGTGCATCTACTGCTGAGGTCATTAGCACCATCCCTCGAGTATTTTCATTAACTTGCGATACACCCTGTGTATATATATATGTATCCCAGAAGATTAAGCGAAATTCGTCTTCTGAGGAATTCCTTAAAGGCTGAACAACAACAGTAGGAAGATTAATTTGTACCTTGGAGTGGTAGCCATAAATCTTAGGTGTTATCGGGCGTGTTCTTCCGATTACTCGAGTATCACTATATTTATTGGGAAGATAAAGGAGAAGCAGGCCCGATCCATCAGAGCGGCGGATTCAGCCAATATTGTCTTAACCGAAAATCAATTTAGGCCCCGATTCGAGCAGGCTGGGCTCACTCTTCCGACAACCGAAATAAAAGGGGGTGGTTCCGACATTATTCTCTGATATAGAGCTTCCTTTCCAATCTATCACACGCCCTCTGATATTTCATAGAGGCAATAAAACCTTTCAGAGAGAGAGAGAGAGACTCGACGGATTTTCGCGAGGAAATAAAAGCTAGCGCGGACAGCCAGCTAAATCTTCAATAACTGCCAATGGAAAACACTATATATTTTCTCGTGGGGCAGGATGAATACTGTGTTTCTGAATATTAAGTATGCTGCAGCTAATACGGGAAGTTTCAAAACCCTAAACCCTGAAAGTTACAACTTGCTACTTCCACAAAACAGAACATTATTGGATTTGTTTTGCTTCTATGATTTTTGACTGGTTTGATTTTTTGCGGGTGTTTCCCACATCGGCATTTTACTTTATGAGAACAGAGCATTCTCCGACTCTTCTCTTTCATTATAACAAACAAGTTATTAGTGAGTATTTATATTCCTGACTGATTGCAGTTCGGCAAATATATTATTATTTATACATTAATGAGACCGCGACAAGAGCAATTCGTCACTTAAAACAATTAAATAAGAATAAACAATAAGGAACAATTATAAATAAATTGAAAAAGGAAAAGAAAAAAAGGTAAAGAGAAAAAAAAGGTAAGAAAGAAAAAAAAGGTAAGAAAGAAAAAAAAAGGAAAACAAATAGGAAAAAAAATAATTAAAAAAAAATGGAAGGTAGCTCTCTGTTAATCCTCCACACTCATATTATTGTACAGGTCTTCCCTTAAAAATGTCCTTTTTAATATATGTGAAATAGTACCACCTAAGAGAATGGGCATTCTGTAAATACAGTTACAGACTTACATGTTTATTAATTTTCTAATACAATTTGCATTGACGATGAAGAAGGCAGATAGGGCATTCTGTAAATACAGTTACAGACTTAGATGTTTATTCATATTAAATAATATTTTTCACACACACACACACACATATATATATATATATATATATATATATATATATATATATATATATATATATAAATGATAATAAGATGCAAATATACATATTATTAGGATGAAAAATAAATGAACCATGCATACATATATACAAAAATATTTGCATACGCATATACACATACACAAACAGAAAATCACGTATTCATATATATAAGCCCATATACTTATACATCATATTTCTTCAAATAGTACAACTTTCCTTAAGTATCGAAAAACAAAATCTATATATTGGCTTTCTTCTTATTAGCTTCTGTAAAAAGATTGAACGTTTTTAAATATTACATACTTAATACTATAAGTAATATCAACCGGTATGGACTTTTCCCAAGTCCCTCTACCCCTCCAAATATTATCATTGCATTTTGGCATTACCAAGTACATATTCACCAAGGAATAATATGCGTGTGTTTTCATAATTCTATTCTATGCGAAATCTTCATCTCATCTTGTTTTTTCCCTTTATAGATCTGTTAACTCCAGTTTAATCCAGTGCTCGTTAATGATAGCACGAAGTGTCGATGACAATAGAATACATGCGATTCCTCTTGAGTTGTAAAAATAAAATACAGTCACGGACGGGCAAGATGAAAATAAGAAAATCTTGCAATACAAATTTTATAACCTGGAATACAGGTGTGTATATTCATGTAAAACAAAGATGAGCGGGAGAATTGTAAAAGGTAATTGAACGACTGGTACACGTGTCACAGGGGGGGTAGTGTACCGTAAAAACTAGAAATAGTAAGACAGCAGAGAAAGGAAAGAAGAGAATGTTATAAAACTGTATTATTTTAGAATGCCAGTGTGAAAGGTGTTTGGCGTCTACTAGGCTTCATGTCTGCTCTGTATATCCTTTCCAGCTTCCTGGTTGTCCTTGTGGCACATGGGCGTATATAGAAAATAATTTCGGAAGGGGCTGGGAAAAATTCGGGAGGGGGATGAGACTATTTCCGGGGTATGGAATACTAACAATTTAAAACTTGGAATAGTTTTAACCAACTAAAACGCTATTCCACCCAAAATAAAATATTTTTGATGAACAAAGTATCTTATTTAATTTATTTTTAAGGGTTTATGACACATTTTTACCGATCAAATCCAAAGTTCGGGGGGCTGCAGATTTCAAAGAACAAGTTGTCATGATGATTGAGTTCAATAATAAGAACAGGAGAGAAGGAATGTAAACTCTTGTATGGTTAGTATGCCCAATCCAGTAGTGCCAGCCTTTCAATAGTGTTGCAGGGACAACGCAGTGCATATACTAGTCTTCCAGTGCGCTCTGTATACCCTTGCTAGTGTCCTGGTGGCGTGACAATCTCAAAGAAAGAGTTTTCATGATGTTTGAGTCTGGTAAAGATTTTCACGAAGATTGATATTAAGGGCAGAAGTGAAGTTATCTGAAATCTAGTTGACTTAGTATCCCAATGTTAGCGCTAGCTTTCCAATAAGTTTGCCAAGGAGACAATGCAAGGCGTCTGCTAGTCTTCTTGTGTGAACCGTATATCCTTGCCAGGGTAGGTAAGCCTTTACCTGCTGGTCAGTTACCGCATGGCATTACCTCCATCCGCCATTTTGCTTTCCGGCTTTCTTCCACTCGCCACACGTGGTCGAAATACTTCAGCTGGCGTTTCTGGCCTCACACATAGGTTGTGTCTGATACTTCTGTTCGAAAGATATATCATAACTGTTCATCCTAACTGCTTATGATGCTTTTATAATATTGTCTACCTTTCCGAGCCAAGCAGCAGTACTGGGAGAAAGTAGGGGATCTGCCTTTTTCCTTTTCCCAACGAATGTTTTGTGGGCTCCTTAGTAGAACACAAAATTAGTCTAAAGCTTAGGTCACGTTCAAATACATCACATCAAGGGTGGTAACCTATAGATAACCCGTCCTAAAATTCGTAGTTAATAATAAATGGACGTTAAAATTTAAATAAATACATCACATCAATATTTTACACACTATTCAATGCAAATAATACAATAACATCGATTAAAGTTCACTACCACTGCGAAAGCGATTTTAACTCAATCAGTGCTAGATACCAATACCATGCAAGTTATTTTCAATTGGAAGAAGACTATCTCAGCTGTGCAGAAAGAGAAGCAAGCATCCAATGATGTTATACATAAATTCAGGCTTCAGGTTTAGCCTATAAGCTGGAAGGGAAGAAGTGAATATTGGAAGGGCTGCTTCAATAAACGGAGAGACCTGCCTAGGGGTTGGAGCGTAGGAAGGGAAAATTAGACCGTAAATAAGGGTCTGGAGGTGTGTCGGCCCTAACTCCGACACCTCAACTCCAGCCCTTGGGCCATCTGGGTGATGTTAGCTGGAATGTTATTTTTAATTAAACCACTTCATTATCAATTCAAAATACCTGGTGAATATTTGTAGATGATGGTTCGTCTACAGGATCTTAAGAGTCATCAAGAAGATATCGCTGGCCGGGGAGATTGGACAGTACAGAAATAGTCGGGGATCACTCCTAATAGTTCACAAAACTATATTTTAACCTTTTAACGCACAGAGGGGCGTATATGTCCCATTTGAATACTCTGCCTGTGCAAGGTTTTGAAGGGGCTCAGAAATTAGTAAGTTCTATCATAGGGACATATATGTCCCATGCTATTTCTTGGAACCATATCTGTCTCAATACAATAAGAACAGACTTACAGGTGTTTTTCAATGTCCTAAATATTTAAAAAAAAAAATGTTTTAAAAAAAAATGTTTTGTGCGTTAAATGGTTTTAAGTCATAATGGCTTTTGAATTTCAGGACTAATTCTTGAACAAAAAAGGATATAATATATATATATATATATATATATATATATAAAAACACATAACAGGCCATTTCAAACAGGAAATTACTGTAGATATCTCCCCCCCCTTCGCAGGTACCCATTAAATTAATTAAAGACTGGGTGTCCCAGGGATGATCCAGTACCCCAAATCAAATATATATATATATATATATATATATATATATATATATATATGCATCTCCACGCCTAGTTTCTAAGAAAAATTCAACAACATTTGTCTGCTGAAATCTATACGCACAATAAAAATTCAACAACATTTGTCTGCTGAAATCTATACTCATAATATTACTGTTCTCACGTCTTCAGAATTGTTGAAGTCGTGAAAAAATAAAAATTATTTAAAGAAAGTGCATAAATTCCGCGCTTCTAATAGGAGGACCTTTAGAAAACTGTGAAATTCGCATACCCTATTACTTTAACTGGGAAATTTTTCATGGACTTGTTTCCCCGTTGAATTTGATTTAAATTACGACAAGTAATTTAAGTACTAGACGTAAACTACATGACATACCAGGATCTTCAAGCCGAATCTAAGAGATATGTTACTGATAAATGGCAAGAATCCTGGTACAACACGACTGACAACAAGCTTCGAGAAATCAAGCACACTGTACACGAATGGTCATCCAGTAACAGGACAAACAGAGGGGAACAAGTTATATTATGCCGTCTCAGGATTGGCCACACTCGGTTGACTCACTCGTACATTATGTCAAGACAGGACAGACCCACTTGTACCTACTGCAATACAGAATTAACAATAAAACATATTCTAACAGACTATACACTCAGGACAAATCTTCAACTACCGTACAATCTGACAGAATTACTTTCCGATGGCAGCCAGTACATTGAAAAAGTGATGAAATACCTAATAGACACACATTTATACAATAATATTTAAATAAAGACAAGATAACGAAAGCCACTTTGTGATGTTGATTCGGCATCATTGACCTGACAAATAACAAAGAACATACAAATAATTATATCAAACACAACATGACTAGATTATTACCTCTACAGAAACTAACCTAATAATGTAATATATTATTATTGCTTAAGTTGGATCACCAACATGATGTTCAACTATAATAAATAAATAAATAAATTACGACAAAGAACTTTTAAATGAGTCATTTCAATTGAATTATAATTCTGTAAGCTTCTTTTTCAATTTATATAATATTTTAGGAAAATATAAAAATAAATGATAAAATTGTTTACTTTTTTTATAAACGAAAAAATATATTTATTTAATTCATAAAATCTTTAATATATACGCTTTACTAAGGACACAATACATATTTTTGAAAAAGACGAAACAGAATATTCACATCATATACTTATGTATCCATACATACATGTGATTTTGTTTTGGGCTTTGGGCATAATTAAGTCATATTTTTATTTTATAAGAAAAGTATTTTTACCAAATCATACTATATTTCAAGATATTAGGCAAGAAAAAACAAAAGTATGTCTTAATTATACTTCACTTGTCAGCATAATATATCAGTTCAGCAGAAAATATTTCTTAAAGTTTCTAACATATTGGTTTAATTTAAAATATATTAATAATTTTTTTTATTATGATTTTCACTAAGCCTCTTTCATTACATTTTTTTTAAATTTATTATTATTTTATTTCCCTTGGTTGATTGATTTTTGATGTATTATCTATTCAAAGTCATATTGTGATTGTTCATATCACAATATGACACAATATGTGTTTTCTGTAGTTATCACATTCAACAATTGGCAATTCTAAATAGATAAAAATGACCTTCCAAGAATGATTGTTAAATTGTCCAAAAATAAAAATAAAAAACCACTTGTAATGAACCCGTATTATGTAAAGAGCAGAAATTATCTGTGAGCTGCTCAATTTCTTTATGTTTATCAATTTCGAGAGTTTGATTGCAAGATTGAGGATCGGACACACACGGCTAACTCATGAATACCTGATGACTAAAACTGAAAAACCAACCTGTACAATATGTAACAGTGACCTAACCGTACAACATATCTTAACTGACTGTCAATCACGACTTAATTTGGACATTCCTCACGGCATGACAGAACTCCTTGGAGATGGCAGCCCTCATATTGACAAGATACTCTCACACCTAAAAGACACCAACATATTTGACAAAATATAAAATAAAATAGAAAGAACATTAAGGTGGACCAAACAGCTCTCCCAAAAGAAGGCCTTTTTTTTTCTCCTCCCAACTGATTGCACCATTTCTACAGCCAGCTCAATTTTTTGAATCGGCATTGCTTTGATGATGCACAACTAACCTTGAATGTGACCAGTTGGCTGTATAATTAGATTTATACGTAGAATTGAAATTCCTAGGATTGTATATATGCACTAATTAACATAACTGTATATGTATATAGTATTTATTGTACAATTGTAATAATAATTGTATTAGGCCTTAGTTATATAGAATGTACATATATAGACAATAACGTAATATAATGTAGTAATATACAAATGATGTAAGTATAGACAATTATGTAATTTAATATAATGTAATAATGTATAAACGATATAAATATATAAACAATAATGTAATATAATATAATGTAAAAATATATACTCAATGTTAACATGCAGAAAACAATGTAATACATATATATATATATATATATATATATATATATATATATATATATATATATATATATATAACGTCTCACCAACAGGATAATGGAATGCACTCAAGTAGAACAAGCCGGTTTCCGAAAAGGTTTCTCAGTCTCCGACCATATTCAAACCATCAACCAATTAATAGAAAAAGCAAAAGAGTATAATTTCCCAATCTTCCTCTGTTTTGTGGATTTTAGAAAGGCGTTTGATAGTGTCTCTCACAGTGCCATAATCAAAGCCTTAAGAGTAATAGGGGTAGAACAGAAGTACATCCGACTTATTAAGGAACTTTATACAGACATGAAGGCATTTATTGGAACGGAAAGGACGGGACCCTGTTTTCCGGTGGAGAGAGGTGTGAGACAGGGGGACACACTATCGCCACTTCTTTTTATACTTGTGTTGGAGATGGTTTTCTCTAGTCTCAACTGGGAAAATAGAGGAATAAAAGTCAATGGGAGGGATCTGAGTTCTTTACGTTTCGCAGATGACATCGTGATAATTTCGAACAAAAGTGAAGATCTCATCATAATGCTGAATGACTTGGTGGAAGCTTGTGAAGCAGTAGGACTAGTCCCGAACTACTCAAAAACCAAGGCCATGACCAATGCAGAAAGGAACGAAATCCATTTGGCAAACAGCGATGTAGAACTCGAGTACGTGGATGAGTATACTTATCTGGGCCAACTTATCTCTTTCAAGAATAAGTCGAAAAAAGAAGTTGAAAGACGGCTGTCTCTAGGCTGGAAGAAGTACTGGTCTTTGAAACTGATAATGAAGGGAGATTTTTCAGTGGAGATGAAGAAGAGGGTGTTCGAAACCTGCATCCTACCAGTAGTAACCTACGGAAGCCAGACCTGGTCATTAACCAAAGCTAACACCAATAGACTACTTACCTGGCAGAGATCTATTGAAAGAAGCATGGTAAATGTAAAGAGGAAGGATAGACTCAGAAATACGACAATAAGGAAGAGAACTGGACTGACAGATATCTCTTCATACATGACTTCGCTGAAGTGGAATTGGACTGGGCATCTGATGAGAAGGCAAGACAAGAGATGGTCCCAAGAAGTAACAAGGTGGACGCCATATGAACTCAAAAGAAACAGGGGCAGACAAGCTAAAAGATGGAGAGATGTTTTCAAAGAAAAGGCCGGACCGCTGTGGTGGAGATTGGCGATGGATCGCCAGGCCTGGAAATATAAAGGACTAGAGATCTTAGCGACTTCCGCTTCCCAATAGGCTGGTCACCAGGGAAGTGTAGACTTCTACTCCTGAGAAGGAAGGCCTTCATCAACATTTGTTGTTTGTTTTTTGTATCATCCAATGGTTTTGTTTTATATTATTTTATTATTAATCGTTTGATTTGTAAAATTACTCCAATAACTGTAAATAATTGTAAATATTTGTTGACGAAATAAAAGGCTATTTCATTCATTCATTCATTCATATATATATATATATATATATATATATATATATATATATATATATATATATATAAAATGTAAGGTGTACATCGCTATAAAGCGTTAACACAAAAATAAAATTAAAAAAAAAAATTTCGAGAGCAAGGTGATAAAATTCGCTACAAAACCCCAAGAAACAGGTAGGTGAGATATAGCCAGTGAAATAAAAATGTAATATATATTAAATTAGATTATTAATCTATCACTTTTGAAAATTAATATATAAATAATAAACGTCCACGATAGCAATATTAATGGCTTATTCGTTGCCAATATTTTTATTAAAAGAAAATAAGAAACTAAAAGGACTCAATATTAACCTAGAAAGGAAAATAAATATAATATTGTCGTTTTGATTCAGACTTACCTGAAAGGGAATAAAGATAAAATAACAAGTACCACTTCTCTATACAGCAACGGTCAAGAGCAAAACAAGCATTTCACCTTCTTCATATCTCTTCGATATATTTTTTCTGTAGCTCATGAGGAAAAGTTCACTTATACCGAGATTTTCGAGGAGGACACTTTTTTTCTTTTTTTTTTTGGTATTGAATGGGCCGAAAGCCTATGAGTCAAACATTTTAGGTATACTTTACTGAAATTCCTCTTCTTAACAAAAGTAAGTTATATATATATATATATATATATATATATATATATATATATATATATATATATATATACCCATAAGATCCATAAGATATGACTGGCAAGACACATTGCCCGAAGACGAGCGTCTTTCATGCCATGCTGTAATTTCCCTTCATGATAAATTTAAGTGCCCAAAACTTCTTCCACGCTTAAGATGTTCTCCTCTGAAGCTCTTTTCTGCACTATCATGGAAGGAAACTAGTTGGCCCAGGTATACATATTCTTCTGTAAACTCCAAAATGGATGTCCTACTCCATGCAAAGAAGACCAAGTGGACCTAGGCGGGGCACGTTGCTCGGCAAGATAATGACAGATGGGCAAAGCAGGCTACGGAGTGGATCCCATATGGACAGAAGAGAAGAAGAGGTAGGCAGCACAAGAGATGGGCCGATTTCATGCACAGCAAGGCTGGTGCAGTGTGGATGAGGACTGCCAGGAACAGGATCAGATGGAAAGAGATCTGGAAGGAACAGGAAAGCACAGCGGACTCCACTTCCCGATAGGACTAGTCCCCGTGGGAAGTCTGACTATTACCCCAGAAATCTGGGAGGCCCTACAGAAGTAGTCACTTATAAACAAAAAAAAAAAAAAAATTATTAATCACTTTTATTTATGTAATTACTTATGACTATTCTGTTAATAAAGGCTATATTTATTCATTCATTCATATGTATATATATATATATATATATATATATATATATATATATATATATATATATATATACTTATCTCTTTGCTCTCTAGAAGGCTCAAACAAAGGTCAAGTTTGAAGAAAAATATGTACGGTTGAATCGAAACCCCCGAAATGTATTTGAAAAATGTGCATGTTAAATCTAATAAATTCAAAATGTATTGGACTGATAGATTTTTTTTATAAGTATCTTCATAGAACAAAACAGCATAATATTATCCCATCCCGACGAAATTTCTGACGAACTATATTAAATACCAAAAGTCCAATAAATTATTTTTAAATAGAGCAACACATTGTTATGTTATAAAGTAGTTTATATATGTTTGATATTCTGTAGGATATTGAACTCCTATGATTGTACTTTACAAGCGAAATGCAATGCAACATATATAGCTATCCAGGTTGCAACCGGAACTCAGGGCGCATAGGCTGGACTGCAATTTGCATAGCATCTGCATATCCAAGGCTATGGTTAATTCTATTGCAGCCGATAGTGTCATCTGTAATCGGACATATGTTTGCAACCAACACTCGGTACTAATGCATCGTCGCTAATAATTTACCAACAATTAAGATCTACAACAGTATGACATTTAATTAGTTTTTGAGCCAAGTTTTTCAATACTAGTAAGTAACTAGTTTAGTTTTCATGACACTGGGGTCCAACGCTTCAAATTTGAAGAGTCTGACCATCGAGTAATCCAACGACAAGAAGAGAAGAAGTGATGATTACGAGACTTAGATGAGAGCATGCATTACTTACTCACTCTAATTAAGTGATGATTAGAACTGGCAAGGATGCGGACTACTTGGGCATTCTACAAGACATGCATGACCAGTTTTTGTCAAGATCTTAGAGCATCTAAGGTATAAAAATATATACATCAGTAGCTGACCCGACAAACGTTGTTTTGCCATATGCATTATTTCTAGTGAGCATTATGGTAGTCAAATAATAAGTCCTTACCTGTTAGTGGTGGAAAGGTGAAAATTTAGGGTTTCCTGTATTTTTTAATGCCAAATGTGTCCCCGAAAAATGTGACCTTCTAAACCCCCCCTCCCCCCCGGCACAAAGGCAATGGGCGAGGACTTTTGATATGTTTACCTCCTATGCAGTCCAAACGAAGTTACGATGTCAAAAATTGTGTTCCAAAAATTTCCATCTACAACTGTTCGTTGACTGGACTGTTAGGGGTATAACAACTATTTTTTAAACCTATTCTTATACTAACTGAATATACATATTAAATTTCATCAAAATCGGTTTAGCCGTTTCGGGGGAATATAAACACCAAAACTGCGACACGAGAATTGTATATATTAGATTAGGCACACCTTGTTTACCCATTCTTACCTACTAGGCAGAAAGGACAGACCAAATTGTAGGTTTTGTTACGAGACTCTGACCGTCAAACATATACTTACGAACTGCAGACAACGCAATAACCTAAATAGGTCGTATACCTACGACTTACGCAACATACAGACAGCAGATAGCCCAAATATCATTACACTACTAAAACATTTAAAAAAAACAACACTAAGTTATACTCCGAAATCATGTTCCAGCATACGGATTCTGCTGGTTAACGAACTCAAGTTTTCAGATTAGATGAGAAACTTGTGTACCAAATCTCATCAAAATCGAACTATTGTTTAGCCGGGGAGAAAACGAACGGACACTTTGTGTGTGTGTGTGTGTGTGTGTGTATATATATATATATATATATATATATATATATATATATATACAAATTTGAACCACCGTTATGACTGTGTAATCTATGTTATCTGAAACGTGAATGTTTTTAGTAGGCACTTCAGAATTGTGTCATAAGGTCAACCTCTTAAGCCGGTTTCCTTCCTATGGAGCAAATTGCTCTTTAGGGGGTTCTGTTAGTGTTAATATATATATATATATATATATATATATATATATATATATATATATATATATATAATATATATATATATGCAAGGCATTACATTTTAACCATAAACTAATATCAACTTAATTACCGTGTGCACTAAACGCCATCTATGGAAGCGATAAAAATACCTTGTCCAAGGGGCGTTGAAGGAGGACTTAATACTGATATAATGGTGGGATAGCGTGTTCTAGTCTCAGGTCAGATTTATAGTCCCCAATTACCTGTAATTTCTAACATTTTTATTATTATTATGATTTCGCAGGTTTATATTATTTTTTTTTTTTATAACTACCCTAAGCCAATCGGTTTTATACTGTTAGCACTTTCCTCCGTTTCTCTCTCTCTCTCTCTCTGTATATATATATATATATATATATATATATATATATATATATATATATATATATATATATTAACACGATTCAGGCCAGAATTTTTTTTTCTTCTATAAATAATTCCCATAGCAAACGATTGAACGAGTTCGTTAACCAGCAAAATGGGTCTATCTCGGGAGGTTTACTCCGGACCCCAAAAAGTTATTTGGGCATAGCGACCGTAATTTTTGTTGTATTGCAACTAAACTCGGTATTCCTTGTGCTCATCTAAATGCAAAAATTTGTTGGAAATAAAACTATATCGTTTCAGAGAGGGGGGAGGGGGTTGAATTAGCCCTAAATTACTAATTTGTCAATACGAGCCGTAAATTTTGTTGTATATCAATGAAACTCGGTATTTGTTGAGGTCATCTGAAGAGAAATGTTTTGTGAAATATAAAAAGTGGTCAATCGAAAGGGTGGGGGGTTTGTCTTTATTATTTTTGACTAGAATCCCGGTGCAAAAAGTAGGTTGGAGTGCCTCAGATTTATTATGATTTTTTATGTTTTTTTTCTTCCGAATTCTACCACTAGGAGCGCTGTATCCCGTTCTTGTGTTGTTATTTGAGGGCGTTCTCTTTATTTTATTATTCATCAAGATCAATGAACAAAAATGTTAAGTTGTTTGTGTATTTATTATGTAGTGTAGTGCCACGCATACACAAAACTCTGGAAGGAAATGAATTACAAAATTAATAATTGAAACAGTTGCTCGTTAAAAATGTAAAAGAACAAAACTATTCGTGATTTTTTATTTTATTTATATAGGATATTTTAAGCAAATTGTTCAGGAATGCAGTCTACACTACCCAAACTCTGGAGAAATGTGCTTAGTTAAGCAGCTATTACGTGATGGACGTTTTGAATATTCTTTTTATATCCTTTCATTTATTTTATTTGTCATATTTTGTGTAACATTATAAAAATAATTTCACTGTAAATGACTCTTACCCATTTGTGTAACTGTCTATAATTTAAATTACTATAATTATTAATTCTCTTAAGTTGAGGAGTCTAGAGGATGATAGACGGAGAGTTTTCTTGTTTTTTTTATAGGTGTTATACCCCTTAAAAGTGTCTGTCATAATTATTATTCATTGTAAAATTGTCTTAATTTTACATTGAAGATAGTTGGCTTCTGAATAAAACTCTATTTTTGGGAAATATTTTTTTGTACCTTTCCCACATGCGCGCAGTACCTGATGTTCCAAGGTACACGTATGTCCAGGAAACACATATATGTATTCTCTTATATATCCAAGATGTACATTATAGAAAAATTTCAAGGTGCATAAAACAATTCATGAATCGTGCTTTTACTGGCTCTCGGACTATGAGTAAATATTATAATGAGGCTCCGACAAATATTTAAAAATTTACTAAAATCAGAAGCATCTACATGACAAAGCTTCCAAGAGTGAATCATCAAAGTGACATCTCATGGATAGAGAGATACGAGAAAGTGACTATATTTGAGAGGAACCCAAGGGCCTAAAACCTGATATCTAATTTCCAGCCTAATATACGGAATGCGCTAATTCCATGAATGCTTGATTGGATGTTCTCCAGCCCTCATCAAACATATTAAGTCGGAACACAGTTTCACACTAAGCATGTAAATTCAGTGCTATTAACTGCTGACAGGAAATAAAACATGCCGTCATTAGCTTCATTTTGTTCTGTTCAATATATCATTCAGCGTTTAAGCACTTTCCGAAGGGATGTCAGCTATTTAGGTTGCACTGAGGAAGGAATTTCTTCCAACCTTACCTGTAAAATACTCAAAATAACCCTGGTTAAAATTTATGTATATGTATGTATACAGAATGTATCGGAGCTTAATGAAAATACTCTAGGGGGCGAAACTAGACCAAAAATGTAGTTTAACACCACCAACTACAAATTTCTAGCTCAGTCCGTTCCAGAAAAATACCGTTCTAAAGGTTCATTAGAAATTTTTTTTTTTTTTTTTTTTTTTTTTTTAGTACAAATCCAATTTTCTCAGCTTGTAAACGTTTTCTTTTACATTACATTTTTTAAACCACCATTACATTAGCTTTAAGGATAATGCACATCCAATGTTCACAAGTACCTCATTTGAACCGCAATATCAATTAAAAAAGTCCGTCACGCAGGAGCTGCATAACTAAGCACTTTCCTCAGAATTTGGGTAGTGTATAAACTATTAATAGGTAACTGCTCCTATTATTGACATACCCCCAATTATTGACACTCATACTTTCAATTAAAAAAATAAGCGTTTAGCGCCACCTATAAATTTAAACTTAGCACCAATGGGTTCGGAATCTTATCTACTTGTTTTCTACCAAAAACAAGTTTGCTATAAAGAACACCACAGTTGAGGTCAAGATTTTCCCTTTAGCTTTGGAGATTTTCAGAGAATGTAGCTGATTTGCTAGTGTTTCTGCTTAGAAGGTGAGTGCTTATTTTTCGTATTTATCAGTACCCATTTCTTTTTTTTTTAGCGGAACTGTTTCTGAAACAGTTTATAATCTTTCTTAGATATAATGCAACCTTTTTAAGTGCTCATTTTGAATAAATAACGTTATTTTGAGGGTGTCAATAATAGGGTAGAGAAAAACCACGTCAATCCAATTATTGACACACTGTCAATAATAGGAATTTTGATGATATCTTTGTTTTGGTGCCTAACAAACTGGATTTTTAATGCTCAACAAAACGGTGTTTTACTTTTCCAAAAATTATGAAGGGATCCAATTTTTGACAGGGGGTGTCAATAATAGGTACAAAGTATGTGTCAATAACTGGAATACATTTTTCCAATTATTGACAACCTCAAGTTGCCAGTTATTGACATACCTAATCCACTTATGCAAATTCCAAGTTTATGATAAATTCTCGTACCAACCTAATGAGTCTTTTTTCAGGCTCGACTACATTTGTATGATTCTATTATGTTGTGGATGTTGAGAAGGTCTGAAGTATGGATTTGGTTTCTAGGCATGTAAAATGGCTCCCATAAAGATCGATTCACACTATACGTACCGTCTCCGACAGGCCACCGTCCAGCATCCGACAGGCGAAATATTCTTTAACTTATTTCCAATGAGGTAGTTCACACTAGAGCGTTCCGTCACCGACACGCCAGTAAAGCCAAATTTAGGTAGCTGGACGGTGGCCTGTCGGTGACGGTACGTATAGTGTGAATCCACCTTAAGACACACTTATGTACTTCTAGGTTTTCACCTCTATGATTCGACCTCGAATTGCCCGAACTACTCGAACTCCTCCGATCTTTTAATCGGAGAATTAAATTAATTAATTACTGTGATTGGGAAATCGTCAACAGGAGTATCTGCAAACATAGACTTATTCGTAATTCGTTAAAGTTTACTGTGTTGTTCCTTTATGAGAACCCCCTTCTGAGAAGAGCACTTTATCCAAAAATGCAGCTAATAGTGGACAACATTGAATTCGAACTGATGATGAACCTGAGGAACAAGTGGTCACAAAAGAATCTCCTACAATTAGAGAAGCCAGAAATGCGGTTAATACATTTTAGAGCCAACGGCCATAGCCACGTTAAATGCACCGGTTTCCGTTCATCTTGAAATTTAAGCAGCTTCGGGCGTGGCCAGTAGTTGAATGTGTGACCGACCACGTTCTGTTGACATTATTAAAGGGTGGCAACCTGTAGATAGCCCGGCGTTAATAGCCTAAATGTTGATATGCCGTTAAATACACACAGTGTTCTTATGTTAAACCACAAAGAGTTTGCCGTAAGTAGCTGGGAATATAGAAGATACATCTCCTTTTAAACTTTGGGAAATGATGAGTTTCTTGGAGAGCCCGTGCTGCGAATTTCATGAGCCATCATAAGGACAAGAATGCAGAGGAGTTAAGTCTCAAAATAAGAACCCAGTGAAGTACAAGCTTCCTTATGGACTTTTAGAGTAACTATACTTATTTATGATATAATTTCATCATAACTTTTATAAATGTTGTAAAAAAAGTATATCGTTGCTACTTCATTGAAATTGAGTCAATGACTGGTGCCTTTTCCTATCAAAAGCTAGATTTTACCTGTCAATAAATGGGTCATTTACCTGTCGAAAACTGGATTTGACCTGTCAATAACTGGGTCATTTATCTGTCGATAATTGGATTTTACCTGTCAATAACTGGTGCAAAAAGTCACCTTCTTATTATGGCTAAAATCCTCTGAAATCATTCATTTTCAATTAATATAATAGGCTGAATTAATTCTAGAGATCCTGGCGAGGATAAACCCCTTTGAAGCAAGTGGATTGGTTAATAAATAAGGAAGATACTGTAATATTGCCTGAAAATTTTGCTTAATGTGTCAATAATAGGGGCAGTTACCCTATTGGGTAGTGTGATAAATTATTAATTTGCTTCCAGAGTTATGTTTACACATGGTACCTACTACACTACGTAATAAATACAAAATCCTCATATTATTGTATTTTGATCTAACGCAGGAACCGGATACAGTCCCTCTAGCGCTCCTTGCGGCGCCTTTGTGAACCTATGTCTGGCTGGCTTTTCTAATGAAATATATTACAAAGTAAACCACCCTTTCCGATTGACCGATTCAGCTCATTTTTACAACACTTCTTTAGGTAGGATCGATAAAGATTTGAAGAAATTTTTCAAAAATTCCGTCATGAGTCCAACCTCAATAGCTACTTTCCTTCGGAGGAAAGTGCTAAAAAGTAGAAATTAATTAAAACCTTCTGCTTAGAGACAACGCGTTGTTGCAACGTTTCGAAAATCACTTCTGCTTAAAAAAGAACCCTGCAGACTGCCGAACCTTAGAACAGTTGTAAACTTAGATCATCTCTTAATTCCATTAAAAAAAAGCGGAACACCAAAACAAAACAGTAATAATTACATTCAATAGTGTCTTATAAATATTATTGTAAATCTAGTCTTACGGTTTCTTTAGCCGAATCCCAACCATCTTTACTTAGTCTTACGGTAGTACTGAGCCTAGTTTGTGAAGTCAAGACATATATATTATCTTTTTCATATGGACTGGTTGATTACTTGCACCCCGTGAAAAGGGCCGTCAAGATAGTATTGACTTTGTTTATGTAGGCGAAGTGTATATGTGCTCAAAGGTTATTATTTTTTTTATTTTTTTATTTATTTCATTATAAGCGCTCCGCAACAATGGCTATGAGCCCTAATACAGATTATAAAATATATACAATTCTTTGACACTTTGTTGACGTAGATACAATTTACATTTATACTTTAATAAGATATATATATATACACACACACATATATATATATATATATATATATATATATATATATATATAACCTATATAAATATACCCACATACATGCATATACGTTACCACAAGATTCACATGAATAAAATTAATAAACACAAATATAAACCACAATTCATTTACAGTTAGAATGCATTACAATATAAATGGAATCAGTACAAATACAAATGGAACTTTACTACAATGCAAATGGAAATTTTCTTACAATACAAATAGAATATTTCTTCTCCTTGTGCTCAAAGGTTAGAATGACTAGAAAAGTCAGAGCAGGGACGGTCGTTTTTTTCCCGTTACGTCGTTGCAAACGGTTTCAAGGTTGCATTCTTAACGTGTATAGCTTTCACCGATCCCACAAGCGGGATTGTATAATTGTTCTGAATACCATAATTTTGAGAAGTATAAACAGTTGTTTTTCAATGGCAATTTTCAGGTGTTGGACTTCAAAATATTCGAATAGTGAATAAGATATAAAAGATAGAGCAGACTGTACGGAAAACAATGATGTCTGAACTATTAGTCTATGATTTACCAGTCCTGAGAAAATGAGTTTTCCGTAAGAGCTTATAAACTCAAAATTCAGCATGCGCAGTGAAACAAAGGAACCACCTTGGACCACTTGATATGGATTGTCTGATTAGTGAAGCTAGTGAAATAAAGTAAATAAATTCAAGTATCCAACAATATCTACTTATCAGAACAATATTTGTACTTGTTTGAATAACATATATTAACTATTTGCTCATATAAACATAGAACCCTTTGTTGCTAAACCGCCGACAGGGTTGTCAGAGGTTGGATGGGTTTATTCCAAAGCCACTGAGGTAGAAGGGTTCATAAACAGGATCTCTACTAATTCCCTCGGACAATGATCCTTTGTCGTCCTGGTATTAAGTCCGGGCTCCGTCTATAGTCACCGCTCAGTTAGAGTTTCCAATATTATTTCCTTTAGTAACACCAACAAAAATTATTGCAATCGGGTGAAATGAGCAATGGATGAGCCAATAAACAAAAGTATATTACGTGACTATATTTCATTAAAAAGCTAAATCCGCCTTTTGTAACCTTCCTTTTTCAATGCAATTCGCGAAGAAAATCCTTAGCATACGGTATGGCGATAATAGCCTTCAAGTTACACTATTTATAGTTAAAGTAAAACCTCGTTAACTTCGACGTCCAGATAACCCGGACGAGTTTTGAAAACGAAATTATTTTGTTCATTGTACTAACTGAAGACTCATTTTACAGACGATAACTTGCTCTTCTCATTAGGTTAATTACGGGAGTTTTCCTAGCACTCTCAGTCGAGATACAGTATCGGTTTGCTGTTTTGTTTGCTCGGTTTCCGCTATTCATACGAAACGTAAAAACATTGTTGTGACTATGGAAAAAAGTATGGAAGCATTGACAAGAATTGACGAGGGAGAATCGTTAAAGACCATTGCTGCTGAGCATGGAGTAGGAACATCGACCGCATCTGATTGGAAAAAGAACAGAAAATGCATTTAAGGCTTTTGTTTCAAGATTATTTCTAAGGACAGTTTATGGTGGTTATGACCCACGCAGAAGCAGTAACAAACATTGAGAAATTGATGGTGTATTTCGAGAGTCAAGCTGAAACATTACCAAATGAACTTCTAATGTTAAAGCGGATGCGAGATCGCGCTGAGCGTAAGCGATAAACAGAGACAGCCGAAGCTCACTGCCTTTTTACTACAGACTAGTTTGAGTACAGTGCAAATACATAGGCTATAGAGAGTACTCCATTAATAGTTTGTCTTTTTTGTTTTTTCGTTTTTCCGACATTCTCTGGATAACCCGGATTTTCATTAACTCGGATCCGACCCTGGTCCCCGTTGATCAGGGTAAAAAAGGTTTTACAGTATTTTAACTTTAAGTTTATATCGATTACTATTGGATCGACGTCAAGAGCGATTTTTTCCCTACCAGTAACTTTTACGGTCATAATTGCTCCTTAAATCTCAGTTTTTTCAAGATATGACTGGAGGAGGTGCTCAAATTTTTCATAAAATCTTATCTAAATTTATGTTTTCCAAATGACACTAGGTATAAGACCGGTGAATTACGTTTTCTAATAAATAGCCACGTCTCCTCGTGGTAATCGAACCCACGCCTAAAGGCACACGACCATTGGACTCCTTCTTTGTATGAGATGAAAATACTGCTTCTATACATAAGTTATTATGGTAAAAATGGTTATCTGTTCGAAGGACATGCCCTCGTCAGAGCAGAGGGTAGTTTCTTATTTTTTTTTTTTTTTGTGTGTGTGTTTAAGGGCGTAACAACTATTGGATGAAAACTGAAAACATTTATTCAAAAATATAACTACGTATTTTTTATGCAAATATTTTATATTTTTATTTTATTTTTGTTTTTATTCCATATAACGATTGGGCTTAACACCGGGCTACCCACCCTTTTATAATGCCAACGGCACGTGGACGGTCACCCATTTAGGTTCTGGCCTCGTACGACGTTGCTTAACTTCGGTGATCAAAGGGAACCAGTGCATTCGACGAGGCTATGTACATTGGCGCAGAGGATAGTTGTTTCGATTTGTAACTTCTGATATTTTTCATAAAAAAATAGAGCCTGTTGGATGTTTGAGCTTTTGCCTTAAACAAAGTATTTATTTGTTTTTACAAATTTCATCAAAAACTTACTACTTTTGTTGGTATTACAGCGCAAACAGACAAATGCATAATCGTATTTTTAGGAATGTTCTTTTTCATGAACTGGAGACTCCGAAATGTCGATATTTATGAACGGCACCTCCGAATAGCGTCCATGGTCAACGTTATCCCTAATCCCTCCTGTATCCATAAACCCTCTTTTATGGGAAGTAATTATTTGAATGGAAATCACAAATTTATAAATGTTATGTTATTCTAAAAAACATACCGTCATTTCTTTCTTACTTGCAATCATTACAGCTTATACACCACACTCGAAGGGCTGTCACAATAGAAGCAGAGCCAGGAGGTATTGAAGCATTGTTCGAGCCATCAAGAGGGTTGGACTGTTTCTGGTGACGAGCCGTCACTGATACATGGCCCAGAGATACACAGGAGCCACGTCCGCATTATCGGACAAAGCCACGGACAACATCTGTCACCTTTAGTCTGAAAAACCTTTTTGACGTGCATTCTCTATCTACTTCCTCAGGGGAAGTTTGGTCTCTTCCGCAGATATACCAGTTATATTTTCTTATATTCTTTGGTTAATTTAAACAATGGATTTTTTTCATTCGCCACTTTGACTTCTAAGACCACTAGCGCTGATAACAAGTTTGTATGTTTGGGTATTAAAATTGAATTAATTTCATGAAGGCACTAGCACTGATAACAAATTTGTATGTTTGGGTATTAAAATTGAATTAATTTCATGAAGGCAAGCTACAAACTAATATGATTAAATTATATCATTACCTGTCGATCATGTATGGACTTAAGCCAGATCCTCTGTAAGGGCTTTTTAGTTTTTTGTTCACAAATACGGATTAACATCCTTTAATTAGGATATTTTTGTTGACTACATAAAACTAGGTACACAGATCCTCTGTGGATCCTATAAACTATAAACTTGACTTCTACAATCTTTAAGGATATACTAAAGTGCATCGCTAAAGGTGATTTTGATAATAAAAAAAATCAGGAAAATCTGGGTTAATTTTTTTTATTTTGGTAAAGCCTTTGAGCGATTTTCTGTATGAAACCTTCAGGGTGCAAGCAAAATTACCAAAATACATTAAACGTAAAGATAGTAAAACCTAAATGTGCAATTAGAATAAAGTAACTAAACTTATAATTATTAAAAATATAGCAAATATACTCTATACAATTTGAAGGATGAAAAAAAAAACTATTAAAGTTAAAATTGAAAATCCTTCCTCTTTTTCGCATTTCTTCTTTCTTAATTTCTTTTTAATTAGGGGGCTTATGTGTTCGTTTAAGCTTGTAAGACTGTTCATAGGTGTCAAGTGGTACGATCAAGTTTTTTGTTGTCTGCAGTCCGTCTAATAAAACTAATAAGTTTATTAAATTTTTATTTTCATATTTTTTAGAGGAGTGGTTGTTTTTTCATCAACTTGTAAGCATTTACTTTTAGCATTTTTCAGATTAGATTATTTGGTGTTAGTTCTTTTTTTATCTTTTATTTCTTGTTCTTTTTAGTTTTGGTTATGAACTTTATTTCATTTTAGTATTTTTGACTTTTACTGTTTGTGAAGGGGCTTTAGGTCTAGGAGTTTTAGTATAATAAGTGTTTTACACATAATGCCATATTGTTCTGTGTACACAATAGGATGAAAGCAATGTTTACCAGTCAACTTGCCATTTATCGAGTTCGTGAGTCTTTACAATCTGTTTCAGTGATCAGGTCCGGCTTCTGGCAGATTTTTTGAGCATTGCTTTCTCCAGTATAGAAGATTATAAATTTTTGCAACCACTTTGGGTGTGTAGGTAGCCCTGCGCTAATGTCCTAGAAGCAGGTGGAAACGGATTGTTAAATATTTGTCTACTAATTTTTGCAAATACTCTAGCACCATATTGAACCACGTTGAGAAAACGCACTTGCTGTTAGTCTGGATTTTTTTTCTGGCTAATGACATGTCAGAGTGTAATCCATTCTATATAATTGCTTTCTCTTCTGACACCCGACTGGGAACTCTTCCTCATATGACAAGACTCATTCTTCCGGACCATCCATCATGTCAAACGTATCATAATGAGAAACAGTACACCCAGCTGGTAATAAAACTTCTCATAGAAACAATGTAGCGTTTAGAGGAATTTCATGCTATGTTGTTATTACTCCCTTTTCACAATGACACAAGGGACAATAACTAACAAAAAGTACAATCCACATAACCTGATACTTCTCCAATAATAATACTGATGGTCCAGTGGTTAGCAAGAGAAGCGCCTTCAAGTCACCAGAGGCCATGATGTGCCTATCGTAACAAACTATTCGACCAGAAAAAAAAGATCTTTTCGAGGGAGGGGTTTGCTCGGGACACAACTTACCAATATACTAACGCTCGAAAGTCTTGTTAATTTTAATTAAACTAGGTATAAGTCGTCTAAACTAGGTATAAGTCGTCTAAACTAGGTATAAGTCGTCTAAACTAGGCATAAGTCGTCTAAACTAGGTATAAGTCGTCTAAACTAGGTATAAGTCGTCTAAACTAGGCATAAGTCGTCTAAACTAGGTATAAGTCGTCTAAACTAGGTATAAGTCGTCTAAACTAGGTATAATTCGTCTAAACTAGGTATAAGTCGTCTAAACTAGGCATAAGTCGTCTAAACTAGGCATAAGTCGTCTAAACTAGGTATAAGTCGTCTAAACTAGGCATAAGTCGTCTAAACTAGGTATAAGTCGTCTAAACTAGGTATAAGTCGTCTAAACTAGGTATAAGTCGTCTTAACTAGGCATAAGTCGTCTAAACTAGGTATAAGTCGTCTAAACTAGGTATAAGTCGTCTAAACTAGGTATAAGTCGTCTAAACTAGGCATAAGTCGTCAAAACTAGGCATAAGTCGTCTAAACTAGGTATAAGTCGTCTAAACTAGGTATAAGTCGTCTAAACTAGGCATAAGTCGTCTAAACTAGGCATAAGTCGTCTAAACTAGGTATAAGTCGTCTAAACTAGGTATAAGTCGTCTAAACTAGGTATAAGTCGTCTAAACTAGGTATAAGTCGTCTAAACTAGGTATAAGTCGTCTAAACTAGGCATAAGTCGTCTAAACTAGGCATAAGTCGTCTAAACTAGGTATAAGTCGTCTAAACTAGGCATAAGTCGTCTAAACTAGGTATAAGTCGTCTAAACTAGGTATAAGTCGTCTAAACTAGGTATAAGTCGTCTAAACTAGGTATAAGTCGTCTAAAAGGTCATTATTTTTCCTTTCTTGCAATAAAGTAAATAGTCGTTAAAAAAACAAAACAAACAGATAATGCACAACATTTGTTGTAACAAAAAATAGGTCCAGTAGAAATTGGGGTTTACTCTAGAACAAAATTAACAAATAACAATTAAGGCAGTTGTAAATGTTAAGTATAAAAAAGTAAAACTATTCATGTTCGTTTTTTTTTTGTTTTGTTTTTTTTATCTAAGTTGGTTATTTTTAGCGAATTCCACGGGAATGCGGCTTACACCTTCCACGGGAATGCGGTAGCCACCTTCATGAGGAATATACTTAATTATGCAGTTTCTTCGTTCCTTGAATCTTTCAAATAATTGTATCTTATTCGTCATATGAAATTCAAAATTAACAATAGGCCATGGCGTCCAGACGGTTGTACAAACTGTCCCATAAGCAATCTTGCCGAGGAAGAAGACACTCTGCATTTTGTTGGTAGGTGTCCTTTTGTTAAGATGATACGGGAATGAAGTAACAAGGGCGCAATGTAAAAACATTTAAACAATTTATACAAATACAGGTTATTTCTGATTAAACAATTTAATTATAAATTTAAAATATGTATTTTAAATTTGGCCTACATGTTTAGTATGAATGTTCCTTTGGCTATTCAATTATTAGTATGTTTATAGTATATTTCATTATTTTTTTTACGGCGCAACTGGACCTAATTAATCTTAATGCAATTTAAGGCATGTTTGTTTGCATATTTGAATTTTATAGATATTTTATTTTGTTTGCACCCTACATGTTTATAGAGCAAATTGCACAATTACGGGCTCTAAAATCAAGCATGTATATAAATAATTAATGCTTATATGCACTCTGGCTGATGGACACTGTCCAAGCCTATGTAAATCGTTTCGCTATTATTTTGTTAAACATTTGTAGATACCTATAAAATAAATTTACATTCATTCATTTCGGATTCCCTTCTTAAATCTTCACAATTTTTTTTTCTTACCTTATAAGTGGTCCGAAAATTATGAAAAAAATACGCAAGGTACAACTAATCAATATCTTCAATTCACATTATTTTCATTTAACCCTCGGGAGTGCGCGCTCATTTCCTAACACGGGAACGCGCAATGTATCTGAGAGATACAAGAGGGGTTAATGTCCAATAAATACGTACTAATCCATTAAAATCATTTATATTGTTCTAATATAATATTTTTTTCAATTTTAATAATGCAATATATCGCATTGGATGAATTATAAAAGTTTAATTTAGCTAAATTATTAAAATATTCTTATAATTATTGTAAGGATAACCAATGAAGTATTTTTGTATTTAATTTATAATTAAGAAACATACAATAAGATAATAAACAATCTCTTTAATTGAATGAAATTATTACATATTTGGAAAACATACTGCTATATAAAAACATACTGCTAGGTATATAAAAACATACTGCTATATAAAAACAGACTGCTTTATGAAAACATACTGATATATAAAAAATGTTGTAACTGTTATGGTGAGTATACTAAAAATAAGTCAAATCAGTAAAACATACAAAGATTAAAAGAATAATAGAACTATATACAAATAATAATTCAAAAGAAGATTTTCTGAAATAAAAAAAAAATCAAAAAAAAATCGATAGTATGAAGCTCAGGGAACATGGGGACGCGCGATATCTGAGAGATAATACTGTAATTTTAATCCTCAAATGGATATTTCAGACATAGTCATGCATTACCTAACATGCAAAGGACCAAATAGAACCTAATAGAGACACCATTTTTTTAAAAATCGTAAAAAAGAATTAATTACCTGGGAACGCGCGATGTATCTAAGAAGCACAAATAGGGCAAAATCAGGCTTAACCTCATCCGACGAGCAACAATTAAAAACTAAAGTGACGGTAACAATGAAAAAAGCAGCTAGAAGTGACGGGAGCTGCCTCACTCTATCCTTTCATAGCAGATTCTCCTAAGACGTTGCGCCTATGTATCTACTGGATACCGCGCGTTCCCGAGGGTTAAATATCTAGTATAGTTTCATAGATAAACGACTTTGAAGTTAGGGGTTTGAACCCGTATTCCCTCAAAACGAGTACAGTTAGAGGTTTGATAATTGACGAAAAATTATTTCAAGGAACTAGAAATAATATAAATACATCAAAGACAAGAAAGACGCCAGTGCAGATTTCATATGGAAACACGGTGAGACCCTTTATTTAAACAGATCCACGGAGAGCGGGTGCCGCATATTCCATCCTCATTCTTTCTGCAACTTATTTTCTAAACATGTAGCGACAATCCTCATCACATTCGCCACATTTTGGCGGTGTTATTATTTATCTTTTGAAATTACGAGCCAGCAATGAAGTGATTTGCTTGTTTTGTTGTGATCTTAAAATAGGCACACCAATATAAACATTTTTTACCCCAAATGAAAATTTAGCTCATTTAAAATATATGTAGCATTGTAGTGTAAGATTATTAATCTACAGGCATAAACAGATAATTGCATACAGACACACCAGATTGTATAAATAAATAAACATTAATTTCAAAAAGCGGAAATGATTATATTTTATGATACACCACAATGACACTGAATACATGTATTAAATAAAATTTCATTATTATATTACAGTACATATATTTTTAATTTTTAAATGTTATGGTGTATATGAGCGGCCTAACTTCAGTCTGTATACCTCACATGTTGTGAGTTATTTCAAAGGAATCGCCTTCTTTACAATCCGTTAGTATGAGTTTTATTGTCAATGTCACATTCAAAATCTGCAGAGGGGTACGTCATTTCGTGTCATTACAAGTGAATGAGTTAACAACGAATGGTTTATTGCGAGCTTGCTAACTACAACTTCTTCAACTTGAAAGGAATTTTTAGAAATATCTTTCAAGAATTACAAGCAGCTATTCAGCTGAACTGAATGTATTCTTCTCACCTTAAACAATTTACAGCATGTAACAACAACTATAAAACGTAGAACAACACGTATAACTTATGAATAATATTTTTATTAGCTTATTGGACAAACAGTAAAATATATTATTTAATTCGGGAAAAAATTGGGTGCTATACTGTTTTATGACTATATCTAGTCAGGAAATTATTTTCAAATATACGAGAGTTCGATTATCGATCAGGTCGCTAATGTCCATCTTATCATGGGCGTATAAAAGGGTGGCTGAGAGGGCTGCAGCCCCCTCCCCCCGAAATCTGTAAAAATTTGTCATGAAAATCTTTAAAATAAATTAAATAAGATCAATTAGTTCAGAAAGAATATTTTTTTAGCGTTTTAATTGGCTAACTATTCTAAGTTCAAGATTGTAAGTATTCCACATCCCCTAAGTACTCTCAGCCCCCCCCCCTGAAATTATTTTCTATATACGTTAGTGCGTCTTATGGAATTTATTCAGTCTAGGACTAATCTTGACGTGGCCATACTGATAGAAAATTCTCCTCCTCAGGTTGAGGCTGTTGTATTAATAACTTATAAACAATAAATAAAGAAGCGAAGTGTAATTTGAATGTGTTATTGACCATCTGCAAATTTCACCAATTCCTTAATCATAATAATTCATTTTGTTAGGGATGAGGGTATCCCTGAAGGTCGTTAAAAAATCACATATTGTTATGGTCCTAAGGGCCGTAGATAGCTATGTTCCTTCAGAGATTTTTTTACGGTGGCGTTCGCGCATGTGCAGTGGCCATGTACGAAAAAGATGACTGCATGTTATAGAGTACATTACATAGGTTTATCGGGTGGACCTAGCCGTGTACGAAAAAGAATACTATATGTTATACAGCTCTTTACATAGGTCTGTCTGGTGGACCTAAAGCATGTTTATGTTCCTGAATTTGAGCAGAAGGCTCTAAACGAAATATTTTCTTCTTTTTTTTTTTTTGTATAGAAGCTCTGAGCATGTCCAGGTGTGCAACCCTGCCTTAGGAACGAAACTGTAACAAATAGATCACAGCTAAAGTTGTTAACACAAACTAGGATTACCAATCGAAAGAAATGAAAACGAAATTACAGGAATAATAAATGTAAATAAATTCAAATCTCACATTCTTTTATTATTTTTTTTTACATATAAAAGTGTAAGTAATATTATACAAGAATTCGAACAATAATTTGACTGCAAAAAATCGGATTTATGTAACATAAAAAATAAAAACTAGAATCTACTTAATACTAGTTTGCCAAGAAATATAACTTGTAACAGGTGCAGAGAAAACTGTCAGGAAAACGACCTTTCAAGAACATATTTTCAAATGTGGAAATAACAGTCTATTTCAGTTGATATATTTTTCTCTGAGATGAAATCATCGCTTTTCTTTCTGAGACTTCTTTCTTAAACGTTATTTAACTCTTTAGATATATAAAATACATTCAACCTGTTTAACCTTATTATTTTCTTTATTTTTTTCAGAACACTATAGATATAATCATCTTAACGTTTTGTTGTCCCATTTACTATTCACAAGTCCCGTTGTCCAGTGGATAACATCAAGTATTCTCATGCGGGAGTCTCGCAAAGAAAAAAACATAAAAAAAAAAGGTAAATGTCAAGGAGCGTGGTCACGCCGATCCTTTTGAAACTTTGCACTATAACGTATTTTGATGCACTAAACACGAATCCGTTAAAAAAAAAAGCTCGCTTTTCACTAGGAAAGAAGTTATGAAACACTAAAGTTCACTGTTATGGAGGTTATAAAAGACGGGGTAACGGCGAATTTGTAAACACGCGCATGCGCAATAGTCCTTAATGACGAAGTGTAATTGAAATTTAGACTCACCTTTGGTAGCTGACTTGGTCGTAAATTGTCGTTTTGGGCATACGTGCTATGCGTTTCCGCTCGCTCAAGAAAATATCAAAACCCCTAGCCAATCCAACTCGCTAAAATTAATAGAATTCTATTAATTTTAGCGAGTTGGATTGACTAGGGGTTTTGATATCTTCTTGAGCGAGCGGAGCGAGCGGAAACGCATAGCACGTATGCCCAAAAGCGACAATTTACGCAATCATATTAATGCTATTTAATTTTAACACCTCCCCACATTTATCAAATTTCTTTTCATTACTTATTACATTATTGTTAATTAAAAAATTGATTAAATCTATTCTATTGCGAATTAAAACAATAAATTCATGCAGCTTCATTATAAAGACCACTCGAACTATTCTAAGTAATTAAATGGCGCAAATTAGAACGCATGAATCATAAAGGCATTAGCGAATTATGAAGGGATTTCTGTTATATAATATTTGTCAACAGCAAAAAAAAAAATTTTAAAGAATGTTTATTATTTAAAAAAAATATTTTTGAAATAAATAAGTGGTGATAAATTGAAATAATTGATGGTAAATTTCAATTAGACATCCTTATTACGAACTTTTCCATACCCGCGCATGCGCATGTTGACAAACATAGTAGGTTACATTACCTTTTAGAACCCGCACTACAGTGAACTTAAATGTTTCATAACTTCTTTCCTAGTGAAAAGCGAGCTTTTTTTTTTTAACGGATTCGTGTTTAGTGCATCAAAATACGTTATAGTGCAAAGTTTCAAAAGGATCGGCGTGGAGACCACGCTCCTTGACATTTACCAAAAAAAATAATGATGTAATATAGTTTAAATAACGATGTATTATAGTTTAAGCTCAATTTATATCAATAGGGGTCTCCCGTGGTCTAGTGGCTAGCGTCTTAGACTCATATACGGGAGATGGTGGGTTCTATTCCCACCGGCGCACAGAATTTTTGTTTTCTTATATTTAATTTTTAATCCTCTAGCTAAGTTTAGAAACTATTCAAGGAATTAAAATCGTATAAAACTAATAAATATTAGTTTTATTTTGACCAAAAAACACATTAGCTCTATTATAAACAAGGCAAAGTCTTTAAAACCTGTTACATACTATCAATCAGTTTGAACCTCTCTCGTTGAAGGTAGAACAGTGTTTTTAATAAGTCATTCGAAGGAAATTGTGTCAAAACTATTCCTTTTTTATCTGATATAATTTATAATGGGTAATTACTCCCTTATTCTTTATCCTGAATTATTCTTCATTGATCTTTGAAATTTTTCTTAAGTACAAAATTTGGATAGACCATAGCAAAAAAACTTCATCTGATCACATCCCATGTTTTTTAGAGCTTAAAGTTTACCTCAAGTATAATGTACTGAGGGCAATTTAGTTTGCCGAAATTTGCCGATTCCAAACATTTTTATTTACAGGTCCATCACATAATACAATTTATTTTTTCTTCCAAATTTAAAAAAAATGTGGATAAATCCAAGAAAATGGTATCAATCCATGGGCAAATAATGATTCAATTTGACATGCAGGATGCTACTAATGAAATATTAAGCAGTATTAGAAAGACTGCCAGTTTAGTCTTATATTATATGTCAAAAATGTGGGAACGTGTTCACCACAGAGAAAAAACTCTTATATAAACACTGGTTGAAGCAAGATATCAACTTAGAAGAAATTTTATTAAAAATTATCAAGAAAAAAGAAATAAACGTCTGATGGCCCTACCGGCTTCCTTAGAGGCAGACACAAAAAAGAGTTTACAGCGTTGTTGGTTTCTTCTGACATCTGACCCAGAGCTTGCTTTATGGAGAAAAAATATAAAAAGGCAAACCAAAATCAATCCAGACATTAATAAATGTATAATCGAGGATGACATTAATAATCAAATAGATATTGGTTTCGTTATAACTTTACATTCTCACGAATCCAAAAACGAATCAGACTCAGAAAAAAGAAATTATTTAATAATTTCATATAAAATGGTAAAAAGTTACTATTCTACGGCAATATTACTATAAGTATAATTTACTGCTATACTATTACTACATTATATATTACAGTTATATTACATTATATAATATTGTTTTTTTTTTTGTTTTTTTTTTTTTTTTTTTTTTTTTACGGCGCATCTACATCTAGGTCATTAGCGCCGACTTCCAGGGTGCAGCGAGGAATTTTACCAGCGAGCCGTGGGATGATAAAATTCCTGCCGGAGGTTGGGAATCGAACCCACCATCTCCCGCTTATGAATCCAAGGCGCTAGCCATTAGACCACGGGAGACCCCAATATTGTTATTACTAATATTGTTACATCCTATATTATTTCTATTAATATTACAATTAATATTATTGTAGCCGTATAGTATGGATTATTATAATACTGTTACTTTGTTTTGAATTGAAATCAATCAATAAAAATGTTTGTTTGAAAATAACTAGTGGTCAATGATATTATTCCCACTACTTGGTTACACTGTACAATTCTCTCATCCCATGGTTGGGAAAATTCCTCGCTGCACCCTGGATGTCGGCGTTAATGACCTAGACGTCGAAGCACCGTAAAAAAAAAAAAATAAATAAATAAATGAAAAATAAGAAAAATGTATCAATAGTTCGCAACAATTGCATATAATAATAGACTTTGCCTTAAACAAAATTAATAATAAATTACTAGTTTAATATTGAAACAAAAATATTAAAAATACATCAATTTAGCAGAAAAAAAATATCAAAATAAGTTGATCTATTTATTGTCTCCAAACCAGACAATAAGTGGGCCTAATTACTGTTTTATCCCTGATGATGGTTAGTCTGAATCCTTATATGGTATTCCCGTGATGAAAGGACTCCAATAATCCAGAGCCTGGTATTCTGACCAGGCCTCATCAGGACACGCTCATGCTTCGCTGGAATTTCATCTAGACCCCACTTCCTGGTTCCTATTACCGCGCTGTGGAAGGTTTTCTTGTAGCATTACTTCCCGGCTTTCGGTAGCAGCCTTTCTTTTGTATATTCTAACGCCTTCTTCAGATTTCTTAACGAGAGTGTGTGAAAAAGACCCCAACAACAGCTGAATAGTTTATTTTTTCTTCGTTTGAATAATGTTTTACAAAAGCGATGCCCTATAGAAAGGGGGGGGGGTGTTTTACATATTTTTAGAGATCGGAATGACAGTGGTGTACGTTGATTGATGAAAAATAAAGGATACAGGGGGGGGCAAGGTTAGCTCAGTGGTGGGGGACTGGACTAATAAGCTGGAGGACCTGAGTTCAAATCCCGAGCAAGCACTAAAGATTTGATCTTCTAGTGTCATAGTTCATGGGTTAGATTCGGACTCCCTGGCTGTCCCTAGGCAGCCAGGGACAGCCAGGTGCCTATTAATTAATTTATTAATAGGCACCTGCAAAGGGAAAAATCAGGCGCCCGGAGCATAGTACTTACCACACTATCTCCCCAGTGTGAAGAATCAGATACCGCTACAGTATCTGCGTCCCTCTTGGCCCTTGTGGCCTCTTACGGGACTGATTTTTTTTTTTTTCTGAAAGGCTATAGTAAGCAAATTAAAAATAAAATAAAATAAAAGCGATTACCATTAAGTGATTTATAAACCAAATTCGTTTAATACGTTGTGTAAAACGTTAATTATACAAAACCTAGACTGACTTACTACCATTTCATTCTAGCTAGCTCATTTACTGCCAACCAATGAGATAAATAAAGTATTGATATCCAATAATTTAAAGTATCTTTAGAGATGAGAAAAGCTTAATTCTTGATAAATAAACGTTGCTGTCCAAATAAATAGGGTCTGTATAGATACTGCTTTCTAATAATTGTTATATCAAATTCATATCATTAACGTTGCAAATATTTGTTCGATTATTTCAGAAATTGTACAAAAAGAATTTTAGTAACTATCTTAAATTGTAAATTTTAAAGACATTTAATTTTTTTTGGGGGGGGGATTTTATTTTATTAAATTGGGCACATGATCAGTAAACTGCAATTATCTTTGAAAAAATAATCAGCAGCTGTTCAGCTCCTATAAATGTGATTGCAAAGTATTTCCAGAGAATAAATACTGATTGATTCAGGAGCTAGCTGATTCCGCAGAGAAACTAGTGGTTAATTCTATTCCTGGGTATTAGAAATGCTTTTCAACCTAAAAAGAAAACAAAAAAATTATTTTAAAATAAACTACTAAGAATTTTTATACTAAACATTCCAAAACAGACCAGAGATAAGCAGCAATACCTGTCAAAACGCCAAGAGGACGTATGTTTGTTGAAAGATCCAAGTCTAAATGTTCCAGCCAGACTTGGAAAACCATTTTAGACGAAAACCAAAACAAAATCTGGTAGAAAAGTCAAAAAATCTTTTCCATAGACCTTTAAAATATTTATTGAACACAGACCATTAAATTCTAAAAGATGGCCTGATGTATCAATTAATTAACCAACGGTTCGCCCGACACATGGTTTGCGACATAAACCTTGTTAATAAAAGGAATGTTTATAATATCAAAAAGGTAGCATAATCAATGCGGTAGGCGGCACATAGAGCATGCAACTAAAGAGCTATGTAAATTAAACTCATACTTCAGAAAGACAGCGATTGCAATTAACATAAACATTTTTGTACCTTAATATTTGTTTGAATAGGTAATTTAGCTGATTTCGAGAATATACGTTCACCATTCATTTCGAATGTTTTATACGTGGTTTTGTTGCAACATAATAGACCTCCTTTGTTTATTCCCGTGAAAAACGTTTGCCTCCAGATTCAGATACAGGGTTTCGTTGAAAAGTTTGCTAGGGATGACTAATTCTGACGGGGGAAAACCTCTCAATTATTTAGAAATATCACTTGCTCTCATGGGCACTAATTACATTGTTATGTTGCTCATGTTTCATCAAATTTTGTCGTGATGTTCTACTGTGTATATCGCGTTGAAGACGAACAGTACCCACATATTCCTTCATAAAACTAACTTCACGTTGTTTTGGTTACCAGTTTTCCCTGAGCACAGCTGTGGGAACGTTTAGCCAAAATTACAACCGAAACCTACCTGGGCCGTGGCACCATCATGCTTAGAGTCGTAAGGAAAAGAAGAAGTGTCAAATTGTAAACAATAGAAACGTCTGGATTAATGTTCTAAGCTTCTGGAATTTTAATTTCAATTATTTGTATTTGTTTTACTTTATGCAAGGTTCCTGGGAGGTTTATAAAAAATCCTTGGAGCTGGGCTTAAAATAAGACAAACAAAGGCTCTTGATTATGAAAGTGAGTTTAGAAGGAGATGAGAGTTGACGGCAGACGGTAAAATTTAAAACGTCTGGAGATTGTAAGCTCCTTGAGGCAACAGCCGTTTTGCTTTTTCTCAAACCTTACCTTCACCCATCATCCCATAAATATCTCTAAACACAATTATCCTTAAGACCACACTATTTTTTAGATATTTTAATTTTTTCAAGTCAATGAAACTAATTTAAATGTTAATTATATCATTAAATCAGTCCCGGAACAGGCCACGATGGCCCAGAGGTGCAGATACTATTGAGGTATCTGATTCATACTATGCTTCGGCCGCCTGATTTTTCCCTTAGCTGCTTTGACTGCTAGGGTCATTAGCACCAAGGTACCCATTAATAAATAAATTAATGACTGTGTTGGCCTTGGGACGGACATGGAGGCCGAATCCAACCCACGAATGAATATATATATATATATATATATATATATATATATACATCGTACCGTCCCTACGACTAACCACTGAAATTTCGTGCCGAAGCCAACCTGTTAAGGAAAATTGGCTTTCCTTAACAATTACAAATATGATAGTGTATATGATCGGGATTCGGTCATTTCTATGAATGAAACTACATTTTATAAATAAAATTACAAATATGGGACATGTCGTCCTTTACCCCGTGGGTATAAATACGTACATACATGTATTTGTTTATTCGTACTCAGCAGCTTAGAAAAATAGCCTGATTTTGTTGAAATTGAGCAAAAAATACTTCGTGTATAACGAGATCTGAAGTTCTTTAAAAAGCATAATCTTCACAGAGGAACATTTTTGCGTTGACCAGGCTTCTAGGTAAATGTTGGAGAATTTTAAAGGAGGTTCACGCAAAAATGTCTCTAGTCCCTCTTAATTTGGAGAAACTAGTGGTTATCTCTAATCCTGAGTATTTGAAATGCTTTTCAACCTAAATAAAAAAAAAAAAAAAAAAAAAAAAAATATAAAAGAAACTAGAAGTGTGTTACCAAAATGCTAAGCATTTCAAATCAGACCAGAGCATGAGCAGCAGTAACGCTAAAAAGACGTATGTTTGACGAAGGATCCAAATCTAATTGTTCCAGGCAGAGTTTGAAATGAAAATCAAACCACAATCTACTAGAAAAGTCAAAAAATCAAAAATCGTTTCTATAGACATTCAAAATGTCAATCGAAAACATACCATTAAGTTCTAAAAGACTGGCCCGATGTGCGGGAAAAGAACAGAAACGCCCAATGACAAAATGATCCTGTTATTATTTCTGCTTTAAATCCCCATTAAAAGCACATCAGTGTGAAATTGCTATTACATGTGGGGATGAGAAATCGATTTATCTAAGGCCGCGCATATTATTGGTACTCAGTTAATCGATAAATATACTCTCACTTGATTAAATAAACCAAAATTTGATATCAGCAAATATTGACGAGGGTTGACGTAATTGACTCGCAGTAGATATTAGAATCTTAATAATTTTTTACTAGATATAACATTGACCAGTGAGGAAATTGTCATATTTTGGTCACGATAGTCTGTAAGGCATTTACAAAATGAAAATATATATGTACATGTGTGTGAGCGTGTGAATAAGTTATGATAGAATACAGGTTATACTTAAGTTTAAAATTTTAATTTAAATCATGAAGTGGAATTTCATAGAAAGGTATAATAAGTGTAGAAGTATGTAATCATATATATGTAATCATATGTATATTCATACACACATATATATATATATATATATATATATATATATATATATATATATGATTATATACTTCTATACATAGTATAAATTTCAATGAAATTCCGCTTCATGATTTAAATCAAAAATTTTAAACTTAAGTATAACCTATATTCTATCATAACTTATTCACACACTCACACACATGTTCACATATATTTTCTTCTTTATACATATATATATATATATATATATATATATATATATATATATATATATATATAAGCCAGCGTCGCCAAAAACAACTTACCTGCACATTGAGCAATGGAGTCCAACGTGGAGGAAGAAAAGAAGCTAAAATCAACAATACCTTTGCTATTCAATATTAATAAAATAAATTTTAAAATTTTCCATTAATAATTTTAATATTAAATTTTTCAAAAGTAATGCATTATCAATTTTTATGCGCATTTTTTTCTTTTAACCATCCCATTTTAATATAGTTTATTTTCTGAATAGAATATCTGCTTGAATATTTTTCTGATTGATTATTTATTTAAATTAACGCTTATGAACAAATCACAGTGTAATTTCCTAATTTTAATGGAATTAATAAAGACAATGGAATGGTTCATTTGCACGATTGGCATTGTATTGAATATTATTTACTTCAGCAAAATTGCAAAAATAAGCAACACATATAAAATAAATTGAAATATGTAAAAAGCGGTATTATTAATAATACTGTAAAGTTGGAAATGATGTCAGAGAAAAATAATTATAACTTTTAAACAGAGAAAAAAGGGGGTGGCATGAGAGAAAATACAAAATGAAACAACATTCTTTAGAAGAACTATTCTCGGAGTTAAAAACTCCGTGTACAAACCTTGGAGCAATTAAAACAAAAATACCTACACCCGGGAGGGCAAGAGTGCACACTTGTGATGCGGGTTATCTACACTTGTCATGCGGGTTACCTACACTTGTGATGCGGGTAACCTACACTTGTCATGCGGGTTACCTACACTTATGATGCGGGTTATCTACACTTGTGGTGCTGGTTATCTACACTTGTGATGAGGGTAATCTACACTTGTGATGCGGGTTATCTACACTTGTCATGCGGGTTATCTATACTTGTCATGCGGGTTACCTACACTTGTGATGCGGGTTATCTACACTTGTGGTGCTGGTTAGCTACACTTGTGATGAGGGTAATCTACACTTGTCATGCGGGTTATCTACACTTGTCATGCGGGTTACCTACACTTGTCATGCGGGTTACCTACACTTGTGATGCGGGTTATCTACACTTGTGGTGCTGGTTATCTCCAGTTGTGATGAGGGTAATCTACACTTGTGATGCGGGTTATCTACACTTGTCATGCGGGTTATCTACACTTGTGATGCGGGTTACCTACACTTGTAATGCGGGTTATCTGCACTTGTGATGCGGGCTATCTACACTTGTGATTCGGGTTATCTACACTTGTGATGCGGGTTATTCTACTAGTTAAATGTTCTTTAGTTTTTATGTGCAGTTTTTAAATAACAAATAAAGACATTGTTAAAATATATTTTTTTCCGCTTTGAAGCTCTAGACCTAAGAGAAAATACGGAAACGGAAATTAAGTTCCATTCAAAAGAAACCCACATTGTTGGGAAATGGAGATGAAAGTTGTTTCCTGTTTGTGTGAATACTGTCCCCTTGAAAATTCCAACATCAAACAACATTTATTGAAATGGATTCCACCAATTAGCCACACGTTTAATTAAATCTTATTTTACTGAACAGTACATTCCAATTAGGAACGGATCAGTAATTTAATATCGCCTGGAAAAGAGAGAATGAATGGCAAAACAAACTTTATGTATACATTTTGATCAGTTTATCCTAACAACATTATTGAAGTTGTGGCATGTTTTGTTAAAATTTTAAGTATTTCATGGCTTAGTACTTTACAATATTTTAGAACAATCAATCGCGCGTTTCAAAACAATATCTTAAAATCAAACATGTTAAAAATAAAGATTACACTTTTATTGGATACCTAAAATGCTTTTTATTGTGATAAATGAACAATATATATATATATATATATATATATATATATATATATATATATATATATATAAATTTACGTGTGTATATAAGGAAATACTCACTTATTTACAACTAACTAATTTAAAACTTTACAAATTATAAAGCCCTATTGGCTCAGCTAATAAAAGTCTTAATGTAAAATCTCTGAAAATATGCTAATGAGCTTAGAAGCTGAAGTCCTAACAACTGAATTATTCGTCTTCGATAAAATTATCGATGCCAAAGAATTTATTCAGTCTTTTTAATTTCATTATCCTTTTCTTTTGTACTTTTTATTATTATGAATTCTAATTTGTCCCTCTCTTCTTCTTACAACTTTTAATTCAAAAAATGTTGATTCACTTTCCATTGGAGTTTAGTTTTACTTATATTTCCTTTTTAATGACAATAATAATTTTTGTATAACTCGAGACCAGAATGGAATCTGAACATTTCAGTTTTGTCCCATTTCTGCACATTTAGAAGGAATGTAGCTTTTTAGTTTACACTCATGAAAGAATATTTTAATCTTTATTAATCCTACCTACTAGATGTAGAAAATGGCCCTGGTTAAAAGCCAAAATCGGTCCATCTGAAAAAGAGGTTTACTCCGGACCCAAATTATTAGTTTCGCCTACTCGAAGGTAATTTATATTGTATTGCATCGAAACTTGGTATTCGAATGGGTACCTAAAGAGAAATATTTGCTTTAAAAATAATCTAATTCGGTTCATTATAAATTGGAGTTCACTCAGTATTAGGTATGTTAAAATGTAATCAACCCGCCAAACCGCCTCGGGCATTAATTGTTACATCTACTCATGAGCGCTGAACATGGGCACGGAATGTTTCTGATGTTCATTGGGTCAGCTGTTCATTACACATATAAATGTGCAAAACTAATCATGTTTTTTTTTTTTTTTTTTTTTTTTTTTTTTTTTTTTTTTTTTTTTTTTTTTTTTAAGCAACTTATTCAGGAATGCAGTGTATACTAACCACATTTTGTGAAATTTGCATAGTTATGCTGCTCCATCATAACAGACTTTTTACTACAGAAATTGCTTTGTAAATCAGTCTCGGTCTGGTGGGGGCTAAAGCAGGCTACACACGATTCAGGCAAGTCTGAGAGTAAGACCTGAAGTGTCCGTCTGAAAGCCGATCGCCTGAACGTGTATATATTCCGGCCGCCTAAACAGTCTTAACTGACAGACCGGCCGGAATATATACACGTTCAGGCGACTGGCATTTAGGCGGACTGTTCCGGTCTAACTCACAGGCTTGCCTGAATCGTGTGTAGCCTGCTTAAGTGGACAAAAGATCGGAGTGTGAATTTCGGGATAACTTGATAATTTTGAGACTTGGTGAAAAATGTTTTTACTTCCAGATCGATATTTCGGAAGGTTGCCTACCAGAAGATAGATACCTTATGGAATTTTTTTTATATTTTTGAAAATGACGGAAATTATCACAATATAGCGATTTAGCGTGTTTTATCTTTTTCTAAAAAGAGAATATTCGCTTATGGCAACAAAAACGAACTTGCGAATAATTTTGACATTTTATAATCCATCTGTAACACCATTCGTACAAATTGATTTAAATATATACATTTGCATATAATCCAAAACAAAAAATGAAAAATATTAAATAAAAAAAATAAGTGAAATAAATAAATACATTTTTTTTTTAATTACCTTAAAAAACATTGAGTATTTTCCCCGCTTAGTTTCATATAATACTGGTAGATTCATATAACTTTCAATGCTGTTGGTATTAGGTTTTTGAATTATTCCCCTGGTATTCGCTTACCACGGAAGGCTGATTCATTAAATAACAGACCCAATTTCTGAATTGTACTTCAGAGCCGCGAACATTATCTGTGTAGGAAGTTTATCATTGAATGGAGTCGAGGCAATCATTCAGAAATTAGTCCCTGAAGGATGTTTAGCATTGCTGCTAGTTTGAGGAAGACGGTGGGAGTGCGACATAGACAGATGGATTCCGCCAGAGAAAACTATCAATCTAACCAGGCTCCGCATCGGCCGCAAAGTTAGACCGCAGCCGCTGACATCAAGGCTCCTACGCTCCAATAAGAGAAAGGGGTCACTAAAAAAACTTTACGATCATTTTGACGCGAAACTTTTATATGGCCTGGGGAACCTCTAAATTTGAGTCACGGGTGACTCAAAGTGTAACGAAACTGACATCTTTGGTCACGTAACAGATAATTTGTAAGGAAATTATGGCAGGAAATTACATTCTTAATTTGGGGCGCAATTCATTTTTAATCATTAGTGAGTATAACAGATGTAAATGAGTAATATAAATTAATGAATATATGTAATAAATGTACAATATATTAAAAGTTATAAATAACTGATTTTTATTTACTTCACAAATTACATTTTCATTATCCAAATTATCTTCCTTTACGGGGAAATTACTCCTACATTTATCTCCAGTAGATGCAAAGTTCAACGTCTCAGTGAAATCCACTGTGATAGGATAGGCATGAGAGTGCGGCAGCTTCCTCTTCTTCTGTATTTTTTTTTTTTTTTTTTTTTGTGTCCCCGATGCCTCAGTTTTTAATTGTTGCTCGCCGGATAAGGTTTATTCTGTTATTTATATATATGTTTATATATCCGTATTAAGTTCTATTTGGTAGATCATGAATAACTCAACAATGTCGTACAATTGTTGACCAAACAAGGCAAGAGAAAATCTTTTGCCTGCTCCCTCGTTCATTGAAGTTTATAAATTTAGTTACTTTGGCATCCCTTTGAAGCTCTAATATTATTACTTGATGATAGATCTGTTATTCTTTTGATTTATTTATTATTTCATATTGTGCTTATTTTTTCACTTTATTATTTTATTCTTCTAACAGACTGCATCTGTTTTTAGTTGACCCAAGATAACAGTAATAGTTCCTTAGAAACTTTTTATATTTAGCAGTATGTCTTCCAATCTTCTATTTTTATTCAATAATTACATTAAAATAAAAAGACTATTTATTATTTGTTTTAAATTGCTTAATGTAAAAAAATTAAACCCAAAAAGACAGAATTGGTTTCCCTTACAAAAATTAAATGATAGTTTTAAATATTTAGCTCAATAAAAGATTTATAATCATGCTAAGGCGTTTAATGCATTATTATTATTAAAATTAAAAAATAAATATGATATTAGTTCAAAACAAAACTATGTTAGTGAATTGGTGTATATTAATTGAACTTAAACCACCCAGATACATCGCGCGTTCCCGCGTGTGAAAAGGAGCGCGCGCTCCCCAGGGTTAATGGATATATGCAGTAAATGTACAATTTATTACGAGACATAAATAACTGATTTTATTTACTTTCCAAGTGATGTTATCATTATCCAATTGATTTTCCTTCAGAGGAAAATCAATCAAGTTGGACCTTCCGCTTACCAAGGTTCCCAACCGTTTTCGAGATATTAAGGAAAATATACAAAGATCCCAAAACATTCCATGTCTATTAATGTAATACTTTATTCTAATCCTTCCTCTACTCCATACGTAACGTAAAATTTCAACATATTGGTTTGGATGAAATTTGAACATGCAGAAAATGTTCCAACTAGATCCCACGATTCTAAGTACCCGAACTAAAAACTTTATTCAACAACTATTTTTCCAATTTTCTCGGAAACGGTTACACCTATCGCCTTAAAAAATAGTTTCATTCGTTTTCCTACGTAAAGAAACCTATAAATCAAGTAGTTGCAACCATACGATGTAAGCGCAAGGTTTTTTTTTTTTTCGCGCGAAATTTGCTCCAATAACCATGTTCCGGTTATTGCTATTGCAACTATGTATCCGGACGGATTTAGCTGGTTAACGAACTTGATCTTTCAAATTAGACGAAAGATTTTCGTACCAAATTTCTTCAAAATCGGTCCACTTGTCTGGCAGCTACAACGCGAACAGACAAACATAAATAAATCTAAATATATATCAAATATAAATCAAAATTAATATAATATAATTTATATTATATATATATATATATATATATATATATATACACACACACACACACACAAAAATTTGAACCACTGTTATTATTTTCCTTCTCTAAAACGTAAAAATTTCTAGTCGGCACTTTCCGATTGCGTCATGAGGTCAACCTTAGAAGCGGGTTTCCTCCCTATGGAGGGAGGTAGGAACCGCGCTAAAACCTGTAGACTTCCTTTGCGAATCCATACTCTTTATATATTTCACAATCATAATTTCACATAATGAAGTGAATGTACGTACATATAAAAAGAAAGAGCGACAAACCACTAGACAAAACGCTGAATATATGATCAAAGCGATCCCGACTGAGAACCCGTCCTACTATTCTACCGATTGGAGTAAAACGAAAAATAAAGGGAGCCCTGACTTTGAAGGCAGTGTCACTGACATGGATACACTCGTCAAAAAGTCACGGAATAAATTGTTTTCCTTTGGAGATCAAACTGACATTTCTCTTCGATATTTCTTGACAAACGCAAACATTAGAATATCCAATAAGCAATGAATATATTGCTCTTGTAAAATTTACATCTTCCCATTTTAGCAATTCTGCCCCTACGTATAAAGAATAAAACTAATAATATTGGTCCTTTCTTCATACGATTTACGATGGTTATACATGTTAATTGGGTTAATAGTTTGGGGACGAGGTTAGCTCAGTGGTAGAGCACTCGACTAATGAACTGGAGGACCAGGTTCAAAACCCGAGCGCGCACTGAAGATTTTTTCTTCTAGTGCTGCCGTTCGTGGTTTGGATTTGGGGTCCCAGATCGTCCCTAGGCTCACCCAGCCTTTAATTAATAATGGGTACCTTGGGTGCTTAATGACTCTAGCAGTCGAAGCAGCCAAGGGGAAAATCAGGCGGCCGGAGCATAGTGTTGACCACACTATCTCCCTAGTGTGCCGTATGGTCAAGAATCAGATACCTCTACAGTATCTGCCCTTCTGGGCCCTTGTGGCCTGTTACGGGGCTGATACATGTTAATTATTATTATATTGTATATATCGCACTAGTATTTCTAAAGTGACACAACTCAAAAATCGGTGTTTTTCAGTTACGACTATGAAAGACATGGGAAATATATCTTTATCAACCACCAATACTGTATGTACTTTCAGAGCTTGTACACCAGAGGGCACTAGTGGCACTCTTCCAGACTTAATCCTAAGCCCCTTGCATAGGCAAGAGTGACACATTTTCAGTTCAGTTTTATTTTGAGTTTTATCACTTTAGAAATACTAGTGTAATACATCAGTTATAAAAGAATAAATACTTTTTGCTTCATGTTAAAAAAAATTATCAAAAATACTAGATATTACTGACCTGGTTAATAAATATAATAGACTTTATGAATAACGACTATATGACATTGAAACAATCCACGAACGAAAAATTAACATTTGAAAAAATATTATAAGATTTTGAAGAAGAACTGGAAAATGTTGCCATTGAGGAGAGTGCTTACTCACTATATTCCGGCAATATTAGAATACATTACACAAAATCTAGGCCCGGTAGCCGTGAGTGTTTAGGCGTGAGCACTTAACACTTCATGCAATGGAACTAGGGGTAGTGGCTTTTCTTTAGAAAAAAGAACACTCTATCCTGGCTGGAAATGGGTTATCTATGGGTGGTAACCTATAGATAACCCGTCCTAAAATTATTTGTTGATAATAAATAGACGTTAAAAGTTATATAATAATTATAAACAAAATTAAGCCATCAAAATCAATAAACATATCACAGCTTTTTACAGGTAATAAATGGAATTCTGAGGATCGATTTTGTTTAATTTTCTTCCTCCCAAATTAAGAAAATATCAAGTAGACCAAAAGATTTATAATAAAATTGAAAAGAACCCTACGAGAAAACCAGTGAAAAAAAAATTGAAGAATTGATTGCGATGGAGTTAACTATCCTGAGTTGAATCTTTAAATGAGATACTTATGAACTAAAATTATTAAATTATTACTAGTAATTATATCTTATGAAGTGACCAGATCTCAATCATGAGTTTCTTGAAGTAAAGTATAGATTAAACCAAAGGTCGTTTCTGTTTATATATTCAAAGTTAAAAAAAAATGGGGATTTACTCTTTTAGTCAATATGCGAAAAAAGCTAATAATTTTTAGCACCATATAAACATGTATGACCTAGAAATACAAAAAAAAAAAAAAAAAAAAAAAAAAAAAAAAAAAAAAAAAAAACAGTATATAATTTAAAGAATAAGTCATAAAAATAGTAAAGATCTTACTAATTATAAAGGTAATAATATGGGTTTAACGAAATCAAGTATAAAGTAGAGCATAAGTCACATACACATAATTCTATACTTGCTCTTGTAGAGATGTCTAGATAATCATCTTTTGTACAAAAAATATTTATTATTATTATTAATATTTGACATTTTTATAGATAATGGATAATAAAATTGCAGCATATTAAAAAAGTTAGAATTTATTTTTATGTTTCAGATATTTTTGGGTATTATCGATTTTTTAACTTACAGATAATCAGGGTAGAGAATAAATACGACTATGCTGAATATAAGCAATATATTTTATAAATATAAACCGTATGTTTATATAAACAATGTATTTATCTAAATGAAGGCTTGAATGTCAAGCCGTAACGTTGGCGAAAATAAAACACATTTTCTTACAAAAGACTAGCTGTTACCCGGCTTGCCGTGCTACACCTACTTTCTGCATCTTGAAAAGAAAAAATAAATAAAAACCAAATAATTAATATTAAAATCTAATAACTCAAATCTGTAACTATTTGGGTTCATAGTTTCGAACCCGAGACCTCCGAACTGTAAGTCCTAGAAGATTTTAACATAGCCTATGACTCTCCCCAAATCAAGACCTATGTGCCAATTTTGGTCAAAATCGGAAGAACGGTGTGAATTTGTATAAGACACAATCATGCATACTGACAGCTGGTAGACGTTTTATATATATATATATAGATGAGACACGTGATTTATATATATATAGATGCAGTTTTAGTATGATACCACACGACCGAACCTAAACTATAAGTATAGGCTAATTTATATTTTCCATTTTCAGGTACATCGCAGTGACGCAGCCAATAAAGTACGCCAAACACAAAAACAACAGGCGAGTCTGGCTGACCATAGTCCTTGTTTGGGCCATAAGCTGCGCCATCGGCAGCCCTATAGTGATGGGTCTCAACAACACACCCGACAGGATTCCTGACTTATGCCTTTTCTACAACTCGGACTTCATCATATACTCCTCACTGTCCTCCTTCTACATACCCTGCATCATCATGGTCTTCCTCTACTATAATATATTTAAGGTAATGAGATTTGTATTTATTTTAGCTTTTAAAGTTTATCTACTGCCAAGCAATGTTGGGCAAAACTAAAACTAAAATTAAAACTACATTAACTTTTTTGAATAAACTAAATCCAAACTAAAAATTGCAACCTAAAGAACTAAAACTAAAATTAAATTAATTAATGGATATTAGATAAACTAAAATTAAAACTAATTCAAGGGAAATTGATTAAAAACTCAATTAAAGCTTTAGTTTAGTTTAAAGGCTGATTCACGCTAGACCGTGTCGGATCCGGGCCGTGCCCCGCCACCCACAAGGCGGAGCAATCACACGCATAATACACGGACTCGGCCCGGTGTAGCGTGAAGTCCATTGAAAATGCTGGTGTGATTGTTACACCGTGTCCCGGGCGGCCCCGGCCGTGGCCCGGGACGGACCCGACGCGGTCTAGCGTGAATCAGTCTTTACTAAAATAAGGTGAATTTTAATATAAATCATATGTTATTTCCATAATTAAGTAAATTATTAAAAATAATAGAAGTCGATAATAATTTTGTAATAATAATTTTGTTTTAAATAGGTTCAAGTTGTAGTTGTAAGTTGTAACCTCATTTTATCCCCATTATAGTTCTTAAATAATCACTCTTTATTTAAAACAAAACACACGCATAGCTATTTTTTTGTTCTGAATCAAGATATGCAATAAACTAATTAATAAATAAAAAAAACTGATACTAAAACTAAAAATTATACAAATCTAAAACTAAAACTGAAAATATAAAGTGATGTTATTTTTATTTAGTGTAAACTAACGTTAGTATAGTAACCTAACGTTAGTTTTGCCCAGCACTGCTACCTTTGTGGCTTTCTTTGTTTAGTTATGCGCTTCTTTAATTAAAGTGATTAGCTAAATACATTTATATAGTATATAGTTACAATTATTCTAATATAAAAGTATATGGAAGTCTTAATGCCAAAAAATTTATAATTAAAGTTAAAATATTTGATTTTTAATAATGAGGTGAGTAAAAAAAAAATTATCGTTTTATAGGTAAAAATCCAAGTTTATTTTTCTTCTACTTACAAGGTTTTTAATAATAAAAATATATACCATTGCGTTCTATGGTTAAACGCCTTTTGAGAGCCAGTTGTAGAATTCCTTGATGGTACCACTCTTTGGGTTTAGAATCGAAGAACTCACGAACGCCATTTTTAAGATTTTGAATGTTTTTCCACGAAGGAAATGAGCCAATGATCTGAACAGGTGGTAGTCTGATGGTCCTAGGTCTGGACTGTATGCCAAGGGAGGGAGGGAGGGAGAAGGTCGATTCCATCCAAATCAGCTAGTTTTTGCTTTGTAAGGTGAGAGGTGTGAGGTCTGGCATTATCTTGTTCCAACAAGACTTGCGTCCTGTGGACTAAACCTGGATACCCCTGAACCAAAAAATCGTAAATTCTCTAAAGTTGTACTGAATAGACCCTTCTTAGAATTGCTTTCCGTAGGCTTTAATAACAGTGCGCAGAGCGTTCTGGCTGACTACTGAAACACGCCCTGATACTGATTTCTTTTCAAGGCTCAAATCACCTTCATTAAATTTTTGGAACCACCTTCTCATCGTCCTTTCATTCAAAGAGTCTTAATCCTCAAATTCAACCACAAAACGAATGACTTCAGCTGCTGAAAACTTCCGTTTACAAAAATACAGCAAAATTATGATAATTCCGTACTGTAGTGTCATTGTGAACAAAGGGAAGCTATAGAAGTACTGAGCCCGGATAGTGGGCATGCTGGTTACCAAATGATTCAGACAGGATCAAACATCAATCTATAATTACAATTCTTAGCTCCCGAATGTAAATAAGAGAGGAATTACGATGCAAAGTTCAAACACAAAGAAAACGGACATTAACATAGTCCAGCTTCATGAAGACCACAACATTAAGAAGATCAGGCGTAACCTTCGGGAAAAAGCTTTCGAAGAATGGTCGCAATCGAAGCGGCAAGCATAGGAGTTGAGCATTTCAGAGACTGTCCTAAAAGTAACAAATTTATTTACAATAAATCTGTTTTATCATGCTTCGAATGGACGAATGCTCTGAAACTGAACACTAACTACGCGCCATTGAGCGGTGCCCGGTGTTTCAGGAACATCAAACGTTGGACCCCTCTGCCGCAGATACGGTGGGGAGACCGAAACTGCAGCACACGTGCTTGGGAAGTGTCCAATGAATATGCTCCTGGTCACACGGAGACATCATAATGTCAAGCACAAAATTATTAATCTCCTTCAAAAAAAGGAATTTACGTGCTTTGAAGAGGTTTATGACGTCGATGATGACGGATGTCCTAGGTATGCCGACATAATGGCCTTCAAAGATAAATCGAATGAAGCATACATTATCGACCCCACTGTGCGATACGAGACAAACAATCCACACCAAGCAGAAGAAATTAATTTGGAAAAAAGAGAAATCTATACCAAGTGTATAGAATTCTACCAGGAAAAATACGAAGAAAAATTCGGGCGAAGAAAATACATAGTTGAAGGCCCATGGTTTGGAGCAAGAGGGGCGATTCCGAAACAGACGCAAGACTTTTTGCAAGATTTAGGCTTGGACTCAAAGGAACTATCTATCCTCGCGGAATCTATTTTGATAGATTCTCTGGGGATACTCCACAATCACATATACGGGAGCTAACCAGCTGCTTGTCAATCTTTCGACAATCTTTTCACCAATTTTTGCCAAACATGTCTTTATTATTCTTTGCATTTAATTAATTATCAAAATTCGTTTAATATTAAAATTAATTATTTATTTAAAACAGATCTTCAAAATTCATTTTTCCAAATTAATATAATAACCTTTTTTTAACCAACTGAAATGAATTTTCGTAAGATTGATAAGTACGCTGTGTTTATAGCATCCCAAAACATTTGGGCAGCATACTTTATTTTTATAAATAAAGATTTTCTCTTCTAATTGGTCCAATAATAAGACAAAATATCTGAAGTATGGAATAAAATAATAAAAAAAAAAACGCCTTGTTGTTGTTCCTATTTCTTCCTCTCGGTGAAATGATTGTATCCTTTGAAAAGTCAAGCCAAGAATAGAAATAATCTAGTTTATTTTCATTCCGAAGAGAAGGAATAATAAGAAGATAAAAACAGCAACAAATAAGTAGGCCATTGTGTTACTTGACGAGCAGTTGAGGTTTGGGGGTGGGGGGATTGTCAAGGCTGTCTTTCTCCTTTCAGTTCGTTTTGTTTTTGATTCTTTCACAACTTTGTAGTCAAGTTTCTCTTCAGAATTGGCACTGATATGCTCTATAGATTTATTTTATTGAAAACAAAGATATTTCCTTATTTATAAATTCTTTTAGCCTTGTAAATGCTATTACAAATATTATTTATTTTATTGCTCCACTCCGCTTCTACCGAAGTCATTATCTGCAAAAAGAACATATTACAATAATATAAAAAAGTTAAAATCTTCTCCTATTAATTCAGATGAATTTCCATCTAGCATCCGTTTTTTCCTCTTGCCCCAAATTTTGTGGCATTGTGTAAGGATGTGATCCACTGTTGAGAGAGTGCGTTGAGAAAATTTTGGGAATAGAAATGCATTAGTAGAACGGATTGGGATAATTTGCAATGGCCTAGTCTCAGTCTGACTAAAACTATTTCTTTTATCCATATTTATCACTCCGTTATGGAGATTGCAATAATGATATATAGGTATATAATGTATGTCTGCTACACACCGTATATAGTAATCAAGTTCTGCGAACGATTTAACGAGTTCGTTAACCCACAAAATCGGTCATTCTGGAAAAGGGGGGGTTACTTTGGGCCCTAATTACTAATCTACCAAAATCGTATAGAAACATTTGTTTATTTTTTTTTTTTTAATTATTTACCAAATTATATTTTTATTAATTATATTTTTATTCTATGTTTAAATGGTAGTAGGAATATTAAACTTTATTCGCACATAAAAATAATGGGTAATCCACCTTGTTGTGTTTTGTATATAAAAAGAAACAATTAGAAGAAGAGTAACCGATGGTTACCACTACACTCAATTTATTTGAAGCATTCCCGACCAGAAGGCCAATGCAATTGTCGACCCCTCGGTCAGATATCCGCTGCCCGCCGCAATACAGATAGCGTCCTGTGCGCTTGAACCTTCATAGGTAGAATGAAACTGTGATGAAGCTACGTTTATTCGATTTACAGACAGTCATCGAAGACGAAAAATAAGTTACGCAGGGCTCGATAGAACCCTTATAAAACGGCTAAAAATCAAGCACTCTGGCTGATTGTCCAAAGCCAAAATTGCATTTACTCCGACGACGTCGAATGCTTTTATCGAGTTAGCTATAATTCCTCAAGACGAAAGTTGCCGTGGAATAAAAAAGGCTTGACTCGTAAGACCTGAGTAATTTTGGCTTTCATTCATATAAAGATTATCCTTCTGTTGATGTCGAAAGCTTGCAGTAAAAACTATTAATATTTTGCATTCACAGGAAAGAAATCAACACTTTTTGGAACGTTTATGACTGAATTGGACCTAAATTTACTTTTGAACCTTGTAGGAGATAAATCATCGGAATGCTCATCTTCCAAATACCATGATTCTCTATCCGATTTCAAGGTACCGTAAAATGGAGTCACATTTGTGCAGTGTGGTGAAATTGATACAAACCTATTCTGCTAGAATATTTTCATGTAACTGATGCGAAAGGGTCAAACATTGACCAAAGAGTGCGAACAAATATGTACCTATATATTTGTCTGTTGGCTCTCATATGATAATATAAGCATCTATTAACAGTATAGGTTAGTACCCATTTCACCACACTTTACTAATTTCATCCCATTTTACGGAACGCAGCCGAACTAACACAGATTACCGACAAATTCAAAAAAATATACCCGGGCGATTGCCACCCTGTGGGTTGAAAGGGAAAGCATTGAAATTTGATGAATATCTTAACTGTGTCTGAAAATATTATACTTATGCACTAATAGGTTTCTTAACGTCAAACAACCATTTTGACACCTTCTACAATCTCGCTCTATTTAGAACTTCCTCGCGTTTTCACTGTGCCTCGCTACGCGGTCAAACACAAAGTATCAGATACAAACACAAGTTCTTGACAACACCCACAACACACCAAGTTCCTTACCCTTGTCTTTCTATTTTACTGACTGCCTTAGGTTTTATCCTCTCCCCTATCACCCTCCCTTCTACCCTTCCCGAATACTGAGTAAGCATTTTATTTTATCAAACCCATCTTGGTCCGATCCCAAACTCACCATATCTTCAATTTGATCTTAATTTCATAGATCAAAAAAAAAAATCATTTATTATTTTCTGCGTTATCTATATACTTGATGTACCTTTCAAGGTATCCAATATAATTCAATTACGTTTGATCGCAAAGAATTCAGAAATAAATAAAAAAGTAATGATCATGGATTAATAAAAATTAGGAATCCAGTTTAAACTATAAACCATAGCCAGTTTATTCAGTTTGGTTTAGCATACTAAACATTCATTTCGTAATTTAGTTTGCTATTTTATGATCATGCGTGTGCACTCAAATAAAGGAAAATAAGAGCAGGGTATTGTACCTTTATAAATAGGAAAAATATCATTTTTTTATGTTTTTCTGACATGAAAAGATATCCAACTATGGCTAGTAACGTGTCTGGGAAATAATAAGAATTTCATAAGAATATATCATACTATCGAATGTAAAATATTTCGTTTTTAGATTCGGGACTTCGCTCTTGGATTGTGGACTATACGGCTTTTCGCAAATTGTTGCAACTCTAACCCCTGTTTAGAATAGCCATTAATGTCTTAAATAAACTATCGAATAAGACAATTTTTCAATATATTAACATGTTCAATTTTAATATGTGTGATCAAACATTTTTTCACACTTGTCCTAGCTTCCCCCCGTTTCTCGGGATCATGTCAACATTATAGAAAGAGTCTGAGTTATTAGAGGGTACAAGTTTTCAACAAACCAATTCTCCAATCCTCCAGCCAAAAAAAACAAAAACAAAAATATCCAAACATGATTTTTCTTTCCATAACCCCAGAAAACTGAACTGGAACTGCAACAACTTAACTCTCAGTAGAAAAATAACCAACAGGTTTTGCTAGTTTTTCACTTGCTGACTTGGCAATCATAGCATTTACCTTTATTGCGTCAAAACGAAATCCTCATGTAATCAACCACTCTGTTGCCTGCACCTACATATGGAGCAGATACCTACCTTACTAATATAAAATCCTCCACAAATTGTTTGATGCTTCCTACAACGTTTCCATCAGAACTATTTCTATTTAGGTCAAAATTCCATTTGTTCTATCCGAGTACTAATCCCGCCATCTCTGTTTCCAATCCCGAATATCTGATCCTCCCAAATCCCTTCGTAAACAACCTTTCCGCTACCTGCCGCAAAGTTGTTGCTATGTCAATTACCCAGTGACATATTGCTATTGTAAATATATCTTTAAATACCTTTGTGGAATATTAAATGAATGGAAAACGATTATTTTTTAAGCATCGCCAGTGCTAATTCCTTAATGAATTTAATATTTACTTAACAATATTGTGACCATCATTAGAAAGCTCCGGAGGATTGTAGAACTCAGGGCAAAACACTTGAAGCATTTCTTCAATTATTCAAAATAGTGGCCAATATTGTTGTTTTTTCGCCCTAAAACTTGGAAAAAATATTCCTATAAGAAACGATTGAACGTTAACAAGTAAAATCGGGCCATTAAATACGGATGTATTCCAGACAATCACACCTGAATGAATAAGTATAAATATTACCATTTAAAATATTAGAAAAAATATTAGTTTTCATCTAACGAAAAGTTCTAATCAATTTTGAGAGTTACAGTTGATTAGGATTTGGAATCATATTTTTAAAAACTCCATTCTGGCGTTAATGCCACAAAGGTTGACACGTCTTAAATCCAACCAAAAAAAAAAAAACTCCTACTATGCTACCTCATAGCTTCTGGCTACTATGTAGAGCCGATACCAATCGGTATTAAATCTTTTGCTCAACTGCTCAATCGTCCATATTTTAAAATAAATATATATATATATATATATATTTATATATATATATTTATATATATATATATATATATATATATATATATGTATATATATATATATATATATATGTATATATATATATATATATATATATATATATATATATATATATATATATATATATAGTTTGTTTGCAGAAGAGCTAAGCAAGACCAATGGCTAAATCTATGTTCTGAAAACAAGAAAAACTGTAAACATTTATAGACAAAAGTTTGCGTTCATAAAAATATTATTGCGGTTTGCATTATGGTTACATATTTTTATGTGAAATATTATATTTTTACGAGTTATAAGAAAATATTTGAATTTTTATTATTTTTTTACCCTCTTAAAAGGAATTTTTAAAAAGTATATACAATTCTTAGACTGCATTTTTATTTTATTTTTGTAAGTAACTACATACCATTTTATTTTTGTAAGTAACTACAAACCATTTTATTTTTGTAAGTAACTACATACCATTTTATTTTTGTAAGTAACTACATACCATTTTATTTTTGTAAGTAACTACATACCATTTTATTTTTGTAAGTAACTACATACCATTTTATTTTTGTAAGTAACTACATACCATTTTATTTTTGTAAGTAACTACATACCATTTTATTTTTGTAAGTAACTACATACCATTTTATTTTTGTAAGTAACTACATACTATTTTATTTTTGTAAGTAACTACATACCATTTTATTTTTGTAAGTAACTACATAACATTTTTATATTGATGGTCAAATCTTGCTTTTAAATCTCTTGTATTAAAATCAATAAAAAGATCTATCTATTTATCTATCGTATAATGAATGCAATAATTTTTGCTTCCTTGCAACGATACTCCGTAAGTATCGAGAACAACTAATGAGCAAGATGTGATATGAAATTAAGCAAAATCAGTGCTTTAGAAAAGGGGATTTCATTAAACGCACTCAACGCTGAAATTGTAAATGTGCATTGGCCAGGTTTTTGTTGTGTATTAACAAAACTAGCTATTTAGCGTTTGGAACTCAAAACTAAATATTAGATTACTAGATATTTAACAGAAACATATTGTTTTGAATTAATGAGTCACCTTATTAATAGTAAAAGATCCACACTTTTTTTTTTTTTTAATTAGTGTATTTTTATCGGTGAGTTGAACCCAGTCCAAAGCAGGTTAACATAGATGAAAGAGAGATGCGATCAGGTTATACAGCTATTGTTGTTTATCTTTGAAGACCAAGTAGTAGAATTAATACAAATATGAAGATATTAATAATGCAGCATAAAAGAATAGAAAGAGGTTTAGAGGAGAACAATAGATTTTGAGAGAACAATGAAGGAGAGAGAAAGAGCACTTGCTTGCGATTCTAACTTGAAGACAGGAAGCCAATAGCCTCTTGTAGATTCAATAGTCTCAACAAGACATCATTCCAAGCCTCTATTTGCTACATTACATCTACTCCAAGATACTTCAACCACGAACATGTAGTGCTCCTATTTACCAATTCCTCATACTATTTATCTATTGGGGTCGCAATATAAGCAGAATTTTGACAAGGACCACGTCATAGTTAGTAGTTATGACGAGGTCCTAGTAGAGCTATTTAGGGGTCCAGATCAAAAGACTGTTCTGTTTATTGTTAGGTTTAGTAGTGATGATGGTGTTGGGTGCAGAAGAACAAGAGAAATAAGCCTTGAATCAACGAATAACTACGGATGATTTAATTTTTATTTCCATTTCTATATATATATATATATATATATATATATATATATATATATATATATATATATATATAAAAATCTGAACATTATTATATATTACGTTATACTGTTTTTTTATCTTATCTTTTAGAAGAGCAGGGAGGACAAAGTATACCATTGTTTAGCCCGTTTAGCTGACGTACAAAGGTCTTTTATTATTATTTTTTTTTTTTTTTGGAGTCACGCAACAAGGTCGATATCCTTTTACTTTCTCAAGAACTGCCAGTAACTGTTAAAAAAGTGTAGAATAAAATATAGATGGTGACAAACTAGTTACATTTATTTTGTTAATTAAATTGTTGTAAGAGGTAAACTATATATATATATATATATATATATATATATATATATATATATATATATAATCACTTGTCCGTCTGACTTGACCGATTATGACAAAACTTGGAGTACTGGTAGATCTTGATACGGGTCTCTTAGGCTAAGTCAAAAACGTCTACCAGCTGTCTCTCTGTATGTTTGTTCATTATACAAATCCACACCCTTCGTCCCATTATGGCCGAATTTGGCACACAGGTAGGTTGTGATACGGGGAGTGTCACAAGCTAGGTCAAAAACGTCTCCCAGCTGTCTGTCTGTATGTTTGTTCTTTATACAAATCCACACTTTTTGACCGATTTTGACCAAACTTGGCAAAAAGGTAGGTCTTGATACGGGGAGTGTCATAGGCTACGTCAAAATTGTCTAGGACGCACTGTTCGGAGGTCACATGTTGGAAACTGTTAATCCGAACAGATACTGATTTGTGTAATTAGATTTTAATAATACTTATATGGTTTCTAATTTATTTTTTCTATTCTATATGCAGAAAGTAGGTGTAGCATGGCACGCCGGGTAACAGCTAGTATTTTATAAAAATACTACACGACTAAAGAAAGCATCAGTTTTATCATTAATAGGAAAATTATAATAGATACGTATATTTTCTTATATCTTAAGGATAATAATCGAGGTATCAGTCCTGTAAAATATCCTACACTACTAGGATATTTTTTATTAAGTTGATACCAAAGGGTCGAACTTTGCCTAAGGAGTGCGAACAGAAAAATAAATACGTATATATTAATAAACATAAAAAATATAAAAAATTTAAAATATTCTAGACTGTACCAATGTGACCCGATTTTACGGTATATATCACTATATTATTTAATATTTTATCTAGAAAATATTTCCTGGATATTCTTATTGGAACTGAGGATTACAGATTTCCGTATATACTTATAGGGTTAATCTGATAAGCCCAGACAATGCATACATTTTCTTATATCCGTCGATATCCTCTCAGTATAATAAGGAACGAAAGGAATTACTTTAAATAAAACGAATTATATATTGAAGGTATTGATCCTTCTCCAACTCCCAGCATTTATTGCTCAAGATGGCAGTCAAAACGATACATTTTCATAACGGTAAATAATAATTTCCACTGTTTCCTTTCTATTGAAAAACGTTTTCAGTGCCTTAGCCAAATTTTCAAGCCAACGAGTGAGTTTGGAAGGAAGATTCGGATCAGGAAGGACCATTTTGTGGGCTTGAAAATGGGCCCTTCAAGCCCCTGAATTTCAATTTCCACCACCAATAAATTCCTGCCCTTAAAATAGATTCTTCTCGAAATCGTTTGTTGTTCTTTAGTCGAATCCTAAACTACTTTAATTTTTAATTACTTTAATATCTTGGATTTTCCTAACCTAAGAAATTTAGAAGAAATGCCCACTCCTCTGTATTTAACACAAGCCGAAAAGATTATAAAAATAATATTACTCTTAGTATTTATAAATAAATAAAGCCACAAAAATAGTAATATCGTTTGATGATGTCCCGATAAATTGAATTTGTAGAACATCCACGTAATACAATTACTTTACATAAGTTTGATATTGTATTTTATAATCACGAATTCATAAATAAAACTCAGAAAAAACATTATTTAAGTTTTATAATGTTCTCGCTGAGAAAGGCTCTGAAGATCGAAGAATTTTTAGAAGTAAGACGGCGAAGTGCGGAAGCTTCTTAGCAAAGAATCAGTTCTGAAGTTTGAAGTTGAAAACAATGTTATCAAAATAATAATAGCTGTAAGTTATTAGCGGACCTCGCCTCCAGCTGAATGGAAGCCACAAAGCAGTTAACTGAACGACTTAGTCCAAAATTCGATAAGGAGAAACTGAGATGTAATCTGCTTTGAAGCGTTGATAAGTTTCAAACTCGTATTAATGCAGTAAGTTGAGGGAAAGCGGCCCCAAGTTCCCGTATGAGCCTAACACAGTCACATCTCCTCAGTAATATCTTTGTTCCCTCTACAAGACAAGAGGTTCTTACCTTATATATTAAATATTAGATTAAATTTATTACTGTTTGTTCTCAGGAGGTATTATATCTTGTATGCTCTTTAGGGAACATAATTTTAAGCCACACCATGGCCACTTAGGATACGGTGTACAGAATAACTATCTTCATGGATTCAGAAAGGTTCACCCGCACTGTAAAAGAGGCAATCAGATTACGACTACGGTACATAACTATATATTATTATATAGCATTACCATATCGTCGGGTTTACGGTAAACTAACGAAGATGTATAAATCCACATTCCGATTAAATGTGGTTGCACTCATTAAAGAATCTTTCAAAAATCTGGCCCAGCTTTCATCGACCCTACAATATTGACACCAAAAATGTTACTAGTTATTATTTCTATACGTTTTTGGTGTGTTAGCTGGATTATAGAGAAAGTTTTGTATAATCGTGGTAAAAGTGGTCGGACACAACGATTGAAAAAGCCAAATCAATAATGAGCCTCCGACGGTCGATATTTTGAGTTTTCTATCAAGACAATTAGAGAAATTGGTCCTTGAGGAGTGCGGGACGCCCCAAAAGTCGATTTTTTTGTTATATTTAAAAAAACTCGCAACAAAACACCCAACTACTATCATCTAAGTATTTAATGAAAATAGGAAATGTTATTTATCTTAAAAAGGCGTGTGTGTATATATATTTATATTATATATATATATATATATATATATATATATATATATATATATATATATACTATATATATGTAAATTTAAAACCACCAATTGTGCTTTACCTAAGGAAAACCGTCTACAGGTTAGGGCTAAGTCCAGATAAAATAAATCAAATATGGCCGTTGTCAATCAGCTGTCACTAATCGTTAGTTTCATGTTCTAAAGCGAGTCCTTATGTCTTTAGAGAAATAAAACTCAATTGATAGCACAATCCTAAATGCCGTCTATTGTATATAAATAAAGTCCGACTCGCAGGAACTGCGTCATCTTAGCGCGGTTCCAGTTCTTTTTTTTCTTTTTTTTTTTTCTTTTTTACGGCTCATCTACATCTAGGTCATTAGCGCCGACATCTAGGGTTTAGCGAGGAATTTTACCAGCGAGCCGTGGGATGATAAAATTCCTGCCGGAGGTTGGGAATCGAACCCACCATCTCCCGCTTATGAATCCAAGGCGCTAGCCATTAGACCACGGGAGACCCCGGTTCTTGTTCATATCCCTATTCTCATTTGAAAAGCATAGAATAGAAACAGATAATATTTTCCTCGGCCTTTGTTCAAAGGGTTTTATGGCTATACCTGGGGTTAGGGTCGGGTCCGCAAGACCCTAGAAACCTCTTCTAGCGATACTTCATTTCATACGTTTCAATGAATTGGAAAATATCAAAAATTTTCACATATTCCTGTGTTCTTTTACTATAGTAATAATTCTACAGATAAAATCAATTAAAAAATAAAATAAAAAAACCAACAGCATAAAGGCAATTGAAAATATTCAAAAGACGTCATCGAATCTTTTTCTCTTGGCAAGCTATGTTTCTAACAATGAATTGTTTTTCTTATTTTGCCTAATCTGTTTTATTGTAAAATACATTATCCAAATATAAGCAATTAAAAAATAACAAGGAATAAAAACAGACAAAAAGAACAGTTCGAATAAGCAAAATCCATTAATTTAATGTTTTAAGCACTTATTTCTCCGATTGACATCGCCTAATCAAAACTTTCTTTAGAACCTTTTTTGTAGAGCATTTAGTAAGCTTTCTAATGGTATTGTTTTGTTTGCCAAGATTCTCAACCTTTTTCGAGATATTAAGGAAAATATACAGAGTTACCAAAACTTTTTATGTCTGTTAATAAAATATTTTATTCTAACCCTTCCTTAACTCCAAACGTAACCAAAATTTCAACATATTAGTTTGAATGATAGTAAAACATGCAGAAAATGTTTCAACTGAATCCCATGATTCTAAGTACCCAAACCAAAAACGGTATTCAAAAAGTATTTTTCCAATTTTCTCAAAAACGGTTAAGGCTATCGCCTTGAAAATGGTTTCATTCGTTTTACTAGCCAAAGAAGCCTATAAAACGAGTACTTACAAGTTTATGAACTCAAAAACGTAAGCGTTACGATTTTTTTTGCGCGAATTTCGCCCCAAACGCCATCTTCCAGTGGGCGGATTTTGCTGGTTAACGAACTTGACCTTTCAAATTGGACGACAGATTTTTGTACCAAATTTCATCAAAATCGGACCATCAGGGAAGCCAGAAATCCGCGAACAGACAAATATATATACATATATATATATATATATATATATATATATATATATATATATATATATATATATATAAATAAATATATACATATATATATATATATATATATATATATATATATATATATATATATACAAATTTTAACCACCGTTATTTTCGGTCTCTAGGGGTTCTGAAACGCGAAATTTTCTAGTCGGCACTTCCGGATTGTTTCATTGTATCAACCTTATAAGCGGGGTTCCTCCCTATGGGGGAGGGAGGAACCGCGCTAAAACATATTTTTTAAATATTTGATATCCGCTTTTTATTATGTATGTTTTTTTTAATGAGTTTTTTATTATTTCTATTTTTGAGGTTGATTTCTTTATCCAATATTTTAACATCTTCAAAGTAAAATGTTTCATTCCATGATTTACAAAAGCGTTTTTGAGGTCTGCCTTGTCTAGACGTTTAAAGTGCTGTTATATCCTCATTTTGAGGAATGGCTGCCCTGATTCTCGTACATACACTTTATCACACAAGGCACAGTTAATGTTTTTTTACATGATATTTAGTTCCCTTATCGTTTAAGTTGTCTTCTCTTCTACTGTAAGTATTTTTACTTTTTTTGACATGGATATTTTTTAGCTATGGCTTTGTGTGACGCTAAAACTGTAACGGTTCAGCTACGTCCGGATGGTACGTACGATGTTACACTAGGGTTCCCTTGTTATGGCGACTAACCCTTGTGGTTACTGTACTATCGAAACCGTCAAATGTTCATAGATTATGACATATAATCATTAAAGATTAAATCAGTTGAGTTAGTTACAGCGTAATATTGAGCATTACTAATGGGCAATAAATAATGGACCCCCTTCCAGATGAATAAAAAATTATGTGGATAAACCATTTTGCCCACTTTAGACTTATCTATTATTCAAGCTATTTCCCACATAAAAGTCCCACAGGAAAATTGGCCTAGCCTATGACATTCCCCGTATCAAGAGTTACCTATGTGCCATTTGACGTAGCCTATGACACTCCCCGTATCAAGAGTTACCTATGTGCCATTAGACCTAGCCTATGACACTCCCCGTGTCAAGAGTTACATATGTGCCATTTGACCTAGCCTATGACACTCCCCGTATCAAGAGTTACCTATGTGCCATTTGACTTAGCCTATGACACTCCCCGTATCAAGAGTTACCTATGTGCCATTTGACCTAGCCTATGATTTGATTGGGAAGTTGGTCCAAGGTTATATTTGATTATTTATTTTGGTACCTCCAAGATACTTTTTTTCAGCATGCATTTTTTAACTTATCAAAAACAATTTGAATATACAGTAATGCCTTATAGTTAGTTTGTTCTATAAATTTTATTTTACTTGTCCTTTTTTCGTTCGGGTATATTGGAGTTGTTCGTCCATATATTAGATTTTAAGATATTTGTGTTTCGACACATTGGACATTTTATTATCAATCCAGAAGTCAAGTTTTTTATTGAATAATAAAGAAATAGGAGTGACAGTCTTATTCTTATTAATAAAAATCTTTATAAGTTGTGAAATGTATTAGTTAATTAGCTTTTTCTACAAAATATGAAATAGGAAGACATTTTACATTTATTGTATTGGTTGCATTTCTGTGTGTTGTATTCATGTTAGGCTTTTGAGCGCGATTAACTGTCCTTGCTGGACTAACGTTTTCCGTGAAAATCGCAGTTTCTGGTTTCCATATCGACCAGCCTTTTAATTGAATAACTCTAGCATTTTGCAGGAACTTATATTTAGCATTTTGCAGAAATTATTCTATTTCTGACCTTCCGATATCTTAGAATTAACCTCGAAGTTCTGAGGAATGTTCTCAGACGACACCACTCCTGCGGGATGGACCTTTCCCAGAAAAATGTTTCCCGTCCCCCGAATTACAAACAGCCATTTAACGGAATAACTACGAAACCGAGTCTACTACCATTAGGTATTAGAATAATCTCAGGACTCCAACAGATATTTCAGTATTAGCCTCCAGGTTCTGAGGGATGAAGTGAGATAAAAGGCTACTCAGGTACTCTGCATATATAATAAGGACTTATGTATCAAGTTGCGAAATGCACTCACCACGGCATAATTGCTAAGACTTGGCCCTGCTTTTAGGCGCCGGCAAGACTCACCAGAACAAATGTAAATCCTACGCCACAAGAAGTCGGTCGATTGCAAATTAGGGCTCTACTCCCTTCTCGTAAGGAATTTAAAAGAAGGCACTTGGCTTAAGGTTGGCTCTTAGCGCCGGCCAAGTAACTTCTTAAATTATTCAGTAAATTCTTCTTGAAAGAATTTAATTATTTATTTATTCATTTTGTGAGGCGAGAAAAGTGCTTCAGACTAAAAATCTTATGATTTTTCCATTCAGAAATATCATTAAAAAATAGATGTACAAAGTTACAAAGGGTGAAAATACCAAGTTCCATTGTTTTAATGGAATTTACAAAATATTTCATATGTACAAATTAATATTTCAAGAGACGTAGATATGAATCCTTTTTAAGTAGACTGATCGCTTTTAGCGTAATGACTTAATTTAAGCGTATCTAAAATAATTTAAGTAAATAATAAATATAATAATATTTTCTTTCCTTTGCAGCATGACTGTCGTTAAAGCAGGCCAGTGAAGTTCCTATTTGCAGTACGACTTAATAGGACTACTAGTTGGATAGTCGACACCACTCAAGCTCCGACTTGCTATCCAGCTTGAGATCAAACTTTAGTCCTAGTCTGTTTTGACGACTGTGTAGGTCGCTCAAGAGCAAAACGAAAAACGTTTTAAGTACAGACCGAAGTTGCCCAAAGGTCAAGCACTGACTGAGCTAAGTAGATTGACTTTGATCCGACTCCTCCATCACGATCCACTTTCGTCGCCAGACGGATGTCGGACCTTCGAGTCGTCCCTCTAAATGTTCCGTCTCGTCCAACTAGACTTCCAACAATCCAACAAGCCCATTCACGCTTCGGCACTTCGGAAGATGGACCTCAAGTCGTTCTACAAATTGGAACTTGGAATTGAATGGCCTGTTTAATAAACGGGCATAAAACTGTATATTGCAATGCAATAGCTGGAATATCGTGTATATATTTTAACCCTTTATAAGGCAGCGACATGTATATTTCCACCCCAATCTTGGTTTAATTATAAGACAGTAAGATTTGTTGACACCTTCTATCACCAGCTTGAATATTCAGGAACCTTACAAGGATTATATGTTGTTTTTTTAATATATATACATCTTGGTCTTCAGCGCGGGGCAGGTGGGACTCGAACCTCCACCACCCGCACGAGAATTCAAGCCGTTAGCCACTCGACCAAAGGGAAGACCCCATCTTATAGTTTTTGTCTTTAAGATTCCAGAGAAAAAATTCTGAGGCTTAAGGTTGCTATACTAAAATAGTGCGATTTCGGGCTTGAGATTCATTCAGATTCCTTAACAAAAAAATAGATTTTCGGGAGGGATGTTTCTGGACGGTTGGATGATCTGTAGTGTTTGTAAATTGGGCAGGCAACTAAAATTTCGTCACGATCCCCTTATGACTTGGAAAATTTTAGTAATAGCAGTAAATTATTAAAAATATTCGTCATATATTTAAAATGAAACAATTTTTATGCTAATAACTCTAGCTGTCGGAAACCGTAATAAATAAATAAATAAATACAAAAATATTTGATAACCTATTCTCACTATAGAATCTCAGAGTGGAGGTTAAATGCGCGTGCTTGTGCTAGTGTGTGTTGAGAACTATAATTCACCGTCTGTAGGAAGTAAAAACTTGCAGTAAAAAGCAATGGCCATCAGCCACAGCAACGCTCCTTGCCCTCCTTTCAATAGACCTATGGCAAAAAATAAATGGAGTTTTACTGGATTGACATACGCCTCCAACCTTACTTTTCTTCTCATGTCGCAAGATATCTTACTTATTTTTTTCCTTACTTCCCTCAGATGATAATAATACTGTGATTTAGTGAATCCCGTGAATTATGGTGCGGCAAGGATTCATAAAAACTACTAAGAAAAAGTAGTGACCATATTAGGCAATTTTTTGACTTCAATGTCACTATTTATACTTGGCCGCAATCTATTTTGTGCTTGAGCATCCTCAAGCCCAGGTGTATGCTTCATACACCTGAGTGAATTGCAAAAAACCCAGAAGGCTTAGTCGCCGTTTCATTTGAAAAGCTAAAAATAGAAACTTTAATATTTAGTGTTTATTTGAAGGAAACTAACGCTTAGAAATAAAAAGGAAATTTGTTTTCTTATGCGCACTGCACCGTATAAAACCATTTCATATGTCCAAGGAATATGTAACTCAAGGGGTAACACTAACTTGTAACTTTTTTTTACCATTTTCTTTTTTAAGGGCCTAATTAATTCGTTAACAATTCAAAAATTATAACCAAGAGTATTTATGTGCCGGAACAGTTCTTAAATGTGCCAAAAAATTCAATTCTTAAACTAAAGTCCCGGTAAATTTCAAAATTAAGAACCATTTTTTTTAAACTTTCTTACAAGAAATTATGAAAAAAAACGTATAAAGAAAAAAATGAACATTTCAGTATATTAAACTTTTTTTTTCTTTTTTTTTTTTATAATTCATGTTTATTTAAAATCTGTACAATTATGAGTACAATAATTAATTGTGCTGGCCTAAGTATACATGTCAATGAACAGTATATGGAAGGAGCCAAACATTATCGGCACTTCCTAATATATCTAAACATTTTGTGCTGTTTTTAACTGCTGTTATGGTAGTTGGTCACGGGGCCAAAGTCTCTGAAGCCTCCTGGGAAGGTCTTTAGGGTGGGTCTGAGTGGAAAGGGATTGACCTCTAGGATTTGGGTGGGATGACAATTTGGAATGAAACGTTAAGAATCGGGATTTGGAGAGGTCGTTTACGAAAGGAATGTTGAGGTCATTGTGTAGGGTTTTGTTAGAGACATAAAAGGGAGCGTTGACTATTCTACGAAGGACGTTGGATTGGAATGCTTGTATTCGTTGTATGTTCGAGTGTTTTGCTGTTCCCCATAATTCAAGTCCGTAAGTCCAGATAGGTCTGATTATAGTTTTGTATATAGTGAGTTTGTTTTGTGTCGTAAGCTTTGACGTAGGGCCAAGTAGTCGTCGTAAGAGCCCATATCTCCTGTTTAGCTCTTGTCTTTTCAGTCGTGTGTGTGGGTTCCATGTGAGTCTGCTGTCTAGTAGGAGTCCCAGGTAACGTACCTCATTCGATTCTGGGAGTTGACTGCTGCAAATGAATACAGGAGGGCAGGCGCTCCTATTAAGAGTGAATGTAACATGAAAGCACTTTTCTGGGTTCACTTTAATTTTCCACAAGTTGCACCATTTCTCGACAGACTCAAGGTGCTCCTGTAATTGCTGGGACGCTGTAGAGGGATCGGGGGAAGAGGAAAAGATGGCTGTATCATCGGCGTAGGTTGTTATGTGTGTAGACGGGTGGATAGGGATGTCTGCCGTGTACAGGAGGTAAAGGACAGGGCCTAGGATGCTGCCTTGTGGGACGCCTGAGGATATGGGTCGAGAGGAGGACAAGGTAGTATATTAAACTTTAAAGACAATTTTCTCAAAACTATGTTTTTCAAATCGTGTGATATGCTAGCGCCTTCAATTTTTACCCGATCAACTTGAAATTTTAGCTTCAGCTAGCTAATGCTATTTGCTAGTAAAGTACGCAGGCTCTTTTTTTTGGGTCTTTAAATTCTAACGATTTTGTGACTGATTTTCTGTTCGTCTGACAGAGCGCCACCATTTTGTTTTTGAAGAATTCAAACTTTTTTTTTGGCTATTTTAATATCCCATATAAAACTTATGACATAAGGAATTGAAAAATATTCATTTATTTGTTATTAATATAATTACTTTTATTTTCATTATACAAGGTAGTATTAACTCTTAATTAATGTAATATTGCAGTCCCCTAAGGCTACCGATGTGAGATAAAAAGTTTAGTTATTTTCAAATGATGTGGTATAATCCATTATTGTGTATGTAACGTGGTTGGTATAGTGCCTTTGTACTGGCCATCCTCACGTAGCAATGCATTTTTTTTTTTTTTTTTTTTTTTTTTCTTCTATGCACTTAAAAATTTGTCTTCGTATGATAATAAATTTAGGGACTTTTTTTATTTGGCAATTGCCTCATCCTGAATTGGGTCATTTGTCTCATATCTGATGGTAGGATCAAATATATATGCTGCTTTCGTTTTCCCCACGAACGCTATTATGTCAGCATACATAGAAGAGCCATCATTGATTTGTTTATCACGAATAAATTTTTTCTTCTTCTCGCTTGAGATGTTGTATAATTCATAAAAAATTGAATGAAAAATGTAATTTCGAAGAGTAACTATGATGCCATTATCCAAACTGTTGCAAAAGTCTTAAAGCTCTTCCCAATCTATTAACGTTTTTCGCTAAAGGGTTAATTGCGACTGATAAAAGCACCAACTCAAACGGAGTGAGATCTAATCATGACTTGTTGAGCCATCTCCAAGGGATTCCCAGTTTTTTTATCCACCTCCGCCCTTCGCGTAGCCGATATTTCATTTCTTAATGTAATAAAGAAAATTTATCCATTTTAGAAAGTGCCTCGGGGAAAGCAATAACCATTTTTTTTTTTTTTAAATTCTCAATGAGACCAGAAGAACAAATCCCGCCTACAATTATATTAGATTAACTTTTCTACTTCTCATTCTATGAATGATATTACATTAATGGTAGTATTAGTTTTTCTATTACAAAATGTCTGTAACATCTGTAGCATTTATTAAAATAATGTTCAAAATTAAGATACATATGACGCTGTTCCGTCAATCAAAAGGGTTAGCTACTGTAGCAACATCAGGTGCTAAGGGTTTCGTCAGGTTGATTGGCAAATAACCAGGGATTATATTAAAATTTATTAATATTCTCGGTTCAAATCCTTCCTCGTGAATTCATTTTTCAAAAAATAAAGATTTGAACATCTGTTACACGTTCTGTATAAAAAAAGTTGTTCTGAAAGATATTCCAACGATGAAATAAAACGTTCGTCAAGCAGGAGCTGGCATAAATATGCTCATTCCTGAGTAAAGTGGTAAGTTAACATAGAATTTCTAAAGAATTTTCTTAAAATAACCTAAAAAAAAAACAGTCCAGTAACGGGCCACGAGGGCCCTGAGGGGCAGATACTTTAGAGGTATCTGATTCATGACCATACGGCACACTAGGGAGATATTGTAGTCAGTACGATGCTCCGGCCGCCCGATTTTCCCCTTTGATTTTTTCGACTCCTAGACCTTAGCACCAAGGTACCCATCAATAATTAATTAAAGGCTGGGTTGGCCTAGGGACGGTCTTGGGGGGCTCAATACAAGCCACGAACGAAGACACTAGAACATAAAAATAAAACCTCAGGTCCCCCAGCTTATTAGTCCAATGCTCTACCACTGAGTTAACCTCGCCCCCTAAAATAACCCATATAAATACTAATTAAAAATAAATGTTTTTTTCTCTTTTATGTTTGTCTCCCAGTGGTCTAGTGGCTAAAGCCATGAGTTCTCAAGCGGGGGAGTCCCCCCTGCGGTAAGGATTTCTCTCATTTTAGGGTCCGTTGAGAAAATTTCCTGCAGCACTGAGAAAATCATCAGAAGACGGGGTGACGCAGTATATATATATATATATATATATATATATATACATATATATATATATATATATATATATATATATATATATATATATACATATAAATTAAATTATTATTTGAGCTATTGTTCTTTTATTTTTTTGTGGGGACTTTACCACCTGGATTTCATTTTATGAAGTTGGACTTAATATTGGATACCTCATAGCAGTTTCCGGTAAAACAAAAAAAAAACCCCAATGAAAGAGGCAAAGTTAATTCAGTATAAGAATATGAGATGATTGTGCTGTTGCTATTATTATTAAAATTTAACTGTTTCACCAATTTTTCTCTCTCCTATTTCGATGCCGGTGAATGCGGAAATCATTAGGATAGTCAATTTTCCGTTCTCTTGCATATTAGAGGCGAGTATGAAAAGTCAATTCAACTTTTCGATCTGCAGTCACATTTCAACGCTAGAGCTCACTCCACATTTTCATTTCGGCTGAATAATTCAACCCTTCATTACGTTTTGATGGAAATGTAAAACAGAACTCATTTAAAGTTGATGTTTTTCATCACGATTTCATTGTTCATGTTTTCCGCAATTGGTGGCAAATAGTGGTAGTATGTTTTTATGAAATTTGTACAGAGATTAAATTCCATTCATTCTCATCATATTCGGTGCAACTAGTCGTCTATTTGTTTGGGCCTCCCGCATCAACTTTCATCAGTCGTATCTGTCCTGTAAAACCACATTCCATTTGTGGATACCTAGAAGAAGTGGAGTACCGTGAGTCACATTTCTTTCATAGTAAAAATGATTAGGTGTGAATGTTGTGAGTTTAAAATTCTAATATACCACATAACTTAATTTCTCTAAATAATGTACATAACATAACATTAGCGCTAATAGCCAAATAGTTGATGCGCCGTTGAAAACGAAGAAAAAAAACATAACATTTTTGTAAATAATTTATTTAGTTTAAAATTAAATAAATTATTTACAAAAATGTTTTGTTATATACATTATTTAGAGAAATTAAGTTATGTGGTATGTTAGAACATTATTATATATTACGTTATACTGGTTTTCGGATTTAATATCTTAGAAGAAAAGAGTGGGCATAGTATACCATTGTTTACCCTGTTCTCAATAAATAAAAAGATAGCGCACTGGTTGCATGACTCCAAAAAAGAAATAAAGGAAACATAATAAAAGATCTTTGCACGTCAGCGAAGGCACTTGAACTCATGTGAAGTCCCTTCAGCGCGCTATCTTTTTATTTATTGAGAACAGGGTAAACAATGGTATACTATGCCCGCTCTTTTCTTCTAAGATATTAAATCCGAAAACCAGTATAACGTAATATATAATAATGTTCTAACATACCACATAACTTAATTTCTCTAAATAATGTATATAACAAAACATTTTTGTAAATAATTTATTTAATTTTAAACTAAATAAATTATTTACAAAAATGTTATGTTTTTTTTTTTCGTTTTGAACGGCGCATCAACTACACAGGTCTACAAAAATAATCTTTCTGAAATTTGATTTGATGATTTTGGTCAATCTCTATGCTCCTTGGCGTGCTGAAGCCGAACATGAGGTCAGTCCCTCTCTATCACGTAAGGAAATTGTTCAATCTCAAGTAAGGGCAGAGGTACTACCATTAAAAGAAAACAGAATTGGCGAATAAGAGTTTTCATTTATTTCCATGATCTTTTAGTTATTTCAATGTTGTTTACTGTACAAAATACATAAATGTGTAGAAATAACAGTTTCAGAATTAAAAGTGGCATATTTAGTTATTATTTTTATGAAAACGTATTTTTTTCTCTTGAAAATTTCTCCGTGTTCGTTTCCGGCTGTAGGACTCTTCAGATGATTCACGCTGCAGCATCCAACAATAGTCAGCCATCATGTTTACGTTCCATTTGCCCTGATACCTACGTTCCATTTCCTGGATGTCCTGATGGAACCTTTCCCCTTGTTCTTCACTTACTTCCCCGGAAAATAGTCCACATGCGAATGTAAGAAGTGAACCTTCAAACTCATGTTGCAACCTTGTAATTGAAATGCCTTCAACATGCGTTCCACGATACTTCTGTAGTTGGGATCCTTCACGTTACCAAGGAACTTCTCAATAACATCTTTAAAAGAATTCCAAGCTTCCTTCTCCTTCTCATTCATGGTCTGAGTGAAATGTGGATCTGTGAAAAGTTTCCGAATATCTGGGCCTACAAAGATCCCCTCTTTTAGCTTTGCATCACTTAATCGTGGGAACTTGGAGCATAAGTACTTAAAACATTCACCTTGTTTATTGAGAGACTTTACGAATTGTTTTATCAGCCCTAGCTTTATGTGTAGAGGAGGTAGCAGGATTTTGTCAGAAGGAACCAAACTTCTCCTAATTACATTTTTTCGGCCTGGCGACAGAGCTCCTCGTGATGGCCAGTCTTTGTTGTTCCAATGGGAATTTCTGTCTCGGCTATCCCATAAACATAATCACAAATTTTCGTATGTTTCTTTTAAATGTACCGAATGGCCAACTGGAACTGAAGCATAAGTATTGCCATTGTGCAACAAAACAGCTTTTAGACTTCGCTTTGATGAGTCTACGAATAGACGCCAATGAATCGGGTCATATTGTATACCAAATGTGTTCACTTCAGTTGATACTACTGAACTGAGAGAATGAACAGAAATTTAGCTCCAAGTTCCTGATACAACAGGTTCAATCTCGTTTAGCTTCAGACGGTGACATCTGAGACCAAACAAGTACGTTCCTGTCTGAACAGGTCGTGCCTAGACACCCTCAGGCCTACAACATCTACTGAGGGAGTCATTGCCTACACCACCTAGTGAAAGATGTCTGTTTATAAAAAGAGAAATCGTTTGGAAAAAAAAAAAAAAAAAAAAAAAAAAAAAAAAAAAAAAACCTACTTCTTACCAAATTTGTGTGTATAGCAGGTATATTATGTTCTATGGATTTGAAAAAAATCTGTACGTGATAGAGAAAAACGGACTTCATTCTCGGCCTCAGCACACCGAGAAACACAGAGATTAGCCAAAATCATCAAATCAAATTTTTGGTTGTATACCTGTGCTATTTGGCTATTAGCGCTACATTATTTAGAGAAATTAAGTTATGTGGTATATTAGAATTTTAAACTCACAACATTCACACCTAATCATTTTCAGAGACTCTCTGAGTTCACTTCAGTCACTACAAAACATGAACACGTTACACCCTACTTGTACTGAAATTAAACAACACATTCATTACTTGCACTCACTAGGAAAACACATATCTTCTTGGTGGACCCCCCTTATTAACTGTACTACAAAGACATAACAATTAACCGAAATACCATACATCAGAAGTGGCAACATGATTGGAATAATATGACTGAAAACTAATTGAGACAAATCAAACACATACTTACTGACTGGCCATCTGCTTCCAGAAATTCCCGAAGGGAGGAAATAGTTCTTGCAAGACTGCGAATAGGCCACACACACATTACTCATGAATACTTTTTTTTTTTAAGGCGCTTAACGTCTAGGTTACCAGCGCCTGGATTCACTTCTTTTTTTTTTAATACTTAATAACTAATACTGAAAGACCATGTCGGATTTGCAATATAAAACTAACAGTTAAACATAAATTAATCGACTGCCTTCTTATAACGAACTTGGACATGCCACGGAACATTACTGCCCTACTTACTGACAGCAGCCACCATATTGATGACAAACACATTTAAAAACATAAACCTGTAAGACAAAATAGAAAAATCTGAAAATTCTTTTATTTAAGAATGAAATAATTTTACGTTTTATCTAATATTTCAATAGTTGTGTTATTTTTTTTTCTATCTATTATATATATTTTTTTAATTATTATTTATATATGTAAATATTAATACAGTGTACTTAAGTGGCATAGGATAATATCATATCTATGAATAGCATATGGCTACAAAGTGACTCGATGCAATTCACCCCAAAGTGGTGCATCGTTAAACAAAATAAATAAATCATTTTAAAATACTCTAATCCTGACTTATTTTTATTGACCACTTTGTAGCAGCAAACATTCAAATCCTGATAAGAAAAATCGCAAAAGACGTAAGGGTTGACATGCCATTAATATCAAAAATCACATTTCAAAAATATTTTATGAGACTAAAGTTTTAATCGACTAAAAATCCAAACTTTCTTATGATCAAGTCAGAAGCATCAAATTTTTAAAATCAACCTATACTGACATCAATTTCCCCTCCCGATATTTTGGACGGCCCTAATTTTCCAGCTGTGAGAATGTGAAGTATGAAGAACTAGTTAAGGTTAACGATGCAAGACAGATGAAACCTCCCCAAAGGCTCTATCATTCATCTTCATCAGATCGCTAACCCAGGGGGAATCATTCTTCCGTGGGATATCTTATTTATTTTTAGTTTGGACCCAATTCCTCTTGGGGCTTATTCTGTCATTTATAATTACTGTTTTCACTCGGGCCACTCTGGAGTAATTTAATTTTGGAATTTATACCAATTTATGATACCTGTCAATATGTCAAGAAGGAAAGTCTATCCCAGTAGACTGAAGATTAGCTAAAACTCGACAATTGTCTAAAGAAAATTAAAGAGGATGTAAAGAAATGGGCATCGTCAGACCGTCAAAATAGGAAAAATGAAGTGGTACTCACAAGACTGCGGATTGGCCACATCAAATTGACCCAAACTCACTTATTACAAGGCTTACATTCACCGACATGCGACATTTGCCAGGATATCATAACCGTCGAACATATCCTCCTCCACTGTCCTTTTTTTTTTCCTTTTTTTTTATTGAATATTTACAACATTATTTTTTTATTGAATACTAGCTGTTACCCGGTGTGCAATGCTACACCTACTTTATATTAAATATCTGTAGCCGGGCTTACCATGCTACACATGCTTCATATTAAATAGTTGTAACCCAGCTTCCATGGTACGCCTACTTTATATTATATATTTAAAAAAATGAATGATTATATTATATTGGTCCAAATTATGAGAATATAAGGTAATAAATTGAGAGCTCGGCTGAAAAAGTTATTTTCCATTTTTTTTTAGAGAAAGTGGGGTGGAAATTAAATTGATCCTTATTTTTTAAAAAATACCCTTACTTTTAAAATGGTATTACAATTAAGTGATTCCAAATAATTTAATTGCAATACCGTTTTAAAGAAAATCCAAACCAAACTCCCTGTGTTTAATTTTTTTAAAGAAAAAAAAATATGTGGTCCATAAATAAATATTCATAAAAAATAGCAATACAAATGAGGCATTTAATTAAGGTTATGATTAGTTATAAGTTGTCATAACCTACAACTGAAACTATATTCTTTATTTTCATTGATTTTTTTTTTTAAATATAATATTTATTTATTTTAAGGGCTTCACATCTAAAGCTAAAACCTCAACCTTGCGCAAATATAATATTAATATGTTATATTGTTTACCTGTTCATGTAATAATCCGTAACTGAGTTTTTTTTATGAATGAAAAAGTAGGTAAGTCGTGCAGGGTTTATGTTATGTATGCCAAAAGGAAAGTTTTAAAAACATAGTTTGTTGTTTCAAATACACTTTCACATATTTTTGTTCACTTTTTTTTCCTTTCTATTAAAGCTTCTGTTTCAAATTTTATGGTTCATGCACTCTTCTATAAGGATAGTCCTTCTATCATAGGAAATAGGGGCCTCTAAGAATAAAAACAAATTTAAGATATTTTTCTTGCAGTTATGGACAACAATGAATTAAAGGTATTTGGGAATTTCAATAACGACATTGACTTGGCGAGCAACAATATTTTTACCAGAATTGCAACCGTATTTAAACATTTAGTCCAAGAGCTGGTAACACACTTTTCAAGTGTTTTATGTGCCTTGAAATTGTCGTATAGTGGGTCTCTAGTGTAGATAAAAAGTTAAGTATATGGTTGCTGGACATACCTTGAAACACCAGGTACTGCGCATGGTAATCAGTAACAAACTATGGGCCAAAAATAGTGTTTTATTCAGAAGCCATAAGTGTTCAATGTAAAATTATGGCAATTCTATAATGAATAATATATAAGGCAGACACTTTTAAGTGGGATACATATATAAAAAAAAAAAAAAAAAACCGAAGTGGGTTTTTTGTAATATTAAATGAAGTCTCTTCTTCACACTGCTATTTAAACACCATAATTGAAAATAATTACAAAAGGGCAGACACTTTTTGTGAGGTTTAGTAATCAGCAAACATGAAAATAAATTCAGCCGATGATAGACTGCAATACACTGTGTGTAACCGTAAGAGTGAGTGAGAGCACCAATCATCTGGACAGGACAGTTGTGGCTATTCTAGAAATGAAGCAACTTACCTTAATTATACATTAAAGATTGTTGGCTTCTGAATAAAATACCATTTTAGTGACATATTTTTTTAACGCCTTTCCCCTATGTGCAGTACCTGGTGTTCCAAGGTATGTCCAGGCTACACTTATATGCCTTACCTATCCACGACATGCAATACACCAAAATTCCAAGGTGCATAAAACACTTCATGAAATGTGCGTTACCAGCTCTCCGACTAAATGTTGACAGTCAGAGGATATAACTATCTCAGACAAAAGAAAGCATATGTCAGAATATAATTATTAATTTATTATGGATATTAAATTAATAAAAAATTGCATGGAAAATTTAATTACTTATTCATTTATTAGAACACCACAATTCACGTGACTTCCTCTTCTTATAAAAATAATATTTTAATACACTAATTTATCTGCAAAAAAAATAGCATGCATTAAGAATAACTTTATTAAAAAAAAAATTAAAGTGAGGCTGCCCAAATTAATAGGGTTGCTAAACCATACAGCTCTTGTAACAATAAAATAATGTTTCAAAACGTGGTGAAAATTAATTCATTTATATACATTCATTTGTATGATTATAAACATTTATGTAATTTATTATGTACATCTATCTATATGCGAATAAAAAAATAAGTTAAATATAACAACATTTAATATAATATTTTAATAATATTTGCATATGTATGTGAGAGAATTAATTTAAAGTTCATAAATTTAAGTCCTTTACAAAATCCCATTTAGAAGTTATTATTTGTTCTGGTTTCCTAACAAAATTTTTACTACCATATAAATTAAAGTTAGAATCATCTGGTTTCTTTCCAAAACAGTTTTCATAGGGTATTTTATTGTCAATGGTGTTAGCTAAAGAGAGATTTTTCAAATAAGTTTTCCATTGTGACCAAAGTTGACCATTTCTGGCCAACATTTTTTTCTACAATAGCTTCTGCCAGTAAACAATGAGATATATTCATAATTGTTCTAGTAAATCACACCATTTAATTCATGAACATATGAGGGACAGGGATTAATTATGATACCCTTTTTTTTTTTGGTAGTCATAATTCTTACTATTTAAATATTCCTTACCAATGTCATATCTCACAATACCAATTCTCTTATTTCCTAAGTTTTCAACCTCATTTACTTATTGAACAAAGGAATGAAAAACTTCTGTTTTAGGTTTAATAGTTTAAATCCTAGCAATCTTACTATTTATTTGAGTGAGACCGCGACAAAGGGAATTCATCACTAAACACTTAAATAACAATAAACAATACTGAACAATTATGAAGAAATTAACATGAGAGCAATCTTACTATAATCATCTATAAATGAAACAAAATATTTTTCACCTTTGAGACTCATAGGTAAAAAAAGGTCCACATCAGTGTAAACAATTCCAAAATACTTTTAGCCTTGTTCTTATTGTTATTTACACACTTCATCAGTTTCAATAAAAAAGTTAAGTGTTTTTCCACATACTAAAACCCTCTCCATCAAATACCAGTACATATTAATTTATTCATTAAACAGAAAAGCGAGTGAGAGATTACTTCAACCGAATACTATAACCGACATTGCAACCTTCCTTTACTAAAGAGATAAAAAAACTCTCTCAACAAAAGTATTGAAATTATTAAAGTTCTGAATAGAAACATGAACACTTAATTATATTATATTAGTCCAAATTATGATTAGATAAACACAGAACATTTTTATGATATACTTATTTATACGATCTTAGTTTATATTCAGGTTAGAGCAGTGTTGCCCTAGGCAATCAAATCAAAATTGATTTAATATGAAGAAAACTGATCTGATATTAAGAAAATTAATCTTAAAAAATATGATATTTTATTATATGATATCTTATATGATATTTGTCCAAACTCTGAGAATATAAACCTACTATTTAGATAAACAAACAAAGGTTTTGTATTGCACTTCTTCTTAGAAGGAGGGGCAACACTGGAAAGAAAATGCCGATTTCTGACTATAAACTCTTCTGTATATGACAGTTTCGAACTCGTTACTTCCAAACTATGAATCCTAGAAGATTTTGAGCTAGACTACGAGATTTCCCGGATCAAGACGTATCTATGTGCGAAGTTTGGTCAATATCAGACAAACGGTGTGGATTTGTATAAGGAACAAACAAACAGACAAACAGAAAAACAGACAAACAGACAAACAGACAGACACGTGATTTTTATATATATAGATAGATATGTCCTGTTTTCCATAAAGAAAGAGAAGCCCACTGAATACCGAAGAGCCTTCAAGAAGCACTAAAGGACATCTTTGAAAGTACACAGAAGACAATAGACTTTTGTAGAACTATGAAATTACAAGTTAAAAAACAATATGTACTGACTTGCCAATGACTCTTCTTGAGTAGAAGCATAAATTTAAAATAAAAAAAAAATAATAAAAGATACCTGTCAATTGTATTTCTTAATTCTTAATTTTCTGTCAGAGTTGGGCATTATTCAATTTTTTTTTTTTATTTAATAGTCATTCAAATACATTTTTATTAGATAATAATTTATTCATTGATTAAGTTATTCATCCACTGATTTTTTAATTCTATGAATAACAGTGTTGGCTCATTATTCTATAAATTTTTATTGAATAAGAAAAGTTACGTTATTCTCTGAATGGCTGAATAATGAATGGAAAATTTGTCATTATTCCCAATGAAATATCGAATTTATTCATTATTCTGAATGATTTTTGCACAACACTGCTAATTAGTGAACCAATTTCTTTAATAAGATTCTATTCCAATTATCAAACTTGTATACTCAAAATAGTTTATGTGGGCGTAAATAACGAAAAACCTACCTCCATTCAACGTTTCTTGCACTTATAACACCTTTATCACAACTCACAAATTTTATAACTATTAAAGGTTCTCTTATCCTAATAAAAGTTAATATCTACACCCAATAAACTAAAACTATATGAACCAAGCAGCACATTCAATTCACTGTTTTCGGAAAACAGTCGAACACAATTAGACTGACATTTTCAAAACAAAAGTTTATCTTAATTCAACAATGCGATTAATTTTGATTTTTTTTATGTCTAATCAGGATTTGAATGTTAAATTTCAACGATATCACTGCTGATATTAAGTTAGATGAAAACTGAAATATTATTTTATGTTCAATTGGTCGTTAACTTTCTCCACATAATTTAATTAATAGGGGAAACAAAAACCAAAAATATGGCTTGTGAAAGTTGTTCTAAATTTGATTAGCTTTCATTTAAAAAAAAACATGCATTGAAATTGGTTAAGATTTAGAGGCTGTAGCCTTTTTCTAAACAGGAAATGTCGTTTGGCCCCACTGTGTGTCACTAAAGTTTTACCAAGAGTGGTTTCCAGGGCAACCGTAAGACAAGTACCTTTACTTTAAGTATGCTTGAATTCCTTCCTGAAGGATCTGTCGATGCTACTTGAGTTTGCTGGGTACTTTCAGGTGAAGATTCATACAACACGTTCTAACCTCTATAAAATCATTTTTTCAGGTTTTTATAAATTTAGAACTATGGTAAATGTTTAGCACAATCCGAATTAATCTAGCAATAGAGGTTGCACTCAAGACTGTATTTTCGAAAGATTTTTCCAAATAGTTATCCATTTTATATTTATTTTTTATTAACACGATAGCGGCCTCCATTTCAGAGACTAACATATTAATGTGCTCCTAGTGGCCCAAATTTGAGTGTTCATAACGCAGCTCTTAATGTAGACATTAACGCAGGCCATAAGGAAGGGCTCAATAGCTCAGGTATTAAAGTAGAAGTTAATGTAGACGCAAGCTTTAAAGCAGGCGTTAAGGTAGACCGTAACACAAACCAAATGGAAGGCTCTATGTAGATCTTAAAACAAGTTATGCAGACGTTGGTGTAACCGTAACGCAGGCCATATGGAAGGTCTTAATTTAGACAATAATGCACGCCTTTAAGCAGACGGCGATATAGCCCTTAAAGCAGGCCATAGGGAAGGCCTTGATGAAGACCATACATATGGAAGGTCTAAGTACAGACCATAATGAAAGCCTTAAGCAGAAATTAATGTTGACCTTTACGCAGGCCATATGAAATGCCTTAATTTAGACCTAAGCGCAGGCCTTTAAGCAGATGGTGCTATAGACCTTCTGGCAGGCCATATTAATGACCTTGATGTAGACCTTACATATATAGGATTTCCAAGACAGATTCAGAATTTTCCAGACTATGTTCAGAATTTTCCAAACTATATTCGGAATTTTCCAAACTATGTTCAGAATCTTCCAAAACAAATTGAGAATTTTCCATTTCAAATTCAGAATCTTCCAAAACAAATTCATAATTTTCCATTTCAAATTCAGAATATAGTTATTCTTTTCTAATATGCAATTTTGGACCAACTTTCTTACGTACGTACGTAATAGGTACTTTTTTTTGTAGGTAGGTAATTAAAAATGTAAAGTATTTTTATTTGAAATATGTGTTCTTCGAAGATGGAGATTAAAACCTGATTCATCGATGATTATCATTTTTTCCCGTTCTGCTGGTACCCAGTTGGCGAAGCTTATGGCATAATCCTTCCGGAGATTTTCAGTAGAATTCATCCGATTGCTTTTTTTATTGTTATTTTCAATTTTGTCAGGGCATTTTCAATATTAGATTTACTCAAATGTATGTCATACCTGGATGAGAGAATTTCCTTCATCTGCTTTAATGTCCTTGTAGGGTTTTCTTCAATAATATTTTCAATAATACCGAGAACTTCTGTGTTAAGTTTTTTCGAACGTGGAGCACCTCTTTTGCTTTCTTCCAAGGAGCTACCAGCCTTCTCATATTTTTCTTTAATGCAATATGCGGTTTTCAGTTTCAGTCCTGAAATTACTGCCGCCTCATTTAAACTACCTCCATCTTCATAGAGACTGATAAACATTTCCTTTTTATCTTTAGAATATTATAATATCCTCTTCTACGATTCTGCTGAGGAAGCGCAGGTACAGATTCTGTACCCTCAATTCATAATTGTGAACCGTGAGAGCTGGAACTAGGGTCATTCATATTAGATTAACTCGTGAGAAACTAAAAAATATACTGATTTATCAAGTAAACAGAATCTAACATTTGATCCTAATTCCTAAATCTAATATTAAATGTCTCTTATCTTATTTGTGTTTACTTGCTATACTGTTTTTTTTTTTTTTTTTTTTTTTTTTTTGTTTTTTTAGTTAATTTTAAGTGCATCGACTGCTGCTATACTGTTTTTTACAATTTGAATGAACTTTGAAGAACGAAGTTTATATTTATTTACGATCAACTGGTTCATTCAAGCCTTCTCTCAATTTAAAGTATTGTCAAGGTAGTATGTTTGAGAAAATTTATTACATTCTGAATTTGAAATGGAAAAGTCTGAATTTGAAATGGAAAGTTCTGAAATCGTTTTGGAAAATTCTGAATTAAGTTTGGAAAATTCTCAATTTGGTTTGGAAAACTCTTAATTTGGTTTGAAAAATTCTGAAATTGGTATGGAAAATTCTGAATCTGTCTTGGAAATCCTATAAAAGGTCTAAATTTATACCATAATGAAAGCCTTAAGCAGAAATTAATGTTGACCTTTATGCAGGCCATACGAAATTCCTTAATTTGAACCTAAACGCACGCCTTCAAGCAGACGGCGATATAGGCCTTAAAGCAGGCAATAGGAAAGGCCTTGATGTAGACCTTACATATGGAAGGTCTAAATGTATACCACAATGAAAGCCTAATGTTGAATGTTGACCTGTATGCAGGCCATGTAAAATGGCTTAATTCAAATCTTAAAGCAGACGGCGATATAGACCTCCAGGCAGGCCTTATCGATGGCCTTAATATAGACCTAAGCGCAAGCCAAATTAAAAAGTTAATTTAGACATAAACGCAAATCTTCTGACAGACATCATCAATACTTAGCAAGGTGTGGAATATATTGTACATTGTTAAACTCAAGAGATCAATCATGGGGGTCTGCACAAAATGTAATTCCAACTATATTTTTGATCAAAGTCTAATATTTGATTCACCATCACTCGTAGGAAATATCGTTAATATAAATTGATAAAGGGTCATATTATCCGCAATGCTTCTCAAAGACTTCTGTAGAAAGACAACAATATAATGAGGCTGGATGAATTGACCTGGATCTACCAAGAGCATAACGCTCCCCCTTGGGCGTAGGGTCTAATGTAATTCTTCTACCGACTGCAACCTCCATGGAAGTATAAAAGCCATTCTCCTTGAAGTATAAGAGTAAAAACCACTAATGCTATATTAGTTCCTTCAAACAGGCCGGAGATACTTTCTAGGCATTGCTTTCTTATCCCTTTTTCTACTCTTTCTTCCTTTGAGAGATTTCAAAACATCCTTTTACTAGTTGTAGTTCTCCCTTCTGAACCCATTCAATTCGGTTATCTCTACAAAGGAGTCTGGATTTACTCATCTTGGTAAAATGTTATTACGGTAGAAATACTGTTTTCTTACGATTTTCTAATTCAAAATGCAATAACTGTTGTTCTTTACAATATAATTACTTACTACGAGAATAAAATGGTAATAATAATCGCCAAATACTAACAAAAAGAGGAGTCTCAACGTACAGCCCCAACTATCGGTAATTCTTTGACTCCACCCTGGACACCCAACCAATCCTCACCAGCTCCCATTTCTTCAAATTTAAGAGACTTATAACACTAATCCGCACATCTTATATAATGTTTATTAGGTTATTCCTAAAAAACTCTACCAATACATTAAAGAGTCTCCCCGTGGTCTGGTGGTTAACACCTTGGATTCTCGTGAGGGACATGGGGGTTTGAGTCCCGCCAACAGCAGGACTTTTCTCATCTCACCCGTCATCAGGAAATTCCCCAATGTACCTTGGATGTCGGCGCTAAACAACAAAAAGTACCTTTAAATGCCAAAAGTGTTAACATGAATGGCGAATTACCACTTTTGTTTTTGAAGTTGACCGAATAATGTATACTTTCTACGTTATTGACAGAAAAGTGACAACACGCAAGGTCGTTTTTTGTCCAATGAAAGTTCATTTGACCACGTTAAGAGCCACAAATTTGTATTTAAATTCTGAAACTTGTGTGCAGAATGTCAATGGAATTTTGATCAACCGGTATATCACAGACGGTAATTTTTAGTTCATATGAAGATTTAAAAAATTTCTTACATGAGTGTAACATTCCAAATTAAAATTATCAACCACAGGATGAATATTGCAAATGCCTTCCTTACATAAGACGGTTATATTATAATTTGATTTATATATTGTATATTAAATCCCTTTAGCTATAAATTGCGCATTATTAAACCATAATAAAGTATAATTACAATATTGGATGGTGGTAGGAAGGAAGGATGCCTTTGATGAAGGAGGCTTATGCTAACAGCAGCCTTCCTACTGGTTATGGATAATATCACCCTTTGAAGTTCTGCCGCCTTACCAATCCGCGGTAAAACTTTTCCAATCACTTTCTCTGTTTGAGGCTTGCTCTGTCCGTTCGGTCACGAGTTCATGGAATAATCTCAGTAAATCCATTTATTAGTTCCTTTGTTAGTAAATGGGTAATAACTCAATTAATAGTGCACCTTTTTTACACAAAAAAAGTCCGACTTGCAGGAAATGCGACATCTCAACGTCATTCAGACGAACATACTTTAAAAAACTATACATATAAGTTAAAACAAAACTCATGAGATATTCATTCACACTAGGTATTCTTTCATATTATATACCTATTCTTTAAACTTGATTATTAAGAAGAGAGGATCGAGCCATAATATGAGATATTCATTCACATTAGGTATTCTTTCATATTATATACCTATTCTTTAAACTTGATTATTAAGAAGGGAGGATCGAGCCATAATATGAGATATTCATTCACATTAGGTAATCTTTCATATTATATACCCATTCTTTAAACTTGATTATTAAGAAGGGAGGATCGAGCCATAATATGAGATATTCATTCACATTAGGTATTCTTTCATATTATATACCTATTCTTTAAACTTGATTATTAAGAAGAGAGGATCGAGCCATAATATGAGATATTCATTCACATTAGGTATTCTTTCATATTATATACCTATTCTTTAAACTTGATTATTAAGAAGAGAGGATCGAGTCATAATATGTACCTATGCATTTGTTGAGAGAATTCAATACGACCATCTTCATTAACTTCAATCCAGTTCAACGGACATTTTCTTTTCTTTTTTAATGATTTATTTCTTTACTTACTTATTCATTTTCATTTCATTTCATTTATTTATTTCATTTACTTAATTTATAATATGAATTGTTAATACTTTCTTTATTAATATTATTATTATTTATAATTTTGACATTGTTACTAGTTTCATTATTGTTTTTATTATTATTATAGTTGCTATCATTTCTCTATCTTAATTGTATTATTGTTATACTTTTAAAATTCAGAAAAAAATGTAATTATAAGATAATATATTTTACTTTAATTGTAATGCAGGCAGTATCGACAGAATGTAAATAAAGTCCCACAGTATAGGGTTACTATATTGTGGGGGGAAAAAAGAATATGTATCTATGTAATATGTATCCATAAGAATAATATTTAGCCAGAATGTATGTAATAGTAATATGTAACCATAATGTGTTGCCATAAAATGTGTCTATTTAATCCGGAATATGTAGTTATTTAATTTTTACTAACCATAAAAACTAACTAGAACCCAACTTATATAGCTATTCCTCCGAAAAGTGGTAGAAGTATCGCCGAGCCAATAATCCTACTAAAGCCGAAGATTCTTCCTTGTGTTCAATGATTTTTAAAAAAATATGCCATTTTATTTTCGGGAATTACAATCACCAACTTGATTGGGGTTCGCAATCAATGCCAGCCCAATGACGATGAACCAGACTAATGAACAGACGTAAAGTTAGATTTTACCGCGCATGAATATGTTATAGTCTCTGGAGTTGGAAAATCTTCAAAGACAATGGTCATGGAAACAAATATTGTATACCGTGAAGCACTACAAAGAACACCTATTACTTTATAATATAAATTGTTCTTAATTTACTTGTCCCTTCCCTACCATTATTATTTTAACAAAGCTTCAGCCAGAGATGGGCATAATTTTATTTATAAATAAAAATACGAATTTATTCGTACTTCATATATTTGTGAATACGAATTTATTTTTATTCACATATATTAAAATAAAAATACAAATAAAATTTTATTCGCAAATTTTTCTGCGAATACAAATAAATTAACAGAAAAATTGTAAATAATCACAAAAAATGTGAATATTTACAAAAAATCAAGTGATTACAAAAAAAATCACATTAAAATATACGAATAAAAATTTATTCACAATAAAATTCTCAAATAAATCATGAATTTATTCGTATTAGGATGATATTACGAAAGTGGTTTTTTTTTTTTTTTTTTTTTTTTTTTTTTTTTTTTTTTTTTTTTTTTTTTTAAGGCGTTTAACGTCTAGGTTATTAGCACCTAGATTTTTTGTTTACCCCGAGTCCGCCACGGGACCACCAACCATGCTGCAGGGACACAGTTTGTCATCTGTACCTCCATAAAAAAAAAAAAAAAATCACCTTCAATAACTTTCGTAATATCATCTTAATACGAATAAATTCATAATTTATTTGCGAATTTTATTGTGAATACATTTTTATACACAAATTATAATGTGAATAAATTTTTATTCGTATATTCTAATGTGATTTTTTTTTTTGTAATCGCTTGATTTTTTGATAATATTCACATTTTTGTGATTATTTACAATTTTTTCTGGGAATTTATTTTTATACGCAGAAAAATTTGCGAATAAAATTTTATTTGTATTTTTATATTTAATATATGTGAATAAAAATAAATTCGTATTCACACTTATGAATACGAATATATTTATATTCGTATTCACAAATATATGAAGTACGAATGAATTCGTATTTTTATTTATAAATAAAATTATGCCCATCTCTGGCTTCAGCAACGCTAAAACTTAGCACGTTACATTTGAATGTGTACCATTAAAAAAAAGGCTGTTCCTTCAGTTTGGTAGCCTTGATGAGGATGAAATTCGGAGATTGACAAATGTCAGGTAGTGTCATCACCCCGTACGGCAGAGGAGTCATGACAAGGGACCGGATTCTTAGGTTGTCACCTATTTTTTCCTTTCCCTTAAACATGATAATCGTCGGTTATTCATATGATTCGCGTTTTGTAGTATTATTTATGCAAATTCAAAGAATCTAAAAAAAAAACCTATTCAGGATAATGTCATCAAAAATCACCAAATTAACGATGGAATGACCAAGACATAACTAATCTTTAAAATACAAAGAAAATTCGGTTTGAGAATTTTTCTATTTATTTATTTTTTAAGTTTATAGGAGTGTGTTTTCTCACCTGTTTAAACCTCTTTAGGTGTATAGGTAGGTTACAGAGATACAGTTAGGTTATTGTCCCTTCTATTCTACTCAGCGAGGTTAGTGTGTGCTTAAGTACCTTTCTATAAGCAGTGAAATTATTCCTGATGTTCCTTAGAAGTTGAAACTCTTTAGCTTAAAAATGCCCTCGATATAATTGTTTTGTTTTTGTTCATATTATTTCTTTATTAGTGTATATTTTTTAAATAATTTAATTCACCTTCTTTTTTAAATAAATATTTTGTTGAATATTTGGACTACCTGCTTATTCTTTTTTTTAAAGAAAAAAAATGACTCATATTTCCGTTTTATTTTTATTTCCGCATATTTTTTTCCTTCTCAATATACTATTATATAAAATAAAGATATTACTTGTTTATTTTTATAGCCAATAATAAATATATACATATTAATATATGAATAAGCAATTTATCAAAATTATTAATAATTAATTATAATAGGTTAAACCCATTTTTGGACCTATTCAAACATTTTTATCACCTAGAAAAAACTATAATTGATTTTTAAATAAAAACCTAAAAATACCTATTGCGCCTGCTGCAAAAACCTAATTGGGTGCTTATTTTATCCTAAAAATCCGGTCCCTAGTCACGACAAATCTAATCTAGTGCTGTAGCTTTTAGGTATTTGAATAATATACACAAAAAGCCATCAATATAATATTTTGCATATGTCAATACCAAGTAAACAAATTCATTCCATGAGTTCATTGGAAATCGAGAGCCACAGGTTCGAGAAAATGAACAAGGACAAGCCATATTGATTGCAGGTTAACACTCCCTCAACGGAAACCGCCAATTAATAGGCCAAAACAGATTTATCACTGTCACTATAGATTCCGGGCCCTCAATTTTGCAACGGTATTAAACACTAAAATCCGCATTCTTTATCATTTTACAGTTTTTAAACCTACAGAAGATAGTTTATAGCATAAACTTTAAGCTATCTGTATTCTTACTGTTTCTTTTTTAAATAACATAATTTATATCCGTCATGCGATTTATAATTGCAATTACATACGTTTAATTAGTATTATTTTCTTCGAACCCTGAAAAGCCCAATATAATTAACCAAAATAAAGAAACAAATAATAATTATTCATTATTTCATTCAACGTCCCACACAAGTCAGAATTCCTCGCTGGGTAGCCAGTACATAAAAACTTCCATAATATTTCTGTAATAAACCATATATTACCATCTCATATGAAGATAGATGTCTTGACATTAAATTAGATGACTACATTCGTATTCCATGGATAACCGAAAAAAAAACATTATAGTATCGAGTTAAACTTTATTTTAATTAGTTTTTTTTTTGTTTGTTATTATTATAATTATTTATAAGTTCACATATAGTTTGAATAAACCATCTTTGACACGATTAGGGCTTCGAAAAAAATGTTTCAAGTTTATTCAATAACGTCCGTCACGCAGCTGTATAACGAAGCACATTCTTTGGAAGGTTTGCTTTTCGATATTTTTAATGAACACATTAGTCAATTTAATTTTGTTTTACATATAAAGTGATTTGCTAGCATACTTAGTGAACGTTTAATATTAATGTAAGAGAAAAAGAAATAGGTTTAAATAAAATATTAAAAATATATAAAATAAACACTAACATTAAAAAATTAATGCAATGTGAAAACTATACTATTAATAGAACTATTGTAATAAAAAATAATAGAATATTTTATAGTTTATTACAATATAAAAATCATTCGGAATCAGAAATATAATGTGATTAAAAACGAGAAATGGAAAATAAATTCATACCACCTTAAGAAAAAAGAAAAGTATTTTAAATGTTCTGAACTGAAAAAATATAACAAAATAACCGAATATCATAAATGTATTTTAGCTGTCTAAAGACGTTTTCTGTAACAATGTGAAAGCAAGATAAAACATATAATAATTTATATGTTTTATCATTGAAACAGTTTAATTTCATAATTGAGGAGAAATATACATTAATTAAGTAAACACAATATAATAAAAGTCCGTCGCGCAGGAGCTGCATGACTAAGCACTTTCCTCAGAATTTTTGTAGTGTAGACTACATTATTGAATAATTTGCTTTAAATAACCTATATAAATAAAATAAAAACGTGAATAGTTCTGCTTATTTACATTTCTTATGAGAACTGTTCAATTATTAATTTTGTAAATGATTTGCTTCCAGAGTTATTTGATTACATGATACTGTACTACTTAATAAATACACTAAAACTTCATATTCCGTCTTTTGATCTGACGCAAGAACAGGATACAGTCCCTCTAGTGGGAGATAGCGCTCCTCGCGGGGGCTTTGGGAACCTACGTTTCCCGGACTATTCTATTGAAATATAGTACAAATTAGACCCCCTTTTTACCGATTTACTTCATTTTTACAACACTTCTTTCTCATGAGTATACCGCGTTTCGTTACAATACAGCAGAAATTACGACCGGTATGAGTATATTACTACTTTAGGTCCGGACTGAACCCCCCCCCCCCCCCTCCAAATAACCCGATTTAGTTTATTTTTACAACAAATTTTTCTCTGTTGATTGCCACCACGAATACCGAGTTTCGTAGAAATTTAAGAAAAATTACGGCTGGTAGTGTCAAATTGGTAATGTGGGTCCGGAGTAACCCCCCCCCCCCCTCCTAATGAACCGTTTTAGTTTATTTTTAAAACGTATTTCTCTCTTTAGATCAACATAACGAATACCGAGTTTCGTTGATATATAACAAAAACTACGGCTGGCATGGTCAAATTAGTATTTGGGTCCGGGGTAACCCCCCCCCCTCCCGGTGGACCGATTTTGGCGGTTAACGAACTCGTTCAATCGTTTGCTAATTGAACGCTATATGCCACGTTTCGTGAAGAAAAAACAAAAACTCTGGCCGCTGTCGTGTTAACAGATATATATATATATATATATATATATATATATATATATATATATATATATATATATATATATATATATATATATATAGAAATTTTAAAAGGAAATTAATAATGGAAAACTAATGTAATAACTGATATTTATACTTTTAAATTGGCTACTAAAAATTAATATTAGTTCTACACTTCAAAAGAAAAATATTTGAAGTTAACAAAGGTGTTTCCTGTTCCACTTTTGCTTAAGAGTGGGTGGCTCTTGGAGCCCGCAACTTCTTGAGTGATTTTCCCCTATATCCTTCATTGAAATACTTCTTTTTTTTTTCTTTTTGTGCTTATTATAGATCATAAGAGACAGTTTGAAAAGAATTGGAATTTTCAATTTCACAGATTTCTGACCTTTTTAACTAACACTTAAATTATAAAATTTATACATTACTTGAATTACAGTTTTTTTTTTCTGAGTATATTGTACAATAAATTCCTTTTTTTTTTAAGGAAATTCATTTTTGAAATTGAAATTTAATGATATCTGCGAGATACAAATTTCCCTAAGGCAAGCAAAAAAAAAAAATATTCATTATTGGTGAAAGTATTTCTGACCAATAGATTCTTTCTCTAATTTTTCTAAATTTTATAGACGGAGATACGAATAAAAGAAGGAAAAAGGGCGTTACAGAAACCCCCCTTGGGCATCCTAGAGTTAATAATATCATAATGCCATAATTTCTACACATAAAATGTAAACGCAAGTAGTATTGACCTAATTATTAGCCAACATTAATTAAAATGGAGCGGAAGTAATTACAAAAAGAATGAAGTTAACGCTTTAAAAATTGTGCACATAAATAAAAAATTCATAACGGAGATGGAGATAGTTAGCCTTTGCAGTGATACGAAGTCAAGGGATGGTTGGGGTTCGGCTAGGAGAAAAAAACTTCTGCTCTTCAGGCGGAAATCTATATTGGACGTTTCGGCAGCACTTTGGCAGCCTTCTTCAGCACTAAAAAATTCCTAGGGGGTAGGGAGGAAGACCAAGAAGACCATTAGGTGACCATGGTTAAATGTTGGAAATTTAACCATGGCCCCGAACTGTCTCTTGATCCCTTGACTTCGAGAATAAGAAATTGTTCACAAGTCTCTGTTTTATTACATCAAACTTTTAAAACAATTTACATAAAATGTGAGCGACTAAAGTTTCTAGGGTATTAAGAGCATTAAAATTTTACTCCTTAAAGTAGTAGAGTCTGTGTTTATGTACTAAAAGCCCAGACGCTAACTTGTGCATTAGGGGGACTGACGTATAAGCCAGCGTTGATCACCTACCTCGTCCATATTCAAACACAAGTCGGGACTACTTCAGACCAAACTTCTCACCAGACAGATGGGTGTCTACTAAACGCCCTTGGGTGGTATACAACTCAAAACCTCAATCTAAATTGCAAATGTAATACTAATTCCCACTCTAAAAATTTCAAACAGGTTCAGCAATTGAAATGTAAATTTGTTTTAAACTTACCTCATTAATAAAGCTAAAATCACAACAAAACAAAAATATGTTTAACAAACAACTATTGGAATTTAGTTGCAGAGTATAAACTATGTATTTCTCTCAAGATCATTTTATTCTAGCAGTTTTTCAACTTTTCAACTAAGATTTTAATTGTAAGATTTCTTCACTGACCTATCATCCCCCAGCCCAAACCACTCGACAGAAAATTTTGAAATTTTGCATGGGCACTCCCTACATAACGTAGGCACTCACTAAGAAAGGATATTTTGATATTCGAATTTTTAAGTATTTTTAGAGGGTTTTAAAGTTTGAGTTGGTTAGAGCAGGCAAGCCTTGGCAGCAAGCGTTGCTAGGACGATAACAGAACAGCTGTTACCGTATTGTATCTATTTCATAGTATTATTTTAAATTGAGGTCAATTTCAACTATAATAGCAGACCTTGAATTACTAGAAATAAACTGTGATTTTGTCACTGATAGAGTTTACGCCCTGGTGATGCTCCATCCGAGGTAATAATATCCCGAACCACATGACACAAAAATTTGAAATTTTGCGCGGACAATCAGTTTAGAATGTAAACACTCGCTAAGAAAGGGTTTTTTGATATTCAAATGTTTAAGTACTTTTAGGGGGGCATGAATTATTAAGAAGTTCCTCATCGGCTCAAAAATGGTTCGATTTTGATAACATTTGGTACAAAATCTTTCTTCTCATTATAAAGGTCAAGTTCATTAACCAGTTGAATCCGTTTACTGGAACATGGTTTTTGGAGCGAAATTTGTGCACAAGATTCCTTAACGTAGGAAAACGAATGAAACCATTTTTTAAGCGAGTTCTGTAGCCATATACCAGAAAAATTGATAGAAATACTTTTCAAAACTAATTTTCTGTTTGGGTATTCAGAAACGAAGTATTAGGGAAAATATTGTATGAATGGTGATACATTGTTTTCGGATCTCAGTATATTTTCTAAAATATCTCGAAAACGGTTGGGAACTCGTAGTAAGTCGAAGGCGGCTATTCGAAAGGTTACTAAATTCTCTACAATAAGATTCTGTTGTAATGTTCGGTGGGGCGATGTCAATCGAAGAGATAAGTGCTAAAAAACTCAAATTTGTTAGTTTTATGCTTTTCAACGTGTATTTGTCTCTGTTTACCTAACTTTTTAAGCTTTTTTTTTTACCCTCCACCGGTACGGTTACCTCCACATGGTGTTTCCTGGGTAACTTTAAAGTCCGTGCAATAATAAGCTGTACAAAATTATGTAGTAGCGTAAATTTTGATCATATCTTATTTAACTCAATATAAAAAATACTTATCGGCCGTGGTGAAGCACGGGTATTCAGCTAGTCTACTATATATTTGTCAAATACCACTCCTTCACTGACTCACTCACTGACCTATCATCGCTCAGCCAAAACCGCTCGACAGAAAACTCTCTTTAGCATATAGACGCCCGCTAAGAAAGGATTTTTTGATATTCAAATCTTTAAATATTTTTAGAGGGGTTTTAAGTTTTAGTTGGTTAGAACAGGCAAGCCTAGGCAGCATGCGTTGCTAGGATCACAAAAGAGCAGCTGTTAATTTCAACTATGATGGCAGACCTCGAATTACTGTGGTATGGAATACTAACAATTTAGAACTTGGAATAGTTTTAGGCAAATAAAACGCTATTACAACTAAAATTAAATGATCTTATTTAATTTATTTTTAAGGCTTTTAAGACACATTTTTACCATCAAATCAAAATTTCGGAGGGGGGGGCTGCAGACCCATCAGTTCTCCCTTATATACGCCCACGCTGGTAACCTATAGATAACGGGTTATCTCTACGTTATCCCTTTCTTAATACTGGTGCGGAGCATCCCAATGTCAAGAAACATTATACTCTGATTTCTTATCAATTGATAACTAACTTATTGTATGACGGGAACCGTGCTAAAATAAACTCCACAAAATTAAGTAGGAGTGTTAATTTTGATGATACATCATTTAACGCAATAAAATAACTACTTATCTGCCGTGACGAAGCACGGGTATTCAGCTAGTTATTTATATTACAGCTTTTCTGCTTTTCAGTTTATTGTACAATAGATTACTAATTTAATTGGAAAAAAAATTGAAATTTAAATTCAAAGGTATTTATAGGACTACATTCTTCCACAAGGCATGCTAAAAAAAATTGTTGTAGGGAACAAAAAATTGGAAAAAAAATCGCATATATATATATATATATATATATATATATATATATATATATATATATGCAGATAGACAGATAATATATATGAACAGAGTACAAAACCTGTTTCACTGAATAGTTTAGTAATAAATGTGCTCATAGTTGGTGCAACAAAAAGCAAAAATAAATTATAAACCAAATAAGTAATATTTAAATCTGATAACTAAAATAAAGTTAAAGAATCTAACTTGGAACCTTGGAGTTATCGGCAACCAGACATGAGAAAGAAGCAGTGGAGGGGATAGGATATTTAGCTTTGAACTTCACTTAGAGAATGCCACGGATGATAAAATGATTTTTCGTTACGGTCAGTCTAAGTTTTCTCAAAGTGACGATTTCTGACAGTTCACTCTTTTGTAACTGTTCGGTTTCACAGTTTCGAATCCGTGACATCCGAACTGTGAGTCCTAGACGACTTTGACCTAGCCTATGTTACTCCCCGTATCAGGACCTACCTGCGTGCCAAGTTTGATCAACATCTAACAAACGGTGTGGATTTGTATCAGGAGCAAACAGGCCAATACCTGAATTTTAAATATATATAAGTATATATATATATATATATATATATATATATATATATATATATATATATAGAGAGAGAGAGAGAGAGAGAGAGAGAGAGAGAGAGAGAGAAAGAAAGAAGAAGAATTCCAAAAGAAGCTCCTAAAACTAAGCAAATTTCCGAGCAAGGAATTCCTACAAAAATTAAAAAAATCAACTCCGAGGAACTGCGTCATCTTAGCCTGTTACCGTTGTTACCCCTAATGTCATTTGGAAATCTTACAATTGAAAGAGTTAACTTAACGTCGGTATAAATACTCTGACATAACAATCCAGACTTAGTAATACCTCAACAGTGGCTTGATATTGACGTACTTACGTCTAAAGGGCTCGCCCACTGTACCCCCCCCCCCCTCCTAGTGAAGACGGTCTCCACAAACTGGTATGACAACGGTGTATTAACTAGCGGAACAAACTAGCTTAAATAATTAATTATTTCAGATTATAATTACCTGTGGTGGTAATGAATAATTAATTTAGTTTTCTTTGGTTAACCTCCAATATCCATGATTAATATATATGTGTATATAATTCACAGCAATGAGAGTTTATATGGCCGTTTAATGTACGATATCAATTACTATGTCTCCATTAGCATATTATGTCACAATATGTGTATATACATAGTATAATTAATACTACATCACAATGCTTGTATTTGTATACATAGAGTTAAAGTACTGCTATGTTAAGGTGTGTTTATCATAATTCTTTAAGCTTTAGTACTTATAGATTCTGCATATTATAAACGAACAATAGCATTACTGGATTACGGGAAATTATAAGCCTTGATATACTTTTAATATTTTGATCACCGGAATAAAATGGCATAATTAGAAGCAAATTGGTGAGTTTTAAGCCATTTTTAAGCCCAACAAGCAACGGGTCTGGGGAACTGGAACTCTAAATTGTTAATCTACCCACTTTTTAAAAATAAAAAAGAAATTTTCGTCCTTAATTTACGGTTGGCAGCGCTGTGCAAGTAGTTCCAGCGTTCGATCACAGATTACAGTTAGAATACTATAATACATTTCTTTGACACTGTGAGCGGTAGTCGAAAATGTTGATTGTAGAGAAGTAACCGAATCATAAAAAATTCTTAAAAACATAAACTCATTACTTTTTATATCTTACAACTGTATCCGGGACATTGATAAAACCGGATGGGACACTGGGTCAAGGTCGAAATATCGGGACTGTCCCGGTCAAATCGGGACTTATAGCAAGCCTACCTTTAGTAGACCTGAATCCTTGACGAACCCTCTGAAGCCTTAGCTCAGAATCTGATCCCGGGTACGTTATTTTCGCACATCAAAAGTACATGAAGCTACTGTACAGTCGAAGATTATATGTACAGGTGTTTCCTCCTCTATCCCACACATCCTGGGTTGTAACCAGGACCATGCTGTGTAGATGTTTCTTCATCTTTGCATGACCTGTATAAAGAGCATGCAAGAGTCTCCCTCTTGGGCATTCTGTGTTGTGATAAAATCTATCTATCCGTGTTGTGATCTGTGTTCCTATCTATCTTGCTTATGAAATTCATTGAATGTTTTTGCGTCTAGATTCTTTGCAAAATGCCTAAGATAAGAACGAAAGTATTCATGCTTATTTTGTACATCAAATGGTTATTTTACGCACATCCTTCAGGTAGGCTGCATAAGCTAAAGAATGAGCTTAGTCATGAAGCTCCTACGGGACGAACCTTTGTTTTTAAAGTACTGCACATCGAAAATATTTAATATTAAACTCCTATTTTCCATTATAAAACATCCTAAATACGTAAATTACGTTTTACAAAAAGATATATTTTTATAAACAAACTCTATCCAACACAGTTCGTGCTATTTTTTGCCGTCAATCATAAATTCAATTTGTTGTAACATACCTTAAAAAGAAATCGGTCATAGGGAAAGCACGTTTCGAAACATCAATAGCTCTCGTAGTGTAATTAAGTGAACAAAAGAAAATCTATTAACGTGTGATTGACTGGCTGTAGAATCTTCAAAGGATAGCATTTCCACAAAAAGGTGACTGATTTTGACATTCTTTTTGAACAGTTTTTACAATAGGTCATTAAGAAGCTGAAAATTAATTGAAATTTAATTGACGATGAAAAACAACATGAATCTTTCTTTGACTTTTTTTTTTTTTTTTAGTAAATATTGAATTTAAATACAAACTCTACTATTTTGTTTAAACATTAATCTAAAAATATGTGAAGGTTAAACCCACTCCTAAACTAGAGCAAAATATGAAAAATGGCAGCTACGCCACACAGTAGTAAAAAAAAAAAAAAACAATATAGAAAAAAAAACTTAAACCGAAATTGTTCAATCGCGTTTGAAATAACATTTGTTTATACCTAATTACTTGTAGAATACTGTTCTAATATTGCTTTTCCATTTTATTGCTAGTTCTGATCCCAAAACACTTTGTTGTTTTTTCATCGTGTAGAATTTCACCGTTTTTTGTAAAAAGTAAGACCATATTGTGTAGCTATAAAAATGGCGTTAATAAGGAAGTCGCACCTATATACGTAGGATTAAAAAGACATTTTATTTTTACAAAATTTACCACGAACTTGGTGCATTTATGTGATAAGGTATTTGCAATGAAACTCAACCATCCTTAGTTTATTTGGAGTAGGGAAAAAGCAGTACTGAGCTATGGTCTTGGCACATTTTTACCTAAAAGTGCGCATTAGTTGTTATGCTATAAGTATCATAACCGTATTCGGCCGTATTTGTACACAGCTTCAAATAAAGTTATCAAATTTTCTATTATTATTTCCTGCATAAAGTTAATCTAATTGTTCAGGGTTCCGAAAAAGAGTATAGCACAAAAAATAGAAATTATTCACTACATTTTTAAGGACCTTTTGTCATTATAATAACATTTTAACATCCACTTATACATTAAACTGTTACTACTACATTACCACACTTTTCTAGAAATAATAGGATAGATTACTTTTATTTTTTTAGTAAAAATACACTACCGAAAGTCGGTGTCGAACCTTTGGTCATAGTACTGAGGGCAACTGGACCTCCCACCGCAGAAATATTCTTCATGTGAACTATGAAACCCTGAACAATCAGATCGGTAATTCATCTTTAAAATAGGTCAACGATATCCTTCAACCAAAGCTAAGAAATAAAAACTGAATAAAAGCCTACGCGGCCATTTGAGAAGAGAAAGTAACTCCTAAGGGAAAGGCCTGCCTTGCCTTCTTTGATGTCGACTTCCTTCACTTTTCTTTTTTTTTCTTTTTCCTTAAGCTAGTTGGAACAAAGGTCCGAATCCAGGAAGGGAAAAGAAATTGAGATTCCACGGTATCCTACGCTAATACTATAGCTAACTTATTTTCTTTTTTATTTAATTTTTTGTTATGCTCTTAGCATAAAAAAAAATGCATGCTTTAGATGCGGAGCATCATCATAAATAAATAAATAAAATAATTTTTTTTGTTTGATTTTAAATCTACTTTTACATTATTATGTTTCTTTTATATTAAGCTGACATGATTGTTTCCTTTGAAAGCAGAGTACTAATTTATTTATATGTTTTCCAAAGTATTCAGAGGAAATGCGCAGAAACATACTCTTATGGATATCGAAAAGTATCATTTTGTAATCATCAATAAATATCATTTGATTCCCTAATTTTTGGGCTGATTTCTTAGCAATACAAGAGCAAATGAAGCTAGTAAATTGACCATTGGTAAGATGAATGAATAAAAATAGGGGAGGAATAAGTAGTAGTTAGTTTTGGTTGAATGGAGAAGCAATGAAGCGAGAGTTTTCTATCTCCCAACATTTAACTGCCAAACGTAGCATTAAATATACTCTCAATAACTCTAATTCACAAATTGTCTACTTCGCTATTATCATAGAATTTTACTACTTAAATGATGTGTATTAAATAAGTGTTTTAAAAATAATAATTACAATTAAGTTACTCCCATTGAAGCCGAATTTCTATATACGTTTGCATCTTGATAATTTCCCTAAAGGGAAAAAACGCATATACGATCGACCTGCTGACGCAATCCGTAGATACATAATTTTGACGTTTCGTGAACGATATGACTCAAAAATATTTTTCGTTCAAATTAGTGCTCTAGCATCTACAAATAATCCTGATTTTGAGAAACATTTGCAGAAACAATATACTTCGGGAAGAATGAAAGGCGGGGTTTGTTAATCATCATAGTTTGTTTTTGTTGTTGTTGTTGATTGTTTTTTTTTGTTGTTGTTGATTGTTTCTAGATAAAGAGTAGGAATTTTATTTCTAACTAGCTGTTACCCGGCGTGCTATGCTTCACCTACTTTCTGCATAAAAAAAAAACAAAAATAAACTAGAAACCAAATAATTATTATTAAAATCTAATAACGCAAATCTGTAACTATTTGGGTCCATTACTTCGAATTCATGATCTCCGAACTGTGAGTCATAGGCGATTTTAACCTAGCCAATGACTCTCCCCGTGTCAAGACCTACCAGTGTGCCACGTTTGGTCAAAGTCGGCCAAACGGTGTGGATTTGTATAAGGAACAAACATACGGACAGACAGCTCGTAGACATTTTTGACCTAGCCTACGACACTCCTCAGATTAAGATCCACATGTGTACCGAGTTTAGTCAAAATCGGACGAACGGTGGATTTGTTGTTGGTGTGGATTTATAAGGAACAAACAGACAAACGGACAGACACGATATTTATATATATACAGGGTTTCCCGTAAATGTCTAGTCATATTGTGAGGGGTGATAGAGGACCCTTAGGGGAACAAAAAATGTTCTATGACGATTTCCCGAATTCTCGCCCATAAGGGAGAAAACGTCGTTTTATTGTTTTTTTCGAGACAAACGTACTTTTTAGAAGAATAATCGTTGTAGCTCCGTCCCAGGTGGTACTACTAAAAAAGGTGTGAAACCAATCGAAAGCTGAGTAAATTTACTATAAGACTAGTTGAGAGTAAACGTAAAAATGAATGAATGTAAGTATGTATATCTTACCAAAAGAAGGCAATTCTAAATTTCCTGACATTTTATTGATATTTCTTTCCAGCGTTACTCCTCAATAAGCTCCTCTGAGATTTCCGGGTTTCAGAAAAACTTTCTCATTTAACCAGCTTTCCATTCATGTATCACAACCCTGTGTTATTGAAGTATTTGAACGATTTAAGAACAAAAGTTTTAACAAAAACATGGATCTTTGAAAAGAAAATTATATTTTTTTCTTCAATTTATTCAAAAAGCTGAAGGGAAATATTTTTTTTATAAATGTTTACATAAATATTAAGTAAATATTTAGTTAAAAGAATAAAAGAAATTACTTCCACGGATATAAAAAAAAATCTTAAAACAGTAAATAAATAAAATACACATTTATTTTGAATTTATTAATTCAGGTAACTAATACTGGGTCCAGGAGGCGGCCATTAAGGAACCCCAACCATACATTAAGCTCAAAAATTACTATTTTTACCTATATCACGCATTTGAACACATTTTTACAGGACTATGTACATATTATTTATGAGGGATAGAATTTTTAATTACCACAACAAAAACGCATGGGCTCAGAATCCCAGTGAGTTTCACAAGCATAGCCATCAGTATTAATTTAAGGTAAAGCATTTGTTTTCTAAATATAAGTACCTGTAAAAATGTGTTCAAATGCGTGATCTAGGTAAAAATAATAATTTTTGAGGTTAATGTATGGTTGGGGTTCCTTAATGGCCGCCTCCTGGACCCAGTATTAGTTACCTGAATTAACAAATTCAAAACAAATGTGTATTTTATTTATTTACTGTTTTAGGATTTTTTTTTATATTCGTGGAAATAATTTTTTTTTTATTGTTTTAAGTAAACATTTACTTAACATTTATGTAAACATTTATAAAAATAAATATTTCCCTTCAGCTTTTTGAGTGAACTGAAGAGAAGAATATAATTTTCTTTTCACAGATCCATGTTTTTTTTTAAACTTTTGTACTTAAACCGTTCAAATACTTCAATAACACAGGGTTGTGATACATGAATGGAAAGCGGTTAAATGAGGAAGTTTTTCTAAAACCCGGAAATCTCTGATCCTGCCCATTGAGGAGTAACGCTGGAAAGAAATATCAATAAAATGTCAGGAAATTTAGAATTGCCTTCTTTTTGTAAGATATACATACTTACATTCATTCATTTTTACGTTTACTCCCAACTAGTCTTATAGTAAATTTACTCAACTTTCGATTGGTTTCACTTCCTTTCTAGTAGTACCACCTGGGACGGAGCTACAACGATTATGTTTCTAAAAACCACGTTTGTCTCGATAAAACAATAAAACGATGTTTTCTCCCTTATGGGCGAGAATTCGGGAAATCGTCATAGAACATTTTTTGTTCTCTTAAGGGTCCTCTATCACCCCTCTCAATATGACTAGACATTTACGGGACACCCTGTATATATATATATATATATATATATATATATATATATATATATATATATATACATATATAAATATATAGATTTGTGTATGCCATTAAGTAAACGTATTTGTTATAATTAAGGCACAAAGTCAAAAACTAAAGGTATTTTTCTCATCCATTCATAGTGATCTTATTGGAAAGAAGTTTATTTAAGACAAAATCAGCGAAAAAATAGTTACGCTTATATTTTGGGGTAAATAGATTTCACAATACACTTTTAATAGCAAATTTGACACATGTTTCATGAATTTTATTGATTTCAAATACTCTAGAACGTTAAAATGACATTTTTTCACTCCACATTCGAAACTCTGGTTTAAGAATGTTTAGAAAAGAAAACAAAAATTTGTTTCATTATCCGACGTATGCAATTATTTGTTAAATATTTCGAAAATGGTTGAAGTTAATCGTTAATAGTTATTTTAGTAGCTCGAGATTGACCTTAACAAACCAATTTAATGTAAATTTACATTTATAAAAATAGGTTTTTGTCCTTTTAAGTGACTGACACACTAAAAACAAGTTAATTATAGCATTTTTGAAAGCTTCTGAATCTTTAATTGCTTTTCACACTGTATTTTAAGGCAGAATAATTTCAACTGATGACTTCCAGTATTATCGTCGTCGCTCGTCATTAAGGCAGATGGAACAAGCCGTGAATGCCCTATTCTCAGCCGAGATGGAATGACTTCATCTCTACGAGATACCCCAGGAGATTGCAGCTTAAGGCATTATCCTGCGTTGCTATGTTTTGTAATCCGCGGACTCTGAGAGCCCTGTTCCCATTGGAAACTCTTGTAATGCCATCGTTATCCTGTTCTTTAATTGGAATCTCTTACTTGTTACGCATCTCATTATAACGGAGTGTCATAATGGCTCCTGTCTACGTCCGTGGATTACATCTCCTCTGAAATTACCGTTGGTTCAATTCGTATCTCTTGTTCATGAGAACGATAAAATCTACAATGATTGTATGTATTCCATACTTGAGATCAAACAACATAGCTCCAATCCCATTGAAACCCATTTCATTTATATTCCTGACATGTGACTTGTGCTATTTTTACACCCCTTAAAAATCTCCGGCGTATCTTCCGGAGGTGTTCTCAGTTATAATCCCAGCAGCGAAGGTAACGAGACAACCTCCACAAGATAAGGACCTGAAGAGGTGCAAAATCATGCAAGAATCATGAAGGGCATGTACATAATGAAGAGACAATGGAGATAATTTATTCGATCCCTTGCTAAAACAATAAAATCCGTCCCGCAAGAGCAGCTCAAATTGAGCAAATTCATACGCAAGGCACAAATAAACATAAAAAAAGTTCGATTCCTATAAAACTGCTTATCCATAGCATGACTTGAAAAGTTTGAAGCACCGTTTACTCCAACTCAGGGTTTTCTTATAAAAATGTATACATACCTTTTACAATTTATTGAATAATTTGTTATGCATTCGAACCGCCTTGCATCTAAACAGGTTTCGATAAATTTAAGAAAATTATAGAGTCACAAACTGATAATCTATGCTCATGAAATATTATTTCATAATACTTTCCCTTGTCCAAACATTTTCTAACTTTATGCACTGATTTCTCCGAATAAGACCACTCATCAATCAAAACTTGTATTAGTACTGTTTTTCTAGAGAATGTATTAAGCTTTCGAATAGGTACCCGCGACTTATGAAGATTTTCCAACCAATTTAGAGATATTTAAGAACATACACAAATATCTCCAGAAAAATCTATTTTATTCATTTTTTTCTTGAAAACAGAATGGCCTCATCAAATTACCTATAAAAATGTACCTAGTAAAAAATGTACGTTTTTTTTTTATGTGAATTTCTTCAAAACAATAGAGTTTTGGTTGCCGGATTCAACCGGTTAACGAAATTGCAATTTCAAAATAAACAAAGCATTTTTGTACCAAAAAAATTATAAGGTCAACATCATAAGCGGGCTTCCTCCCAAAAAATAGATACAGGAAACTCGCTAAAATTGTTACCATTAGAATGATAATTTATAAGCTTAATACAAACTGCATTCTAAATAATGGCAGCAGTTCTCGGAGATACCAACACTTGCTAAAAACCGAAAAAGTCCAAAACGCAGGAACTTCGCCATCTTAGAGTACTTTATACACCTGAGTAGTATACACCTGAAGTTTCGAGGTGTATGCCCCGTTGACTTCAATGGAATTAAGGCGACTTTCCTTAGATTAATTTAATTATCATTCTTGTAACTTAAAAATGGTTATTAAGAAGTAATTCCTAAGCTTAAGCCTGCGCATTAATTTTAGGCAATCACCTTTTGTATTAGAGGAAGTACATAATCTATGCTAAGTCTTGATCATAGCGACATCGCACTAGTATCTCTAAAGTTACACAACTCAAAAATCGGTGTTTTTCAGTTATGACTATGAAAGAATTGGTAAATATATCTTTATGAACCATCTAAACTGTTTGAACCTAGCTTCAGAGCTTGTACGCCAGAGGGCACTTGTGTCACTCTTCCTAATGCTAGTCCTCCATAGGTAAGATTGACACATTTTCCGTAGAGTTGAATTTTCAGGTATGTCACTTTAGGAATACTAGTGGGATATGGCTGCGCAAATCTGAGTATTAGCTGAAGCGTTTGAATATCCATAGACTTGCGTTCATTTATCTTGATAGCGTTCTAATCCGGAGAGAGTGTAGAACAAGGGTAACGATGTTTACGGTGAACTTCCCCTAACGAACCCTTTGAAACGAGCTTCATGAAGTTCAAGGCCTGCTCGAGTCCGGCGTTTAACCTCGCTTACCGAAAACTTCTCTCTAATTGCTTCCACTTCATATAGAAGAATTAGGATTCATTTAGGAACGGCGTGAGATGGTACTTAGAGAGGCAGAGGGAACTTGAAGAAATATGATGGATCTTTCTACGTATGGAACATTTATTTCATAAATTTAATACATTTCGGTAAAAAAATAACTCAAAACATAAAACTGAAAGAAGAACAATTTAAAATTTAAGAAGAAGTCGATTTTCCTATTTTGGATCATATATATCGTCGATACAAATGCACGTATATCGTCGATACAAATGCACATATATCGTCGATACAAATTAGAACGCTATTCATTGTAAATTAAAATCTTTTCCAATTATCACCTATTATAAGCAATAAAGCCTCTAGAATATATTTCGACAAAAATTTCATCTAAACTTATTTAACAGCAAACGTAAAACGTATTAGTCCCTTTTAAAAAATGTATAACCATTATTAATTGATATAATTTAAATTATTAAGACATTTACTAACTAAAATTTTGTTACAAATACTTTTTTTACCGTTGGTGGCGTTCGGAACGGAGGTGGGGCGCGTGTGTCGGCGGGAGCGATGGGCTTGGTTAGGGTTGAGGACGAGCCCCCCCCCCCCCATGCGGTCTGTGAAGGTTAGGTTGCCCTGGCACCAGCAAGCACACCTTCTATCATAGACCTGGCAGCCAGTCACCAGATGCGGGCCACTAAGGTAGAACTGGCACGGGGGACTCTACTCGACCTTGGCTGGGTCCGCCTCCCGCTGGCCTCGGGCTCTGTCTCTGCTTTCGATGCTACCAACGGACCGGCCAAGAGGCATAAATGACCCAATAGTGGTTGAATGGCCTTTAAACACCAAGGAAAAAAAAAAAAAAAAAAAAAAAAAAAAAAAAAAAAAAAAAAAAAAAAAAAGATACAAATGCAAAGTATCGAATGTGAAAAAACGCATTTTTCATTGTCAATCTATACTGATTGCTGTTGTACTGATAAACGGAAAACTTTACAATCGAAGTTCAAGCAGTGATAGGGGAAAGTAACTACTATCAAAAAGTCGAATCTGCCGACTATTTGACTGTCCAAAAGCAAAGTAATGAAAAAAAGTTTTTTTTACACTGGAAAGTGGTGATTTCACATTCGATACTTTGCATTTGTATCGAAGATACGGCCATTTTCAAAATAAACTTGTTCTTTTAAATGCTATATTTAGATTAAAATGTTTATTACACTTATTAGTCAGTGAATATATCGTCGATACAGATGCAAAGTATCGAATGAGAAGAAACGTATTTTTTATTTGCAATTTATATTGTTGATGTAAGGCAAAATCGAATCTATGTTCACTCAGTGAAAGTAACCACTGTCAAAAGGTCGAATCGTAAGACTATTTGACTGTCTAATAGCAAAGTAAGGAATACAGTATTCTTTGTCGTACACTCCAGCGGACGCTTTTTTGTGACGTCTTTTTTTTATAACGTTGTCATCGCTAAAGCATATTTATGCTAAAACAGGATCTAATGCAGAGATTATTGGACCGCATTCGCTGCAAAATAAAATTTAGCAGTTAGGGCACGAAACGTCCTTAAATCTAAATTTAACAAATAAATTATATTTCTAGTGAAATTTTGATAAGGATTCAGTTGTTGAACAAGTCATATAACAGGAGTAAACTGCATACGGAATCTGTGTTTAGTACGTATGTATTGTAGTGGCTTAAATACCAGTTTCATCCCCAATGCCACATATATTTTGTCATCATACCCATTCCACTCCATCAGTACAAATGTATTTTCCGTACCTCATTCGTTTGAAACTGCATTCTGAAATTTTGCGCCGATTCAGCAGTAGATTACTGCTGAAAATTAATTAATTCCCTTCGAAAGGCAATTACAATAATTGGAAAGCTGTGCTCCCCCTCCCCCCTAGATAAAGCACAACTCCTCAGATGCTAAGTCAATCTATAATTCAAGGAGCGAGACCAACAAAAGCAAAAGGAGCCCCTTTCCCACCCACTTCATTGCACATTTGAAATGCAGAAACTCCTTGAGGGCAGTCAGCCAGTCCATTGTCCGTTTCTATGGAGACCTTAGCTTCCTCTCCTCCACAGAATAATATAAATGGCTACCTTGTAGCTCTGTCCCTTTGTCTTTGTCAGTGGTTCCTCCAAGAAAAGTCTACCTATTAATAATTAATATACCTTGCTGTAAGAATTTATTTTTTTAGTAATTAATTCACTTTCACGAAAGATGTTAAGAAATTCTGCTTCCTGTAACATTGTAAAAGTGAAGCCATATTTAAAAGAATATTTATTTATTTCAATTTTAACATTTTCGCTGCTACATTCAATACACGGGAGTTGTGCGGAATTCATTTGGCCAGTGGTGTTAGCCTCAAGCGAAGCAGTTTTCGAATTTTCCTTCTTCTTTTTACTCATTAGTGAGCTTAGTACTATTAAAGGAGACAAGAGCAAGTTATATACCACGCATTATCTAGAATTGAATTAGGAAAAGAAGATAAAGTCTCAAGGTAGCGCGAGTATTCAGTTGTAGAAGAAAATAACCCTGCCTCTTTGTCAGTCCGCATCACTGCGGGAGTAGCGCGGGAAGAAAACTTTGTCAGTCTGTATCAGTGCGGGAGTAGCGTTGGAGGAGCGTCTTTGTCAGCCCGCACCAATGCGGGAGTAGCGTGGAAAGAGCAACATTGTTAGTCTGCATCAGTGCGGGAGTAGCGTTGGAGGAGCGTCTTTGTCAGCCCGCACCAATGCGGGAGTAGCGTGGAAAGAGCAACATTGTTAGTCTGCATCAGTGCGGGAGTAGCGTTGGAGGAGCCTCTCTGTCAGCCCGCACCAATGCGGGAGTAGCGTGGAAAGAGCAACATTGTTAGTCTGCATCAGTGCGGGAGTAGCGTTGGAGGAGCCTCTTTTTCAGCCCGCACCAATGGGGGAGTAGCGTGGGAAGAGCATTGTCAGTCTGCATCAGTATACACTGATGATACACTATATTTTGGAGGCAGAGATAAATAGGAAGGTCTAAAGTCAAAATACTCCATCACAAAATATTGAGGTTTTTGACGGAGCTTTGGAAAGTGAACCTCTGAAAAATGCCTAGTAGTTTTATGATTAGGGTCGCTTCAAAAGTTTTGTTCAATAAAGACATCAGAGGACGAATAGGTTCTTTTGATTTTCATTGGATGTTCCCGGGGAAAAAATGGGAGGAAGAGGTAGAACAGGATGTAATGGGCACTTAACCTACGGAATAATTACTCTTTATTACTGTTTTTAAAAGCGTTCTTAAGCACACATGCTGAACAGGTCCTTCCTCCTACATTCTAAATTTGCATAGAGTGTGTTGGCGATGGGGTCTGGAGGGTGGGTGTAGCATGCTAGTAGTGGGACTACCCATTCCACCCATCTGGGACCCTTTATGCTTCCCAACCCCCGGACAAATCGAGTTTCAACGAGATTGTCAGCCGACGGCTCTCCGCATCTACCCTCTCGGTCGTCACCTTTACTCTCACACTCTCTTCACACACCTCTCACTCTTCGCTCTCTTCGCTCTCTCACTCACATATTCACACACTCGCGCAAAGCATGTCTCACGAAGTCACACCTGTCTTCCCCTCTCATCTTTATCAGCCTCGATCAAGCATTCACAAATATGACGATTTTATTTCTTGTCCTTTCCTAATCTTTTGCCAATCTCCTCGGGGGCTTAGATGTGTATCCAAAGCTGTCACCATTTAATTATCACGACAAGCACATCTTAAGTTTTCATTGTTACAAAAAAAAATCCTCCGTAGAAGCTGCTTGACATAAGCAAATGACTCAGAAAGCTGGTTAGTTTTCCTCACATCGCTAAGGAATGGGCATTGGTTAATTTATGGAAAACACCAAAAAATATGAATTCTGTTTTTCCTCCTATCCTATGCATTCACCTATTTTAAAGATATTACGGACAACGACCCTTGTTTATTGTTCGTAAACTATGTATACTATTCTACTTGCAGGCACTCAACACCCGGGCTAAGAAGGCGAAGGCAGCCCGGAGACCCGAGTCGGAGATGAAACCCGGCATGGTGATCGAGAACATCGCCCAGACCCGGAGATTGGCGGAGACCACACTCGTAGCGTCGGCTTTACTACCGACATCTAGTGTCGATGAAGAGAGGCCGACCAATACAGGATCTGGCAGTCAGGTAATTATTTTCATCTAAATTATTTTTGCTAATTTCATAGCCCATAATTATAAGTATAACACATTATTGTAACGTCCAGCGAAGATTCAATAAAAAAGCCAAGACAAAAATTGTTGCGATGAAGGAATAATTGCAGACATTACTGTTCATCATGAACCTGATATTCGCATAATTATTATTATCCAACGCTGATCCGTGGTTGGCCAGCGATTGACGATGTTATTTTTCGGGTGGCTTTGAGCTATTCAGTCCTTCAGGTGGTCTGCATCCATTCTTCCAAGCTTGCATAGTGGAAGGGTGTCATCATCTGCAAGGCCGATTCGGTTGAAGTCAGCGTGTCGGTAGTCGTTGCCAGTATTCGGACAAAATGGATCAATATTCTCATAATGAGGAAGTCAACTTCAAACGGTTCATACGGTCAACTTAGCCTTCCAGAATAGGAATGTCCGTAAATCGTATGATGACGAAATCCGCACGTATGAAGGTGTTCCTATGGTGCTCAAGGATGCCCAACAGTGCTGCATCATGTAGCTAAACTCGGGGGGAAAGTTTTGAACTGCCACTTTTAAAAACATCTTTAAATAACATAAAAACCAAAGACAAATTATGATAATGTAAATGATTATTCGTAGGAAACTCCCCCAATGATTATAGTAACCCGAAAACATACATCGATAACATTATTATCCGTCCAACGTGCAGACCAACTCCATTTTGATCGAGAATTTCCATATATGAGTTAGGAGAGTATGACAGCTACCCTACGGTTTCGAACGATGCTTATAAGGGTCATCAAATCCCCTCGTTAGGCTCATCCTACCTCCTTACCCACTGTGGTAGCTTTCCCCCTCCACGCACAAGGGCTCAACATAAGCCCCGGGTCCCAGGAAATATGCCAATCTGTATATTTCTTATCTTCTCTCAGACCTTCCGTTGTCCGTTTATCTTCATTCATATATCAAATTCCAGACAGCATATTCCAGTCGTTAATTAGTCCTGACAACCAGTTTCGACTAGTTTATCTCTCAAACCTTAATTATAAGCAACCCAACTTCAAGTGTGCTTTTAACGCAATCTAATAGCAGGGTCTAACTTTTCTATCACACTATGTAAACTACCATTGTTTGTAATTCTATTACTCATGTTTTACCATATTTTATTGTTTACTTCCTAAGTTTTACTTGTCTAGCAAATAAATATGCTTCCCAAATCCTTGCAGGGTAGCCTCTATCATTTCTTCTGCCAAACAAGCCTCGGATTCCTCAACCGCATGGAAACCCCCAAAACACCCCGTTTTTTCTTCCAACGTATAAACGTTACGGTAAAAAGCTCTTTTCTATTCCCTCACGATAACAGCATTTGTTTTAGTGCCATGATAGCACACAAATATTTCCCTAGTAGCCCTATTGATGCCAGTATTACTACAGGCTGGAAACTGCTTGGCGCATGGGAACACTTCTTATTCATGAGAATGAACTCAAATGTTTTTGAAATATATTAATATTAGTGAATACTTATTGACTCATTTTTTTGTATAAACTACTTCGCTATCTTACGTATGCCACACTTTTTTAAAGCCAAAGGCAATTGGTTTTCCCAGAGATTTTCCACATACAAGAACTGACCACGCCCGCCGTAGCTTAACTTTGACATCTCAAATCAATAGACTATTATTTGAAGATATAACTATATGTATTCTTCTATGAAAATATTTTATTTTATTCTGTCTTCATTGTAAATAACCATTGTAGTTATGTGTTTGTCTTACATTTTTTTCTATTCCTTCCTTCTCTTTTATTTTAAGTTTTTTTTTTTTTTTTTATTAGAACTTGACTACTACTTTAACCGACTTTGATTTTGCTTTCCTGGTGAGTTAATCGTCTCTGTGGCGAAGCCCATATTAATAAATTAAATTGAAAAAAAAATGTTTTTTTTTGTGAATGTCGCGGTTTTTCCATTAGTCGTTCCACTGTGCAGCAGTTTGCTCATTCGTAATGTTCTTATTTAGAACTCTAATCACAAGATGAATCTTGGAAATACAGTTCTTTTAGAGAACCAAGACATTTACATCCACAATATTGATCCAAGATACCAATTGCTTTTATATAACAACAAATATCGGGAACTTGGGCGGAGGATATGAATGACAAGCAAGAAAGATTCCTTCTTAATAAAACTTGGCTGCAACTTGAGAATAATAAATTGACCAATATAAAAGCGCGGGGAAAGCGATGAAAAGAGACGTCGCTCTCCTCAATTGGCCACCGCTCATTCTGAGAGTTTTCTAATTAAACTTTCCCTCAAACCTCGGCGGTCTGATTTGATTGAGGTGTAGAATTGGAGTAACCTTCTTAGGATTCAGCCTAGTAGGAGAGGAAATCAAGTCTAGGTAGAGGTAGGGAAGCCAATTTGGGTTACCAACACTTTTTAATACCCTTCCATTATCCGGATTGTTGGTTCGAATGGAGGGTTTAATAATTATTCTTTCAAACTTCCGTATTAATTGTCTATTCACAATATCGTTTCTCGACGCCAATTTTCGTTGCCCTAAATTGAATAATTTCCTCCAAGAAACGTAATCTAATATTTTCCAATTTATAACTTAATTTACGAAAGAGTACTCAATTATTCTACTTTGTTGCCGTTAAACAATAAAAGGGTCCGAGGATAAGTCGGAGTGACGCCTTCTTTCCTCGCATCCTGATCCCTTCACACCTTAGCGTCATCTATCCTTCGCTCACCAAGTGGAGAATTAAAGAAAACCCACAGAATTCCTGCCAACTAACATTTCTGCTCGTTTCCTATTTTAAAAATCTCAAATCCGTTAACTAGAACTGATTGAAAAGACTAACTTGAAAACCACACATTACCCAGAAGAGACAAGGACAGAACCGACTTTTACTACACTTACTTGACCGAAGATCACAACTTGCACTTAATAATTAAAGACTCATTTATATGACTCAGACCAATATGGACTTATGGCTTACCTAAAATTCTGGGGACCCACAAAGACCTCTTAAAAAATTCAAAACGTTGCAGAGTAAAACCCTCCATAAAATAACCGAAGCTTCATTCTTCCTCTACAATTTGAAGCTCCCTAATGACCTTAATACTCCACCTTATCCAGAACGCTCCATCTTAAATTTCATTCAAAAGTACGCACCATCCTAATTCTCTGACTTCCCTATAATCACACCTAATCCCAAATAACCCCGTTCGCCAACTGAAGCGTAACTGGCCAAGAGATCAGCTCCAGGAGTAGTCTATCCTGATTGTAATCACACAGCTTTGTGGGTACTCCAACTGAGCAGCTTACCTCCTCACTAGCTTGAAGACACAATTACAAGTGACATATCTTTTATATATATATATATATATATATATAAACATAAAAGATTTGTAGGTTCGTGATCCATATTATAAATGTAGCATTTCAGGTATTGATTTTCCATTCATAAGGCCATACAATAGTACATTATAATAAAATTTTTGAGGCGTTAAAATATATCTGATATAGATAGTATTTGTACTCAGGTGTGAGCGAATCGTTTATGTTTCGTTGCAAAATAGTTTTTCGAATCAGTATCAGAATGCGTTCAACAACAGATGTTACAGCGTTCAATCACAATAACCTATCAATGGTTACCTTAAAGTTATCTTGCTTTTCCTTTATTCCCTAGGTTTTTGTGCTGAAGACGGCTGCCAAAGTCCACCAGAGGGTGGGGAAGGATCAATGGACTTGAAGAAAGTGGCAAGGAGTTGCTGTCCAAAATTGTTTAAAACATTAACTTATATTAGCGATGTTTCGAACCTACTCAGGTCCATCATCAGGCATGTAAATGTTTTAAAATAAAACAACTATTTGGCTATTAGCGCCGGGCTATGTACAGGTCGCCACCCGTTTATAATGCCAACAGCACATAGTCGGTCACCCATTCAGGTACTGACCACGCCCGACGTTTAAGTAGGTAATTATTAAAAAAAAGAAATTTATATTATTTTATTGATTTAAGAATACTTAACAGCAAAATCCCAGAGTTTTTCTTTTTAAATTTAATATTTTATACTTTTAAGAATGTATCTATGAAAAAAGAACTTGATTTTATGGAGCGCCTTTTATTTTTATCGATTTTTGAAATTTTTATGTTTTTAATTTATCTTAAATTAAAATTTTGTTTTTAAATAAATTTACTTAGCAACCAGAAAGATAACAGATAGTAAATATATTTTTTCCATATTCAAAATATTATTGTGACCATTTTGGTGAAAATCCCATTGAGATATCATTAACATTAACAGAATAATGATTTTTTTAGTAAATGAAAGTCGCTTTGACTTAAATCGTCAGTAAAAGCAAAAACAAGTTTTATAGACAACTTTAAAAATTCATAACTCAAAAAGCATTGAAGATATCTAACTAAAATTTGGAATATATCATTAGAATGACCAGTTCAACAAATAAAAAAAGTTTCAGGCAATTCTGAGGATATGGGTTTCATGGCCTGTATGATCTGATATGGACTGACCCTATACTTAGGGAAAGGCTGCGTAAGTTAATGTTTTAAACAATTTTCGGGAGCAACTCTTGCCACTTTCTTCAAAAACTTCGAACGCTAAGTGGAAAGTATTCGACCGATTTTACTCAACCAATTGTTATTTAGATAAATGTTGTACGTCTGATTTTGTAACGAGATTCAAATGTTGTACGTGCAATTGCTTTATCAAACATGCCATTGCATTCTAACATGTTGAACGTTAATTTCTGAAAATGTTGTCATTTCAGAAATTCACATACTACCAGCATCCTTCAAATAAATATTAATTAAAAGAATATATTACCTGAAACTACATTCATTAACCAAGGGTTTAGCTTATGAATAACTAACTCAAAAGAAAACCGCTTGCCCTTATAACTTGAATATCATGAAACATCCCAGCACAGAAAGTGACCGCTATGCAAATTTTTTTTTTTTATATATTTTCGTATTGATATTTCTTTTTAGAATTTTTGCATTGCAAATGCTTGCTAAGAATCATTCCGCCCAGCGATTTTTTTTTCGGTCGCTGAACTCATTTGATGGACTTTAATCAGGGGTGAAGTTGATTGAAGCGTATTTCAAACTAAAAAGAGCATATCATTTTTCTTTACTCCCAGGGCTTCAGGTGTTTTTTTTCCGGAAAAAAATTAAATCTTTGCCGGAAAAATCGCCTAATTACATCCAGCAAATTGCTCATTCCCCCTCTTCAAATCGTCATTACTATTAATTAGACAGCCGTTAAGAGTACTCACGGCCAAAGATAATACCTATACTTAATTCGATCAAACCGGGTTCTTTCTTCACTCCTCGTTCGCTCAAGAGTTTTCTTGTTTTGGGAATTTTTTTCTTTGCTCTTACTTAGCTGCTAATTATCCATTTATTTCAATTACACCGTAAAAAGAAAAGATAAGCAGTGGAAAATAAGATCTAAAAATAATTGAGGAGATTTTTTAATTGGATTAGTTGCAACGTCAAATAAAAAATGCCTTACAACGTTAGCAACATTTTTTTTTTTTTTCATTTGAAATGAAAGTCCATGAGAGAAGAAAGAAAACAATTTTTCTTATAAATCTTGAATCCACAATATATTTGCACTGTATTTTTATCGTAACGAAAGGTCAAAGAACATTTACACCACATTATTCTTCAATAGTTATTTATTTAATATGCTCAAGATATTTCACATCCACATTAAACGTCTTCCCGTTTACATCACATAAGATATTACAGGCTTAAGATACACTCATTTGGCTTACATTATTTAAAATAACGTCCGACTGGTAGGAATCGGATCATCCTAGTTCTTATTCCGACATTGCAAAAGCTTTGAATAGATTTTATATGCATATATATATATGGGGGCGAGGTTAGCTCAGTGGTAGAGCACTCGACTAATGAACTGGAGGACCAGGTTCAAAACCCGAGCGCGCACTAAAGATTTTTTCTTCTAGTGCTGCCGTTCGAGGGTTGGATTTGGGGTCCCAGATCGTCCCTAGGCTCACCCAGCCTTTAATTAATTTAATTAATAATGGGTACCTTGGGTGCTAATGACAGGCGGCCGGAGCATAGTATTGACCACATTATCTCCCTAGTGTGCCGTATGGTCAAGAATCCGATACCTTTACAGTCTCTGCCCCTCTGGGCCCTTGTGGCCTGTTACGGGACTGATTTTATATACATATATTTGTATATATATATATATATATATATATATATATATATATATATGTCGTGGATAATTTCAACGTCTAGGTACTCGAACAACATCCCCAAGAAAGTGATAGATTACGCGTCACAAATTAACAGAAACTGGCAGTAGCCAACTTACACAGAAGCGGAAATTACTCAATCCGCCTTCTCCCTCATATGGAAGGCAACAAAACAAAGTTCATGATTTAAAGTGATTTTAAAATTTTACTGTTAAATGTAATAATAATAACAATAAAAAACTAAAAAAAGAACCCTTCATAAGACCGAAACTAATACGTTTGAAGATTTAAGCACTTATTTCTCCGATTGAGATCGTCGTTTCATAAATTGCTATGAATAATTTCTGTAGACAATTTAATGGGCTTTCGAATGGATTGTGCATACATAACGATCATAAAACATTCCTAAGAGGAGAGAACGATTGAGTGAGAGAGAGAGCCAGTAAGAGTGACTGTTATCAATTGAATTTATGTACTTTAATTTAAATTTATTTATTTGGGAGATAAGAGAATATTGGGCTGACGTTCATTTGACAAACATCTTGGCCTTGTTCTCAGGAACTGGTTTGGACCTTTCCCCGTCGGGAGTAAGCCGGCCCTTATTAACCCTTCATCCCCCATCCAAGCTTTACGAGGTAATTCTTCTCAGGTCTTAGACTTTACGGGAATTACCTTACATGTCTATGTTCGGTACGAATGACCCGGACACAGAGTCTGCACATTCATTGTTCCCACACCTCGAATATTCGACACTCAACCTTTTCTCGTATATTTATTCACGTAACCAAATCTAAGGGGAAACGGGTCCTTGCATAAATATAGATTTGAACCACCATTACTTTCGTGATTTCTGGGTTCTGAAATGTAAAATATTGCTACTGGAACTTCCGGCTTTCGTCTTGAGGTCAACCTCATAAGCACGGTTCCTCCCTATGGAGGGAGGGAGCTAAAACAAAACAAATTACGTTTTAAATTGACTCAAATAATCCTGGAGTTCCATTATAACCACAAAATGTTAATGAGTTTCATTGGAAATCTTACATTGAAACACATTTAAGTTACGCGAGTTCAATCGCAACACAAGATCTGTATAGCACGACTTAATATACTACATATCAGTTAGCTTGAGAAATTTGTTCAGTAGATCAAAGAAAGTTGCCGAAAGTGTCAGAGTATTCGCTTCAGCTCTGAGCAAGCCACCCTTGAGTTCTCCTCGATCCGAGACATGGCACATTGCGCTTTAATTGCTACTAAATAAACCTTGTCTAAGGTGTATTTTCGCAGTTTGCTGGAGCAAAGGGTTACAATGGAAAGGAAACAATAGGGCTCTCGGCTCCAGAACATACAAACTAGGCACCTGCCTTTACTCGGCTTCGGCGTACAACAATCCTTTTACTATACTAGTGCATTTTAGCGCGGTTACTCCCTATCTCCATAGGGAGAACCCGCTTATGAGGTTGACCTCATGACGCAATCCGGAAGTGCCGACTAGAAACTTTCACGTTTCAGACCATAAAGATCACGAAAATATAGGTGGCTAAAATTTGTATATATATATATGCTTGTCTGTACGCGCTCCTGACGGCTCAAAAATGGTCCGATTTTGATGAAATTTGGCACAAAAATCTGTATTCTAATTTGAAAGGTCAAGTTCGTTAACCAGCAGAATCCGCCCACTAGAAGATAGTGTTTGGGGCGAAATTCGCGCAAAAAAATCGTAACGCTTACGTTTTTGAGTTTATATGCTTGCAGGTACTTGTTTTATAGGTTTGTTAACATAAGAAAACGAATGAAACCATTTTTAAGGCGATATCTGTAACCGTGTCTGAGAAAAGTGGAATCAATGTTTTTGTAAGTGATTATTTTTTTGTGAGTACTTAGAATCGCGGGATTCAATTGAAATATTTTCTACATCTTTGAAATTAATCCCAACTAAGATGATTAAATTTTGGTTATATTTTAAGTTAAGGAAGTATGCGAAAAAAAAAAATTTTATTAATAGACGTGAAAAGTAACGGTAGGGAAATCGTGGTAAGTGGAAAGTGACCATTCGAATGCGTACTAAATTCTCTACAAAAAATGTTCTGAAGCAATATTCGATGGGACAACGTCAATGAGAGATATAAGCGCTTAAAACTTAAAAAGTGTTTGTTTTGTTGTTTTGAAATGGTTTTTCTCTTTCTTTATCTCACTTTTTAAATTCTTTATCTCTTTCTTTTTTTCTAGTTTTAAATTGCATTTATCAGTAAAATTAGTATTGTAATAAAATAAGCTAACAAACGGTGAAAGGTATTCGTAATAAGTTTGGAGTGACTGTGGTAATCATGATGGCAGTGGCTGTCAGTTTCCTGTGATTTGTCATGCTAATCTATTCCATTTCTTCAAGATCTACGTTACCGCGGTAAGATGACGCAGTTCCTGCGAGTCGGACTTTTAATTAACTGTTCAACTTAACGGGGGGAAAGTTTCCGACACGGAGGAGCTGCATGACTAAGCGTTGGCTATTTCATGCCACATTCATAAAGAATTTCCAGAGAATAACTCAAACAATTTAGTGACATCGTTTGAGGATTGGATTCAGGGCCCGACTGTCTCTCCATCCTTGAATTGATTTATTAATAAGTACCGACAAAGTGAAAAATAGGGCTTAATGTGCCGTATGGTCATGAATCAGATACCACTTCAGTATCTGCTCTTGTGGCATGTTACGGGATTGATGAGCCCATACAAAAGAAACGTAAACACAAAACGTTCTGCTCTCTTATATTTGCAATAAACAGATGTCTGAGTTATAAATTTTGTTCTGGAGCAAACTCAAACTTTTAATGTACCGGGTTTGGAGTTTTTTTAACAAACGTTCCTAATTAGTTAGGCTTGACATCTATAGAGTTTCGTTACAAGATACAAGATAATGGCGAAATACACAAATATTCTTATTTTTACCTAGATAACGCATTTGAAAAAATATTTACAGGACTATCTACATCTTATTTATTAGGGACGGGATATTTAATTACCACGACAATCACAAATGGGCTCAAGATGATCCCAGGGTAGTTCACAAGCGTGGCCACCACTATCAATTCAAAGTAAAGCATTTGTTTTTTAATTATAAATGTTCAAATGCGCGATCTAGGTAAGAATAATCATTTTTGAGGTGGTTGGGGTTCATTAATGGCCACCTTCTGGATCCAGTATTAGTTACTGTGATTAGTGAATTCAAAATAAATGTTTATTTTATTTATTTGCTGTTTTAGGATTTTTTTATTTTATTTTCGTGGAAGTAATTTTTTTTTATTGTTTTAAGTAAATATTTACATAATATTTAAGTAAATATTTATAAAAATAAATATTTCTTTTAAGCTTTTTGAATAAACGGAAGAAAAAAAAATGTAATTTGTTATTCACAAATCCAAGTTTATTTTTTTTTAAACTTTTGTTCCTAAATCGTTCACATACTTCAATAACACATGAATGTAAAGCTGGTTAAATGAGAAAGTTTTTCTGAAACCCGGAAATCTCAGATCCTGCCTATTGAAAAGTAAGGCTGGTAAGAAATATCAAGAAAATGTCAGGATATTTAGAATAGATTTCTTTTCATAAGATAGAGATACCTAAATTCATTCATTTTTACGTTAACTCCGAACTAGTCTTATAGTAAATTTACTCAGCTTTCGATTGGTTTCACTTCCTTTGTAGTAGAACCACCTGGGACGGAGGTACAACGATTATTCTTCAAAAAACCACGTTTGTCTCGAAAAAACAATAAAACGACGTTTTCTCCCTTATTTGTGAGAATTCGGAAAATCGTCACATAACATTTTTTGCTTCCCTAAGGGTCCTCTATCACCTCCCACAATATGAGTAGAAATTTACGGGACACCATGTATAACCGTACAAAATATATCTATCTTTTTTTAAATTTTATTTGTTAAAAAAAATCGCTCGAAAGAGCGAAAATATCAAGAAGTCATCTTAAAGTATGAGTGACTTTAAGAATGGTCCAAGAAAGCTGAGAGTATTCCGGAGAAATATTCTAAGTGTATCGTTTGAAGGCGTGACTCGAATGATATATTTGAGAGAAGCGTGAAAAGAGTGCCATAATATACTGCCTCGGGCGGAGCACATACTCAAACACATTTATCACACACTCCCACAAATCACGGAGGTTTTAGAAAAATATTGCAAAACATAATTTGAAGTCTATTCCCTAAGTGGGCAATATATTTGTCATGAACGCTTCTTTCGTGGTCAGAAGAGAAGTCTCGATCATAAACTTATGGGGCTTTATGAATTTAGTTAAGAGCTGTAACTTTTAAAAGCTAGGGTCATTATTGTCTAGTTTAAAAGTAACTGCAATCAAGATATGTTTGTTTATTTATTGGTGAAGGAAAGAAAAACTTCCTGGTTATTATTGTCCGAAAACTTAATTAATTTTGGTTTTTATTTTATAGAATATAAATTTCTCATGTAGGTACGTTTTTTCTTAAAAGTCAAGGCTGATGATTTCTGCCATATAAATTAAAGTTTTCAAACAGAAATAGTCTCTAGTTATCTAAAAATATCAATATAGCTTAACACTCTCGCTGCCAACCAAATTTTGAAGTGCAGCCCAATCTGCCGCACTTAGAAATCAAAATATGTAACATTAAAAAAAAAATACCAAAAAAAAGTTGAAGATTTTCTCCTCGGTTAGAGAATTGGGAGTGAAAGGAAAGGATCCAGGATTTTTTAAAAAGTACATAAACTAAGAAAGCAACCTAACCTAGTGTAGTTTGGTAACCTTGGAATAGATACAGGTTATATTTTGAATAGATTTTTTTGTGAACAACGCGAAACCCTACTCCAATATGGAAGAAAAGCGAAATTCAGGCGCCACACTACACGGAAAACTGCCAATAGCTAACTCTAAGCGAAAAGTAACCACTCCATCTCCTCAAGTTTTGCTCATTCTAAAGGTAATTATTACAAATAAAAACATGCTTCTTATTTACTTATCGAGTTTTACTGAAAAAATCATTGTACGGCTAATTGCAATTTTAAAAAAACGCCAACCAATCAAAACCTAAGAAAAACCGTGGCAAAAAAAACAAAACGTTCAAAGCAATGGAACCAACATGTTTTTTCCCCCATTTACTTCCTCAGCTCTAAATGTAACCAAACGTTTATTTATTATTGTTTGGATGAATACCAAATTATTGAAGAATTTTAAATAATCCGCCATTTTTGTGTAGCATTAACGAATATTCTAGAAAATTCTCTAATACGTGTACTTACAAAATTCTGATAACCTATAAACGTATAGCAAATGTGCAACGAATTTTCTGCTTCAATTTTACAGCAATAAACAGTGTTTCGGTAGGTGGTTTATTCTTAACTTGGTGTTTCGTATGAGACAAAGTATTTTTGTTCCAAAATTCTTCATAATCGGACCATGTTCGGACCTGCTAGGGACCGAAAAGAAATATATACACTCAAAATAAAGGTCAAATTGTATATATAATGGATGGAGATAGCATAAATGAGTGGTGTGTTTGTGTTTGTTGCTTTTATCTTATTATAACGTAGTATGATTTAAATTACTTGAGTTTATTTATGTTATTGTTATTATTTTTAAATGTATATTTATTTACTATATTCCAGTAATGATTAAACCTAACAAATCACCATGCTGTTCTGGGAATCAATAAATAACTAAATATAACAACCATCAGCTACATCCACGTTGAAAAGAAGGTTCTAATAGATCTCTAAATCGGGCGTGGCCAGTTCTGGGATGGGTGACCGCCACGTGCACATGCAGAGGAGATATAGCGCTAGCTAATAGACTAGAAGTTGAAACAACTTATAAAAAAAGTATCTCATTATACAGTTATTAGGATACAAATATAGGTACCAAGTTAAGGAAATAATTATAAATATTATTAATAATTATTAATTTAATTTTTGTTAAAGAATTAAGAATGCCTTGAAGTCATGAATATCAATATAGCAGAAATACTAAGTTTATAATGTCTTCCTTTTAACTTCAGGACGAAGAAGACGAAGGCGAGAGATCGCCCGGATCCGAAGACTGCCATGTAATCTCCAACGACAAGATAACTGACTTCATCCTAGCAACTGTCGCTGAAGAAGCTGCAGGGTAAGCGGAACTGCTTCAGCTTTATTTTACGTATTGTTCATTATTTTAGCATATTCTTACAGGAGCTCGGCCTCAATATTATTAGCCTCCCGTTCTTAGCCGAACAAATATTAGTGGACTCCCTTGGGATAATTAATCAACATATTTACGGCTAATAACGAACAAAATGAAGATTTTTAATTCATTCATTTATGAGCACCCGTAACTAAGGCTCTAAATGAAGAAACATAATGGAGCACCATTCACCATGTAGCCCATTAACGCATACAAAGATATCATGACTACAACTTCCGAATCGTCGACGCATCCCAGACTTAAGGCATTAAACCTGGACATCTTCATCTAAACAGATATTTCGGGACAGATTGAATAGCTGTGTCGCTTAGCAACCCCATTAATTCGGGCAGCCTCACATTCCTCAGATTAAATATAGGATCATAGCCAACGGAGTTCTCGTAGGAAGTATTTCCTTTGTATCGCCAAAGCTTTCCGTCATTTGTAAATTTCCATTTCATTGAACAAAGGGAGATAGTGTTTAATGTTTATTAATGCTTAGCAACAGTTAAGGCAGAAAACACTTTTCGTGGCAATCACGTTCATGGGGTTTCATGATACCTGGACACACCGGACCACTTAACTTTCCTCCGAAGGAAAGTAGCTGGGTTGCACGCATGACGGAATTTTTGAAAAATTTCTTCAAATCTTTATCGATCCTACCTAGTAGACACCGAAAATGGCCCCCGTTAAAATTTATATATGTATATATATATATATATATATATACATATATATATATATATTTATATGTGTGTGTGTCTGTTAACACGATAGCGGCCAGAGTTTTTGTTTTTTCGACACGCAACTTGGTATATAGCATTTAATTAGCAAACGATTGAACGAGTTCGTTAACCACCAGTATTCGTAGTGGTAATCTACAGGTAAATATGTGTTGTAAAAATAAACTAAATCGGTTCATTAGGAGGGGGGGGGGGGTTTACTCCTGACCCAAATTACTAATATACTCACACCGGTCGTAATTTCTGCTGTATTGTAACGAAACGCGGTATACGTCGTGGGTAACTCATGAGAAAGAAGTGTTGTAAAAACGAGCTGAATCGGTCAATCGGAAAGGGGAGTTTACTTTGAAATATATTTCAATAGAAAAGCCCGCCAGACGTAGGTTCACAAAGCCGCCGCAAGGAGCGCTTTCTTGATATATTTTTTTCATCCGAATATTACATTCTCCTATACATTAATACGTTGACTGCCAGGTCCAATGCATAGTCGGACCTGGCAGTCAACGATGTCTGGCCATGTGCCGAGCCCGAATATTTGAATTGGACTATTCCTTACCTTTCACTTCTCCCACATTGGAAACCGAGGAAAAGCTTACAAACTTCCCTCCCCAGCAATGTTTATTTTCCCGAAGTGACATTTTTCCCGTTTCTCCTCAGCATAATCAAACTCCATCCAGTTCTTCTAGCAGAAAGATAGGAGCTGATGTCATGAGCCGAGGATCTACAAGAAGGCTACAGAAATTATGATTCGCAACAGCAGTTTAATTATCTTATTTGTAGTTATACTAGAGTTTATCGCTCAGACGCGGGCTCTTAAACCAAATAAAATAAATTAAAACGTCACCTAAAAGCACTTTCGTAATGGCTAAATATTGAAACACAATTACTACCCTGGTTCTTCGTTTCACGGACTCGGACACAAATTTCTTCTAAGGAAATGTGGCCAATCTTCTGCAAAATAAAAGCGACTTTTCCTAAATGCTTCTCTACAACTTTTTATCTATTTTAAGCCCTAAAAATCTGCCAGCATAAACCTCCGCTCTCATTGGCTCCTCTCCCGGGAAGCCTTTGTCTCGAACTTGAAGACCAATAAAGATTTTATTGTCTCGCCTTTAAGGCCACTAAACTTGGAGGAATTATTTGACCCACTGGTGGTCAATAGGATCTGTACTTCAGAGAGTAAATATATTTACGATTCAATGATTTCTGAATTAAACCAAAATATTTCTTTTAGAACTGCATGCATTCGAATGGCTGACTATAGAAAATTTCGCGTTTCAGAGCCCATAGATAACGAAAATAACATTATTTCAAATAGTGCGACACAAACATTTTGGATTAATACCTATTGAAAATTGTTTGTATTTAATGCCTAAATTATATAAAACATTGTAAAAAATTATACAAAGCATGAGAGTCATCGTAGACCATAGCCTAAAGATGTTTACTTAATCACTTAAAGAATAAATGCTTTGTTTTCTTATTACATAATAATAATAATTTTTTATTATGGATAGAGGCAAAAAGAAAAATGTTTAATGTTTATAATAAGTTCGTATTCATATTTAAAATTATTGGCACAATAGACATATATTACGTTTGTAATTTATTTGTAAAAAACAAACATCCATATTCATTCATTCATTCAAATTAGTGTATATATCCATCTAACTCTCCAGCTGGCCAAAAAATGATCCGATTTTGAGGTAATTTTGTACAAAAAAAACATTGTCTGATTTAAAAGTTCATGTTTGTTAACCAACAAAACCTCTAGAACACTTTTTTAACACCGGAATATGCGCGAAAACAATCGTAGCGGTTACATCTTTGTGTTTTATAGCTTTTCTAACGTAGGGGAACGAATGAAACCCTTGCAATGTTTTTCTTTTTTTTTTAATGAAAACTATTTATGCTGAATTTCATTCAGCATAAATAGTTTTCATTTAAAAAAAGTCCGTCACGCAGGAGCTGCATAACTAAGCACTTTCCTCAGAATTTGGGTAGTGTAGACTGCTTTCCAGAACAATTTGCTTAAAATATCCTACATAAATAAAATAAAAACATGAATAGATCACTTTCAATTTTGTAATGAGTAACTGATCAATTATTAATTTGGTTCCAGAGTTATGTTTACACATGGTACCTACTACACTACGTAATAAATACAAAAAAACTCATATTATCGTATTTTGATCTAACGCAGGAACAGGATACAGTCCCTCTAGTGGTAGAAAGCGCTCCTTGCGGCGGCTTTGTGAACCTACGTCTGGCGGGCTTTTCTATTGAACTATATTACAAAGTAAACCCCCCCTTTCCGATTGACCGATTCAGCTCATTTTTACAACACTTCTTTCTCATGAGTTACCCACGACGTATACCGCGTTTCGTTACAATACAGCAGAAATTACGACCGGTATGAGCATATTAGGAATTTGGGTCCGAAGTAAACCCCCCCCCCCTTCTAATGAACCGATTTAGTTTATTTTTACAACACATATTTACCTGTAGATTACCACTACGAATACCGAGTTTCGTCGAAATATACAAAAAATCACGGCTGGTAGTGGCGAATTCGTATTGTGGGTCCGGAGTAAACCCCCCCCCCCCTCCTAATGAATCGATTTAGTTTATTTTTACTACACATATTTACCTGTGGATTACCACTACGAATACCGAGTTTCGTCGAAATATAACAAAAATCACGGCTGGTAGTGGCGAATTGGTATTGTGGCTCCGGAGTAACCCCCCCCCCCCCCCCTCCTAATAGTCCAACCTCAATAGCTACTTTCCTTCGGAGGAAAGTGCTACAAAAGAAAAACATTGCAAGGGTCTCATTCGTTCCCCTACGAATGAAACCCTTGCAATGTTTTGCAATGCGTTTAAATGAAAACACCAATAAAGTAATAATATAAATCATCTGTGATATTTTATTTATTTAAATTTTAACGTCCATTATTATTAACTAAGAATTTTAGGATGGGTTATCTATAGGTTACCACCCTTTTCTGGTCAGGATGGGGCTCATGCCTTTTCTTTTTTTTTTTTTTTTAAAAGAAACGCCACCACCCCATAGTGGGAATGGAACCCACGATCCTTGGGCAAGGAGTGTCAAGTGCTCACGCCTTAACCCTCACGGCCACTGGGCCTCCCATCTGTGATAAGAGACTGTTATATTTTAAAAGTCGTCCCCTCAAAAAATCAATGTTTTAATCCAAGCAACTTTCATTCGCATACACTCAGATAATGAAAGAATGCTGTTTTCACTCGAGGGAAGATGCAAGCAGTGACAGAATATTTCTTCGTGCAGAAACAATATCTGGATGTTTTTTTACCGCAGTTGCAATTTTCAGGCGTCAAGAATGGAAGCTCCCAAGGTCCAAAACAACCATTACATTTACTCCAAGAAAAATGAGGATTTTAATTACAACGATGGTTTTGTCTTAGCATGAAATATATAGAAATCATGATCGATTTTTCAGTACTCGATGAGGTTATAATATTTGTTTTTTGTTTTTTTTTTCAATTCGACTAAATTAGAGTCATTAAATTAAATTAAATTGACCAAGTCTCTGTTCAAACAAAAAAATACGGCCGTAAGGGGCACATTAGTAATTACCGATGTAAACCCCAAATACTAATGAAATAATAATTTGGTTTCTTTTGATAATTCACCTTTAGCATGTGTTTGAGTGTTAAGTACTACGTGGCAAAAGAGCAAAATGATTGGCCATTAGGGGCACAATAATAATTAGTAAGTGAAGTAAACCTCGACTTCTAATTTACGAAACTTGCTTATTCCTGCACGATCATGTCTCATTCCAAAGGGGAGAAAACCGCATATGCGGATATGAGGCCGACCTCATTAAGCAATCCGGAACTGCTAGCTAAAAAAAATTCACGTTTCAGAACCCATAGATCACTTCTGTAACGATGGTTCATATTTGAGTGATTTGAAAGGTTAGGTTCGTTAACTAGCAGAATCTGCCGACCAGAAATTGTTTTCTAGGAACGCCATGGAACGGAAAATATCGTAACGCTTACGTTTTTGCATTCATAGCCTTTGTAGCACAATTTAATTCTTTAATATTAGGGAACGAAGGAAACGAGGTTTCGAGAAAAGTGAACAACAACAGTTTTCCTAAATAGTTAGATGCTGGAGATTCATACAAACTCAGATATTTCAATTTTGGTTACGTTTGGAAGTTTTAGAAGAAAAATATATATATATTTACAGACATGAGCAGTTTTGGGATTTTCGTATATTTTCTTAAATATCTTCGAAACGGCTGGAAATTCGTGGTGAGTTGGAGTAACCATTCGAAAGCATACTAAAGTTTCTAAAAACAGTCCAAAAAATATTTTCTATGAGACACTCTCAGGCGGAAAAATAAGTGCTTAAAACCTCGAATGTGGTGGCTTTAAACAATTTTATACTTTCATTTTGCAAAGTGTTTTATTGCTCGTAGTTTTTATCGTTGAATTTAGCTTTAAAATTAATTCGGTATTAAATGAGAACAAATTATTCTTAGTTTGTCATGGAAGTTCCCAAGGGTTACATTTCTAGTCGGTACTTCCGGATTGCTTCATGAGTTCATCATCTCATAATAGAGGGAGGGAGGAATCGCGCTAAAATGGCTTCGTCAATGCAGATAGATCATTGAAATTGTGATCAAATTTCAAATGACAGTTTGTTTAGATAACAACTGGCAAACATTGAGGATGTCATCATAAACGAGTTTGCACTCTACCGGGAGTAGAGCCGTTTATTGTAGAACGCTTGAAATACGAGAATGTTTCAGAATTCCAATGTTAATACTACATTTACCAGACTAGTCATTTTGACTGGTCGTGCAATTTGAATTCAAAATTCCTACTACATATAGCATTTGCTTTCCAAAATGATGTTATGACTTTTGTAGCTATAAGTAGAGAATACAATTAATGAACTTAATGTTACTTTATATACATTAGTAACAAATACATTTTTTGTTATTGACATTTATACCAGTAACAGGTCTGGTATATCTAGTGTTTAGTGACTTGGAGGTCTGAATCAACCGCAAGAATTTGCGTCCTACATAATAAAAAAAAAAAAAAAAAAATCAGTCCCATAACAGGCCACAAGGGCCCAGAGGGGCAGATACTGTAGAGGTACCTGATTCTTGACCATACGGCACACTAGGAGATAGTGTGGTCAACACTATGCTCCGGCCGCCTGATTTTCCCCTTGGCTGCTTCGACTGCTAGAGTCATTAGCACCCAAGGTACCCATTATTAATTAAATTAATTAAAGGCTGGGTGAGCCTAGGGACGATCTGGGACCCCAAATCCAACCCTCGAACGGCAGCACTAGAAGAAAAAATCCTTAGTGCGCGTTCGGGTTTTGAACCTGGTCCTCCAGTTCATTAGTCGAGTGCTCTACCACTGAGCTAACCTCGCCCCCGTCCTACATAATAACGCAGTCAAATTAGAGTTTTCCAATAGTTTACAGTCGAGCTCAATTAAAGGAAATAGATATCCCAGGATATAGCATAACACACGAGTGCAGCATACACTTGGTAGTTAATATGTTAAATATAAAATTCCAATGTAGAGCTCATGGCAGGGAAATAAAATACTTCTATATGTTGAAAAAAGCAAAGACAGCATTTGAATTCAGTGAGTATTAACTTCTAACCTGAAAGGGAACATTTTAGCAATGCATGCAAAAAGTGTAATTTATAAAACGTGTTCATTCAGCTCCTGAACAAATGCAAGCATGAACGTGCATATACTCTGCCCGCATTGCATCGGTGTGGCGAATTTAGGGAATTTCACTTGCAAAGGAAGATCTGAATGTAACATATATTCTTTTGCAGATCTCCAAAATGTATGTAGTTCGCCCTTATTCCAATTCTTTTGCTTCTCTTTTCACTTCTTACAAATTATCTTAATTCTGCAATCTTCATATCCATAAATGTGTTTAAAGTACTTACTATAATTCATTTAATTACAGCCCTACCCGAAGTAAGTATTGAATGGCAGAAGTTTTGAAAAATGTCTTTCGCTCTTCGGATATAATAAAAAAATATAAGTAAATAGATGTGTACAGGGTGTCACAAAAATAGTGGTCATCCGTTGGCCAGATGATTCTCCACTGCGAGATCGGAAAAAATAACCCTTATAATAACCCCCGCAAAATTAACCTTGAAAAGTTATTAAAAGTCAAATTTTTTTATTGCATAATTTGAATCTACGAGTCATGAGGAAGACAAAAGTCAACGGCACTGCAGAAATAATAACATTTCAAGTTCAACTTTGCAGGGATTTTTTTTTCCAATCTCGCATTGGAGAATGATCTGGCCAACGGATGACCATTATATTTGTGACACCCTGTACCTATCTAATAAGTAGGGTGGCCCCAAAGTAGTGTTTAAGCTACAAGGTTTTTATAGGAAATTAGATTCTGAGCAAAAACGATCCGTAAATGCTTCCTGAATGTGCTGGAGCTTTAAAACTACATCTTTCAAGCTTTAGATTCTCATAATTTCTCAACTATTATTGTTACAGAAAATACCTTCAAATCAAAGTTGTAGGCTACTAAATTCTGCACATTTTAGTAGGAAAGATGCACTAATTTTGCATCGTGGGATATGGAGATTCCTTGGGTCTGCCTTTAATTATTATTTTAACACTGATTATAATCAGTTTTCCTTATTAATATTATAATTCTAAAAACATTGAATATAATAATTGTTCTTCTAGCGTTGCAACAAGAGCATAGGTATACCTGAATCACTACAGAGAGCTCTGATCAATGCTGGAGAAAAAATTATTATTATTTTATTTCAATTTTTCTTTAATATTTATTTATAAGTATCCGCAACTATAGCGATTTGTTCAGAACAATCATTACATATATACATACAAGTGCATTATTAAATTATCCAATATACATACAGTACATTATATCCAATTAAATTATTACATATTTACATCCAAGTACACAAATATACATCTATAGTGTATTAATATAGTTCATTTAACAAACAAATACAACAGAATACAATTTTACTCATTCATTTAATGACTCAAGCAGTCATAAATGCTAAAAATTCCGACTCGCAGGAACTGCGTCATCTTAGCGCGGTTCCTTTATGAAGAAGTGGAGTAGATTAGGCATCACAAATCACACACAGTAGCCAATTTACACAGAATCACATATATATATATATATATATATATATATATATATATCTATATATATATATATATATATAGATATAGATAGATAGATAGATAGATCTATGGGGTCTGAAACGAGAAAATTTCTGGTCGGCACGTCCGGATAGCGCCGTGAGGTCAACCTCTTGAGCGTGTTCTCCCTATGGAGATAGGGAGGAACCGCGCTAAAATCATACAAAGACACTATTTAACAAATTTTACCTTTGTCAGTTTCGTATTGTGAAATTTTGTGATAAGATGTAGGTTTGTGTTTAAATAACTTTGTTTGCATCAAAACCACGGTCATTCTACATCAATGGAATATAAAAGCTATCTGTAAGATGGCGATACATTTTAGATAGTCAAGAAAAATATATCATTGATTAAAATGTTAAATTGTTTTTTTTTTATACAATTTAAAAAAAAATGTCCAAAAATGCACCAGTACATTTTCACTGTCTAAATACAATTTATCTACATAAAGTAAGTAGGAATAGCTACATAGATTCAGAGTGAACCAGTTTTAGACAATAAAGCTAAGGGAAAATTAATTATAAAAGGTTAAATAAATTCCTTGAGAAAATAATTTTTCTTTTAGAAGAAAGAAAACTTTTTCAAACGTTAAAAATATAATAAAATAAAATCCAGCTTGTTATGAAGCAAATTAAACTTTTAACAAAGACCACCTCCATGTTTAAGGGCCTTGTTAATGATTAAACTTGTTTGTCAATAGTGTTGAAATTTCACGGAAGTGACTAACAACCAGGCAGACGAGCAGTCTTTGTTGACTGTAATTTGTGATCTCGGGGTTATCTGACCTTTTAAGCGTTTTAATTAGTTTTATTATTTGTTAATTTTTATTTCTTGGTAAAATTATATTATCGCTGGCGTAAGCACTTTTAAAGGAAATCCATGGTATAAGTATTGCTTAATACTAAGAGATAATTGTATAAAAAAAAAGTCATTTTTAAAAACACTTGAAATTTATTAAAAAGTCCTTATTTTGTTCATTACCTCAAACACCCAGACACTTATTTCTTTATTTCATCTTCTTAATCATAACGTTTCCAGCATTAGGCCATTTTCAAACAACTAGAAGAAAAATAAAGCAAGAGTTAACATCTCGTTAAACCCTGTTATTTCAGAACTACCTTCTGTCAATATTTATACATAACTTAAAAACTTATATTACTTTAAAACCAGCAGTCTCATTTTTAACCACAGTATTCGAGGCCTCGTCATCCTGGAATAAAATATTTGCCTGTTTCATAAATATATACTGCCGTGCATTTTAAACATCCCACTTTATAGACTAAGTCCGATTTCTTTCGCCATATAATTTTGTCCCTTTGGACAACATATATATTTTTAACTTAGTTCACTGGTTAGAGAGAGAGAGAGAGAGAGAGAGAGAGAGAGAGAGAGAGAGAGAGAGAGAGAGAGAGAGAGATTACACCAATATGCATGGTTCTGGGGATTCCTCCAAAATACCCCTACTTTACTAAATTTGATGTACTGATTCCAAAATTGTAATCTTTTTTTTTTTTTTTCCTGATTTCAAACTGTGGTTTTTAACATCGTCCTTTAACGGTTATTATAATAAATGAAAATCAATCATAATGTATTCATCATTTCATCCTGGGGGTCTCCCGTGGTCTAGTGGCTATCGCGCTGGATTCATAAGCGGGAGATGGTGGGTTCGATTCCCACCTCCGGCAGGAATTTTCTCATCTCAGGGCTCGCTGGGAAAATTCCTCGCAGCACCCTGGATGTCGGCGCTAATGACCTAGATGTAGATGCGCCGTAAAAAAAAAAAAAAAAAAAAAAAAAAAAAAAAAAAAAAAAAAAAAAAAAAAATCATTTCATCCTTATACATAGGATGCTTCTTGAGTCACTGTGATTGTGCACAGGGGCTGTTGTTGCTATATATAGTCATATAACGCATGCGACCTAAACACATAGGAACTGTTGAGATTATGCATAGGAATAAATCATAGTATATGATTAAAATAAACTATGATTTATAAATTGGATCCTGTCATTTTAAGTGACTTTGTTTTTAAAAATTCATTTTTTTTATTTTTAGCTCTTTGTTGTTAGACTCGATTAATTGTATAATTAGCTGGATATGTAAAATTGTATAATTGAATTATTTTGTTATCGTATTTATAATAACTGTGTAACTGGATGAATATGTATTTACATTCTATATCTTTATTTTGGGCGAATTGCCTTCGTTGCAGGTGCTCACAAATAAAACTAAAAACACTCGATGTGATATCATCCTGTGCAGTTATGTGTTTAATTGTTAGCTAGTTGCCCAGTTTTCACCACAAAAAAAAAAAAAATATATCAGAATAAAATCGATATCGTATAGGACGATAACAACATTATACGAATAAATCCTTATTTTTCTCCATTCGAATGCATACCCGGGGAGTTACACCTGAGAATATGAGGTAGTTTTAAGAAAGCCTTGGGCGATATGAGGTTTCCTAAGAATGGGACACATCAATGGAGGCCGATTCCATCCCTGAATACAGATCTCTAGAGATCCTATTTACCATATTCGGCCTCTTCAACATTCACCGCTCGTTTTCACTGAGCTATGTCTCCATACCTAGACCGGTCCCTTTCTCTATATCTTCCCTTATCTTGAGACTCTTTACGGACAAGCATTTCGATTTTTTATATTTTTTGAAATAACAAGAACTGGAAAAATGTTTCAAAACTTTCTTCATATTGGACAACAATTTTAAATAAAAAACAGGAGCTGTATAACTAAGCTCATTTCTTAGCAAGGAAGGTGCGTACGTCAAATTCGTTGCCTACATTTTCTTTCCATAAACCCAACTAACATTCTGGCAAAATTGCTGGCTTGTGCCAGTCCACGTTTTTCCCCATTTTCCACTTACTACCGTAATAAATAATTTTACAATTTTATATACATTGGGAACAGGTGACTCAATTATTGGATTTTTTAAGGAGTACAACACAAATTCTGATTAGAGATAGGCATAATTAAAATACAATGTAATCCAATTGTTTATCTGGGTACAAAGTAATCTCATCAAATTGTAATTAATTACATGGAAATTATAATTACTCAGGACATATTATGTAATCTGTTAAAATGTAATTTATTACAATATATTTAGATTATATTGTAATTTAATGAAATTTTTACTAGTTTCGGTTTGATGTAGGAGAAAATATATTTTTTAGAATATTGAAGGATTTCGAACGTAGAATTAGGAAGGATATAGAAGGAAGTATTAGAAAGGATGTAGAAGGTGGTATTAGGAAAGATGAAGAAGGTGGTATTAGGAAAGATGAAGAAGGTTGTATTAGGAAAGATTTTGAAGATGGTATTAGGAACGGTGTAGGTGGTAGTATTAGGAAGGATATAGAAGGAGGTATTAGAAAGGATGTAGAAGGTGGTATTAGGAAAGATGAAGAAGGTGGTATTAGGAAGGATAGAAAATGTGGTATTAGAAAGGACATAGAAGGTGGTATTAGGAACGGTATAGGTGGTAGTATTAGGAAGGATATAGAAGGAGGTATTAGAAAGGATGTAGAAGGTGTTATTAGGAAAGATGAAGAAGGTGGTATTAGGAAGGATAGAAAATGTGGTATTAGAAAGGACATAGAAGGTGGTATTAGGAAGGATATAGGTGGTAGTATTAGGAAGGATATAGAAGGTGGTATCAGAAAGGATTTAGAAGGTGGTATTAGGAAGGATATAGAAGGTGGTATTAGGAAGGATATAGAAGGTGGTATTAGGAAGGATATAGAGGGTGGTATTAGGAAGGATTTAGAAGGTAGTATTAAGAAGGATATAGAAGGTGGTATTAGCAAGGATATAGAAGGAGGTATTAGCAAGAATATTGATGGGCATAATTACTTACAGCGTATAGCTTGTTAGGGAGTTATTTTTCATAAATACATAAAACAAACCACAGAAGTCGTTATCTAGATATTCCTTATTATATCAGTGCAATATATACAAAAGGTAATCCTCAACCTGCATTGATACACCTGCATGCCTAAGAATGATACGTTCCTCTAAAAATGAATAATGATATAAAAAGGGAGTAAAAATGAGAACTGATGACGTACGCTTATTCAGTAAAAGAAAAATGTTGAAAGCCATTTCTAAAAATAAAACTGCCATTTATACCTTCAGAAAAACTTCATTGAAACCACGAATGTTTGAACTTACGCTTTTAGGCTTCGGTTAGTTAGAAAGACTTTGAATGAGCCATTTCGCCTATTTATAAAACCTCCCCTCAATTCCTTCTTGTACTGTGAGGATGACGGTAACCGCTGAAAAGAAACGATCGCTTCAAACGGCTGTTTGCCCGAGTATAGAAGAAGAGCCGACGATGCGTTATGAGATGAAAGGAGCCTTCTTGATATTTAAGTGGGGCATGATGTACTCGTGTCGATATGAGATACACATCCATGGATAGTCCCATCCAATAGTGCCTTCATCCATTTAACATGAAGGGCTATTGGAAGAAGGAATGCAATTTACTCTCTCCTTTTTTTTTGTGGGTTCCAAAGTCTTGTGGGATTACATTGCATTCGAGACAATCAACTTCAACAGATATACCGAAGTAGATACAAATTATTTAGACTTCAGACCTGGCTAACCCTCTGCCTTTATGTGCAGGCGAAGAACTATTTCCTATACATCAAAATTCAATAATCCCATTATTTTTAGTAGACACAAAAACAATCGCCAAAATAGCCAGAGACGCAATAGTTGACCAATTTGGCTACAATTATCAGTTATAGTGACTTTATTCACGCTACATGCGAAACCCGCAATGCTTGTACTGCCAGGTGCTGTACTCTTTCTGGCGCTCCATGAACTCGCTCCCTAGCGCTAAAACGACTCAAACAGGCTAAGTCTAATCTAGTTTCAAACCCAGTTCTGGCAATGTTTTCTGTATCAATGCATAATGAAGATTGTGGATGAGGAAAACCTTAAAGTCGCTGTCAGCTTACCTGCCGCTGGTGATATTGCCAGCAAGCAGCCTATTCTGACCCAGAACCAGCGCCTGGTGAATGCCAACAGCCTGGTGATTAACAGCCAAAGTCAGAAGTTGAACATGTTTAATTTTTTAGCTGTGCTTACCAGCGCTGGCGGTCACGTGATCTCCTCGCTAACCCCAGCCAGCCAATGTTAATATATATTCTATTCTAAATATTCTATCTTTTATATAATAATAGTTCTATTATTGCTTTGTTTTAGTTTTTCGGTATTTTAGTAAACTTTCTTTTTCGTTTTAGCACTTTCATCTGAAGGAAAGTAGCTATTGAGGCTGCACGCATGAAGGAGTTTTTATAAAATTTCTTCAAATCTTTATCTATCGAAAATGACCCCCGTTTAATATATATATATATATATATATATATATATATATATATATAAGAGTGTGTGTCTTTTAACAGGATAGACGCCATAGATCCGACACACTTAAAACATTTCTTTAAATAAAACTACTTAACTTTTGACCTTTTTATTAAGTACCATTCTCTTGAATAAAAAATTCGTCCAACATAGAATCTAACATCTATTGGCAGTAATTCACTAGTAATAAAAAAACTCCAACGTCAACTCTGTACAAACTAACGACATTCATTTCCAAGGTATTGGAAGTCATTTGCATAAAAAAAAAATCCCTAAAGTCAGAAAATGATAAACGATAAAACATCGACTCCACCATTAAGAGGAACCGTCTCGAAAGGAACTCATTATTTGCCCCTTTGAAGCAGCATCGATACCCACCGTCAGACTAACATCAGATTCCCTAAATCCCATCTCAGTATTCAAACGAGTCTCCTCCTATATTTCTCGGCAGGATTATTTTTGAATGAATTTGAATAAAGGAGTCTTGAGGGGGGGGGGGAGGACGTTTATTTTCTCAGACAGAATGAAAGACAAATTTACATCATTGATTTCCGAATGCCCAATGACGGAATACTGAAATATTTTAACGATGAGAGATATTTCTTCTTAAAAAATATATTAAGCAATCTATATATATTCCTTTCATCTAATACCCTGCTGCTTAAGAATTTAAACAGTATTAAAACTTTAATAACCTTTATCCCTAATGGTTCTATTTTGCCGTTTTAGAGGATTCATTCTCTATATAAAATTATTTTATATCTATTTTTATGTGAAACACACACACACATATATATCCTGTATTTTAGGATAAAGGATATAGGTCACAACCTATAATATACAAATTATATATCTACCTTTAAAAAGTTATCCATTATAAAAAAAAAAATTATATTTAATTCTAAAACGTAACCTACATTTTTCGCTTACAAATTTTTAGAATTCTAGGTAAATTTTCAACATTGTTTTCAGCTGAATGCTTGAGAAGTGCGTTTTCTCGCTTTAACAAGACCTTTTAGCACTTTCCTCCGAAGGAAAGTAGCTATTGAGGTTGGACTCATGACGGAAGTTTTGAAAAATTTCTTCAAATCTTTATCGATCCTACCTAATAGACACCCCGAAAATGACCCCCGTTAAAATTTATATATATATATATATATATATATATATATATATATATATATATATATATATACAGGGTGTCCCGTAAATGTCTAGTCATATTGTGAGGGGTAATAGAGGACTCTTAGGGGAACAAAAAATTTTCTATGACGATTTCCCAAATTCTCGCCCATAAGGGAGAAAACGTCGTTTTATTGTTTTTTCGATACAAACGTGGTTTTTAGAAGAGTCATCATTGTAGCTCCGTCCCAAGTGGTACTAATAGAAAGGGAGTGAAACCAATCGAAAGCTGAGTACATTTACTATAAGACTAGTTGGGAGTAAACATAAAAATGAATGAATGTAAGTATGTACATCTTACCAAAAGAAAGTTATTTTAAATTCCCTGACATTTTATTGATATTTCTTACCAGCGTTACTCCTCAATAGGCAGGATCTGAGATTTCCGGGTTTTAGAAAAACTTCCTCATTTAACCAGCTTTCCATTCATGTATCACAACCCTGTGTTATTGAAGTATTTGAACGGTTTAAGAACAAAAGTTTAAAAAAAACATGGATCTGTGAAAAGAAAATTATATTTTTTTCTTCCGTTAATTCAAAAAGCTGAAGAGAAATATTTATTTTTATAAATGTTTACATAAATATTAAGTAAATATTTACTTAAAACAATAATAAAAATAACTTCCATGAATATAAAAAAAAATTCCTAAAACAGTAAATAAATAAAATACACATTTATTTTGAATTTGTTGATTACAGTAACTAATTCTGGGTCCAGGAGGTCGCCATTAATGAACCCCAACCATACATTAACCTCAAATATTACTATTTTTACCTATATCACGCATTTGTACACATTTTTACAGGTATTTATATTTAGAAAACAAATGCTTTACCTTGAATTAATACTGATGGCTACGCTTGTGAAACTCACTGGGATTCTCGTGAGCCCATGCGTTTTTGTTGTGGTAATTAAAAATTCTATCCCTCATAAATAAGATGTAAATAGTCCTGTAAAAATGTGTTCAAATGCGTGATATAGGTAAAAATAATAATTTTTGAGGTTAATGTATGGTTGGGGTTCATTAATGGCCACCCCCTGGACCCAGTATTAGTCACCTGAATTAATAAATTCAAAACACATGTGTATTTTATTTATTTACTGTTTTAGGAATTTTTTTTATATTCATGGAAGTTATTTTTATTATTGTTTTAAGTAAATATTTACTTAATATTTATGTAAACATTTATAAAAATAAATATTTCTCTTCGGCTTTTTGAATTAACGGAAGAAAAAAATATAATTTTCTTTTCACAGATCCATGTTTTTTTTAAATCTTTGTTCTTAAACCGTTCAAATACTTCAATAACACAGGGTTGTGATACATGAATGGAAAGCTGGTTAAATGAGGAAGTTTTTCAGAAACCCGGAAATCTCAGATCCTGTCCATTGAGGAGTTACGCTAGAAAGAAATATCAATATAATGTCAGGAAATTTAGAATAACTTTCTTTTGGTAAGATGTACATACTTACATTCATTCATTTTTATGTTTACTCCCAACTACTCTTATAGTAAATGTACTCAGCTTTCGATTGGTTTCACTCCCTTTCTAGTAGAACTACCTGGGCCGGAGCTACAATGATGACTCTTCTAAAAACCACGTTTGTATTGAAAAAACAATAAAATGACGTTTTCTCCCTTATAGGCGAGAATTCGGGAAATCGTCACAGAACATTTTTTGTTCCCCTAAGAGTCCTCTATCACCCCTAACAATATGACTAGACATTTACGGGACACCCTGTATATATATGTGTGTGTCTGTTAACACGATAGCGGCCAGAGTTTTTGTTTTTTCGTCACGAAACATGGTATGTAGCATTCAATTAGCAAACGATTGAACGAGTTCGTTAACCACCAAAGTCGGTCCACCGGAAGGGGGGGTTTACCCCGAACCCAAAACACTAATTTGACTATGTCAGCCGTAATATTTGTTATATTTCAACGAAACTTGGTATTCGTAGTGGTAATATAGAGAGAAAAGTGAGATATAAAAATTAACTAAATCGGTACATTAGAAGGGGGGGTTTACTCCGGACCCACAATACCAATTCGCCACTACCAGCCGTGGTTTTTGGTATATTTCGACGAAACTCGGTATTCGTAGTGGTAATCTCCATGTAAATATGTGTTGTAAAAATAAACTAAATCGGTTCATTAGAAGGGGGGGGTTTACTCTGGACCCAAATTCCTAATATACTCATACCGGTCGTAATTTCTGCTGTATTGTAACGAAACGCGGTATACGTCGTGGGTAACTCATGAGAAAGAAGTGTTGTAAAAATGAGCTGAATCGGTCAATCGGAAAGCGGGGGTTTAATTTGTAATATATTTCAATAGAAAAGCCCGCCAGACGTAGGTTCACTAAGCCGCCGCAAGGAGCGCTTTCTACCACTAGAGTGACTGTATCCTGTTCCTGCGTTAGATCAAAATTCTATAATATGAGGTTTTTTGTATTTATTACGTAGTGTAATAGGTACCATGTGTAAACATAACTCTGGAAGAAAATTAATAATTGATCAGTTACTCATTACAAAATTAAAAGAGAACTATTCATGTTTTTATTTAATTTATGTAGGATATTTTAAGCAAATTGTTCTGGAAAGCAGTCTACACTACCCAAATTCTGAGGAAAGTGCTTAGTTATGCAGCTCCTGCGTGACGGACTTTTCTAGTTAAGTACTACACAAAATACTCGTTTGAATCGGTGAGACTCTCACCGTGATAGGCACGTCGTACACTCCACTCGTTAGTCGCGCAGGGGATATTGGGTTCGCTATCGAATTTCTTTAGTTCTACATCAAATAAATTTTTAAAAAATAAGGAAATCATTAATTTATACCTATTTTCTTTGGTGCATCAGCTACAATGGTCAATATTGTATTTGAACATCACATCAAATATATGATGTGTTCAAAATGAATTCATAGGTTTATGTGAATAGGCAAACGTGCAGGCGGAATACTGAATACTCTTGTTTGTAGATAGAGCCTGCTGGGTATACTCTAAGGGGGGTAAGATCAGCGGATTCATGCCAAGAATATGTCTCCCTTCAGGATTATCTTGACGATCACTTCTCGCCTTAGGGGGATATCCCGTTCTTCTTGGCTCAGAGATAATCTAGGGACAAGAACAGGATAACTTCTCTTTTGTATGATTACCTTGACACACTTTATCATACAACTCAAAGAACAATGTCTTAACTACACTTTAAACAAGTCTGGTTCCACGGTAATATTACTTCTGTTAAATAATTTATTTAAGAGAATTCGAGAACGATTCTATGATGATGCATCTCGAGTGCCTTCCATGACTGAACATTGTCCATGTCCTACAAATGTGGTTGGTTGGCTGGTGAAGGTTCATCATAGTAAACAGGATGCAAAAACAAGTCAACACACCTCCACTGTTTAATTCCTTTAATTTAACAAATGCGAGGAAGGTCCGAGTGAACCTCGCCCAGCTATAGGAGGACACTGAGGATGAGGTGCTGACCCCGAAAACGTTTTGTTAAATTAAAGGAATTAAACAGTGGAGGTGTGTTGACTTGTTTTTGCATCCTGTTTACTATTGTCCATGTATTTTATCAAGAAAAACCTTATCGAATTCAACAAATTTACAATTTACATACCTTTATTATTCCACTAATTTTGCGTCAATAGAAATTAGTTAATACATATAAATTAACAGACTCTCCAAAAAATTAGCAGAGTATAAACTTGCCATTCTCAATAATGAAAATTATAGCTCAAATTAGAACTTCTGTATGTATATGGTGGAAAATACCATATTCGCTTTACATTAAAAAATACAGTAGTATATTATAAACCCAAAGTTGAAATGTATATTTTGTGAATTGGAAGAAAATAACCTTCAAATTTTTCTGTACCGTAAACTTTATGAAAAAATTAGAACACATTTTTGTCGATTAGGCTAAATTATAATGAGTTAGATTTTCTTCAACTTTTCCGCAGTACTGTTCTAAACACAAAATTCCAGCGCCTTTCAACCAAGATTATTCTATACACGATTTCACTATACACGACTTTCTAACATTTCACTATACTCACCCCCAACCCGAAGGTATTTCCGCAAAATTTAGCGTTCCCCCTATCGACAACCGACTCAAACCTGATGCGCCCTAGCCTGAAGCTATATTGTATAAAATAATATGATTGCATAAATTTCTATATAATAGAGAAGTTCGTAGAATCGTAATGCCTCATAAGCACCACAATCTAACCATATAGGGAACATCCCAGTACTAGCACCCTGTGTCCCATGGGATGGAGCGATCCCACAGGAGTAATCAGGATGAGTCCCGAAGGGATGATTCAGCCTTACATCAAACACTTCATCATTAAATATATCCCTACAATTAATTAATCATGTATTCATTTAACCATGCTTTTAGCACTTTCCTCCGAAGGAAAGAAGCTATTGAGGTTGCATCATGACGGAATTTTTGAAAAATTTCTTCAAATCTTTATCGATCCTACCTAGTAGACACCCCGAAAATGACCCCCGTTAAAATTTATATATATATATATATATATATATATATGTGTGTGTGTGTGTGTGTGTGTGTGTCTGTTAACACGATAGCGGCCAGAGTTTTTGTTTTTTCTTCACGAAACGTGGTATATAGCGTTCAATTAGCAAACGATTGAACGAGTTCGTTAACCACCAAAATGGGTCCTCCGGAAGGGGGGGGGGGGGGTTTACCCCGGACCCAAAACACTAATTTGACCATGGCAGCCGTAGTTTTTGTTATATTTCAACGAAACTCTATATTCGTTATGTGGATCTAAAGAGACAAATACTTTGTAAAAATAAACTACATCGGTTCATTAGGAGGGGGGGGTTTACTCCGGACCTAAAGTACTAATATACTCATACCGGTCGTAATTTCTGATGTACTGTAACGAAACGCGGTGTTGTAAAAATGAAGTAAATCGGTCTATTGGAAAGGAGGATTTACTTTAAACTCTGTTTCATTAGAATTAGCCGGCCAGTCGTAGGTTCCCAAAGCCGCCGCGAAGAGCGCTATCTCCCACTAGGGGGGGATGTATCCTGTTCCTGCGTCAGATCAAAAGACGGAAAATGAAGTTTTTGTGTATTTATTAAGTAGTACAGTATCATGTATTAACATAACTCTGGAAGCAAATTATTTACAAAATTAATAATTAAACAGTTCTCATAAGAAATGTAAATGAGCAGAACTATCCACGTTTTTATTTTATTTAAATTGTCTATTTACAGCAAATTATTCAGTAATGTAGTCTACACTACAACAATTTTGAGAGAAGTGCTTAGTTATGCAGCCCCTGCGCGTCGGAAAAATATGCCAATTTTGCGAACATCAATTTTTGACTGCAGATTCATTTTTTGCTAAATAAACATAATTGTCCTTCAAATGACCTTGATTTTGCAGCGACGGGGTGAAACAGACCTTGGATGCGAATTCAGCGACCCACAAAACTATGGAAGCTCTTGTTATTTCTCTTCTTAAACGACTTCATACGGAATTTGACCTTCAAAAGTTCTTAAACCTGACGTGCTAAAGTGAAACAGACGTCGGATTTTGATTCAGTGTGTCGAAATACATGAGAATATATTTATGGTGTCTTTGAAAAAAAAAACACTTTTTTTATTTTATTTTGTGTACCTGTGTTATTGTCAGTAATGTTATCCCCACAACCCATCCATTTCCCATTGCAGTATCAAGCAGCTTAAACAAGAATTGAGAAGCTCGTTGTAACTACCTAAAAACTCCAGTTCATCTTCACTACTGTTGTTTCCATAAAAGGGAAACCCCATTTTACTCCCTGACTTCGGTTGAAAGGTTCCTTTAAGGGTAGAAGTTCGCAATTGATGATCATTGCACTGCCTTGCCGCGATGGAAAACAAAGACCAAGAAAACCTTAACTCTTGCAACTAAAGTAAGAGATCGAGCTCGTCCTAAAATTGCAAAGATCTTACTGTTGCAACAAAAGTGATCCTGAGGTTATAGCTGAGCATCCCAATTTACGATTCATACTTTTTCATTCCATTAAGTAGTGATGTATTTTTTACGGGGTTAGTTTTTAAGAGCTAGACGTCTTAAAAACTCGACTGTAAAAAGTTTACTGCTCAAAACAATACAGGCGTGCGCTAAAGATATTTAAAGCTATACTTGTTAGCACATCTACTCACGAAATTACACATCGCCAATTACTTTCTCAATACCCAATTAAAGTTACTTTTGGACAAGATAAAATAAGTGGCAAAAAGTAATAAAATTTAAACATTTTCACCCGCAAAAAACAAAACAACACAATATTATTTGGACCAATACATACGTATAATGCACAAACATGATTTTTCGTGGTTAAATTTAAAGATTAATATATTCTATTAAAGTTTGTTTTTTATTCGAGATAATTTTCTCCCAGCTCATAAAAGACGGCACCTCTAGAGTCTGGAAGGGTTTGATGGTATCTTCGCACTAGCTTTTCCGTGTGAGTGAAAAATGGATCAACCTTCAATTCTCTATGGATCAGGCTGTTCCATACGAACCAGGGAGCATTGACACTATTCGGAGTATTCTGTTTTGAAATGTTTGTAGCCGTTTTAGGTGTGTTTTACTGGCACCAAGCCAGACCGGGCATACGTACGTTAGCATGGGTAGTATTGTAGATTTGTATAGTAGTGTACCACTGGTGTCTACCCGCAAATAATTCCTATCCCAGGTATTAAATGAAGTGCTTGGAGTAGAAAATCTAAATATTTTGACTTCAATGAAATCAAACTAACACTATCAAAACTTGAAGCACCATTTCCTCCGAGGTGGTCCAATATTAGGCCTAAACCTTCGATTTAGTTAATTTCTAAGTTTTTAAAAACCTCACGTTCCACTGACCACGAACTCACTACCGCTTTTAGAGAGAATATACGAAAGAGTCTGACTCGCAGGAACTGCGTCATCTTAGCTCGGTTACGTACATCTCGAATAAATGGAATAGATTAGCATCACAAATCACAGGAAACTGACAGTAGCCAACTTACACAGAAGTGGATAATTCTTAAATCTGTATAAGTCAATACAATTATGTACTGAAAACGTACTTACTCTTTGACTACTGCTGAGAAGGCTCTATTCTAAACAACCAAAAATTCGTTGTCATTTTAAGTATCTTGTTTTACTAGCAAATTCGTTTCACTGTTATAATCAACTGTAAATATGTGCTTCATGGCGAATAAAATTCCATTCTGTCGTGGGTTAAATATTTTTATAAAATAGGAAATAACGATAACTTCAGTTGGAGGCTATGAGGAAGGTTATATAGATAGGGGAATTCAAAACAAACTATTCATACGCCATCATGTTTATCCACAGGCATCGTGATTAGCACTCCAAACTTATTACCAATACCTTTCACCATTTTTTAACTTATTTTACTACAATACTAAGTTTACTGATAAATGCAATTTGAAACAGAAAACAAACAATTAAAAAGTGAGATAAACAAAGAGAAAAACCCTTTCAAAACAATATAACAAACACTTTTTAAGTTTGAAGCGCTTATATCTCTGATTGACGTTGCCCCATCGAATATTGCTTCAGAACCTTTTTAGTAGAGAATTTAGTAAACATTCAATGGTCACTTTCCACTTACCACGATTTCCCAACCGTTAGCGAGATATTTACGAAAAATGTATGAAGATCCGAAAACTTTTCATGTCTATTAATAAAATAATTTTTTTCGCTTACGTCCTTAACTCCAAATATAATCAAAATTTAAACATCTTAGTTGGTATTAATTTCCAAGATGTAGAAAATATTTCAATTGAATCCCGCTATTCTAAGTACCCACAAAAAAAATAATGACTTACAAAAACATTGATTCCAATTTTCTCAGAAACGGTTACAGATATCGCCTTAAAAATGGTTTCATTCGTTTTCCTATGTTAAGAAACCTATAAAACAAGTACCTGCAAGCATATGAACTCAAAAGCATAAGTGTTACGATTTTTTTGCGCGAATTTCGCCCCAAACACTATCTTCCAGTAGGCGGATTCTGCTGGTTAACGAACTTGACCTTTAAAATTAGATGACAGATTTTTGTACCAAGTTTTATCAAAATCGGACCATTTTTGAGCTTGCTAGAGAGCGAACAGATAAGCATGTATATAAATATATACATATATATATATATATATATATATATATATATATATATATATATATATATATATATATATACAAATTTGGTACAAAAATGGTTGTTTGCTGTATATAAATATATACATATATATATATATATATATATATATATATATATATATATATATATATATATATTTATTTATTTATTTATGAGCGACCGTAACTAAGGCGACTCGCTCAGAACAAAAATTACATATACAATGTACATACGAAAATTACATCTAATTAAATACAATCTTATTTTACACATTTTTGGCCAAATATACAAATTGAAATTTATATACACATCTATTTATAAGAGAATACAATATTACAATATACTTGAATATATGAAAAATCAATATTATAATAATGCATGAAGTTTATACAAATAATCAATTAAGTTGGTTGAAGGAGGTTTCACACTCCTGTTAGTTTTATATTGTCAAATGTAAGATTTTAGTATAGTACGGCTGTATAGTTTTAACATTTTAAGACAAATAAAATTGTTCATGTTTAATTATAATTATAATTTGTTTAGGAGGTTGGTCTTGTTGAGGTAGTTCAGTATGTTATCTATATATTTGCTTCCATCGCCGAGTAATTCAGTCATATTGTAAGGTAAGTCATAGTTTTGTCGCTGTAAACATTCAGTGAGTATGTGCTTTATAGTCAGCGGTGTGTTACACTGTGTACATGTCGGTCTGTCCTGTCTTGAGTATATATATATATATATATATATATATATATATATATATATATATATATATACATATACACAAATTTGGGCCACCTATATTTTCGTGATATATAGGGTGTGAAACGTGAAAGTTTCTTGTCGGCACTTCCGGATTGCGTCATGAGGTCAACCTCATAAGCGGGTTCTCCCTATGGAGATAGGGAGTAACCGCGCTAAAAGTACACATGTATTTTAATAAAATATATTATTATAATCCTCTTCTTCCAACCAAAAATGTATACATCGTCGATATAAATATAAAGTATCGAATCAGTCGCAGGGTACTTTCATGGTGAGGATTCAGTCTGCGATGCTACGATAGCTACTCCCATGAGTGCTGCCCCCATGCATTCTACATCGATGGAGGGTGTTCATGCTGACTCACCATTGCATTGGTGCTTGCTGGGAGTAAAGTAACCTTCAACAGTGAATTAGCTTTTGTTTATGAAAAAGCTCTGCTTATGTTAGTGAGAAAAAATGAGGCTTTACAATTAGTTCGCGATGTTCCTGACAAAGAAAAAGGGATTGGTTTCTTACTCGGAAAAATTAATGGAATCCTATTAATTTTAGCGAGTTGGATAGACTAGAGTCGCTTAAATTAATATAATTCTATTAATTGCGAGTTGGATTGGCTAGAGTTTTCTCATATCTTCTTGAGCGAGTGGAGCGTAGCGTAGCGATCGGAAACGCATATCATGTATTGCTTAATAAATGTAAAAGATCCAAAAAAGAGAGAGAGAAAAGGAATAAAATATGTTTGTTTAAAATATCGTTGTTTGTTATCCTTCATAACCTGCAAAACAGTCAACTTTAATGCTTAATAACTTTTTTCATAGTTGAGAGAATTGATTTTGATCATATTAACCTTTTTATTAATAAATATTACTTGCCATTATCTAATATGAATTATAACCGTAGATAACGAGTCAAGTAGTAAAAGATAACCAGCAAAGAACCTGTAAGCTAATCAGTAAGCTTATCAGCGAGTACGAGTAACTGTTATAAATCACTTAACTAAATAAATACTTCAAAAGTAACTGGATGTAGTCTTCGCAAAAAGACCCAATTTTCTTTCTTCTCGACAACGAAATAACCAAAAAAGAATAATCACACAAGATGAAGTAATGAGAGAGGGTAGGTGACCCGCGCACTAGAGTCCTTTTGAAGGAACCAATCACAGTCAGGCCCACATCGCGGCTTCCCTCCTCACTGCGAGGAGAAAACAAAATATTTGTTTTTCCCCGCGGTCACTGCGCGAGTGCGAGAATAGCATCGGAAGTAAGGATCCTCACTATGAACACTCCCACCTTAATACATGTGTTTGTTTTACATCGGGGCAGCGCTCATCGGAGTAGCTATAGTAGCATCGCAGAATGAATCCTCACCATGAACGTACCCGTAGTCAGAAAGTTGTTTAGTTTTTCTGACAGGATGTTCATATGGAAGCTCCTTTTGTTACCAAACCGCGCCAAGCACTAAGTTCTTATACATGATGGTTTGGTATGCGGACTTAATAATATTTTTTTTTTTTTTTTTAGCGCGGTTACTCCCTATCTCCATAGGGAGAACCCGCTTATGAGGTTGACCTCACGACGCAATCCGGAAGTGCCGACAAGAAACTTTCACACCCTATAGATCACGAAAATGTAGGTGGCCCAAATTTGTATATATATATATATATATATATGCTTGTCTGTTCGCGCTCTAGCAAGCTCAAAAATGGTCCGATTTTAACGTAATTTGGTACAAAAATCTGACGCCTAATTTGAAAGGTCAAGTTCGTTAACCAGCAGAATCCGCCCACTAAAAGAGAGTGTTTGGGGCGAAATTCGCGTGAAAAAAAATCGTAGCGCTTACGTTTTTCAGTTCATATGCTTTCAGGTACTTTTTTTATAGGTTTCTTAACATAAGAAAACGAATGGAACCATTTATAAGGCGATATCGGTAACCGTTCCTGAGAAAAGTGGAATCAATGTTTTTGTAAGCCATTATATTTTTGTGAGTACTTAGAATCGCGGGATTCAATTGAAATATTTTCTACAACTTGGAAATTAATCCCAACTAAGATGTTTAAATTTTGGCTATATTTGGAGTTAAGGAAGTATGCGAAAAAAATTATTTTATTAAAAGACATGAAAAGTTTTCGGATCTTCATACATTTTTCGTAAATATCTCGATAACAGTTGCGAAATCGTGCTAAGTGGAAGGTGACCATTCGAATGCTTACTAAATTCTCTACAAAAAAGGTTCTGAAGCAATATTCGATAGGGCAACGTCAATGAGAGATATAAGCGCTTAAAACGTAAATACATTTTTCGTAAATATCTCGATAAAAGTTGCGAAATCGTGCTAAGTGGAAGGTGACCATTCGAATGCTTACTAAACTCTCTACAAAAAAGGTTCTGAAGCAATATTCGATAGGGCAACGTCAATGGGAGATATAAGCGCTTAAAACTTAAAAAGTGTTTGTTTTGAAAGGGTTTTTCCTGTGATTTGTGGTGCTAATCTATTCCATTTCTTCGAGATGTACGTAACCGCGCTAAGATGACGCAGTTCCTGCGAGTCGGACTTTTATTTGTGAATGAATGTATTATTATCAATTCTACTAGACATCATCCTTTACTCGCAACAACTAGTTACTCGGGGTCACCCGTGATCTAATGGCTAGCGCCTTGGATTCTTAAGCGGGAGATGGTGGGTTCGATTCCCAACCTCCGGCAGGAATTTTATCAACCCACGGCTCGCTGGTAAAATTCCTCGCTTCACCCTGGATGTCGGCGCTAATGACCTAGATGTAGATGCGCCGTAAAAAAAACAAAAAAAAACTAGTTACTATGGTTCTTATCAATTCACATCCACTACTCTATATATCATGTTTCAGAGATTCTACTTGAAGCTTTAGATATGATAAAATCCATCTTTCTGAGATAGTGAATTTGTTTGAGTAAATGTAAGAGATTAAAATGCCCCCATCCCTTCAAAAGAACAATAAGCCCCCTCTGATCTTCTGCCTAGCTCTTTCTTCCATTATTGCACAGATCCTTTTAAGCTCTCCTTTACAATTACATCCGTACTCCGTTTGAGTTTCATCTTCTAGTATTTCTAGACCTTATAATTTCTCCTCCTATTTCTGTTTTTTTAAGATAATAACATAAAAGTCGGTACCTTTCCATAGGCGATTAGAAAATTCGTAAAAGTCTTTTATAATTATTAGAATATATTTTAAAATTCTTTAGATTTACGCCAAAAGAACTCTGACAGGCAGTTCATCTTAGCGCGGTTCATTTAACCTTAGTCCCGATGAGATTCGGAAATCTTAAAATAGGAATTAATCTTTTAGTGCTTAGTGAGGAAACCCGCTTATTAGGTTGACCTCATGACGCAATCTGGAAGTGTCTGTGTGTCTGAAATTTTCACGTTTCAGACACCATAGGTCACGCTAATACCGAAGAATGAAATTTGTATTTACATAATATTTGTCTCTTCGCTCTCATGCAGGCTAAAATATACTTTGTATTATTTGAGAGGTCAATTTCGTTAACCAGAAAATCCGTCTAGTCTGATCAATCACGTCCACTGAGCTTCAGCTGTTTATATTCGATAGTTTTAGGGTAAATGTCGATTTTTCAAAAGAAGTATTTGTCATTTTATATGTAAATTAATTTAATTTAAGTCGTCTTGTTTGTTAAATTAAAAAATATTTTATCTAGGTAATTGATTTCTGTTTTTTTATTAACTGCCTTTTTCCTGTTTTTAATATAAAAAATACAGAAATCAAATACCTAGATAAAATCTTTTTAATTTAATAAACAAGAAGCCTTAAATTGAATTAAATTATAAAATGACAAAGACTAGTCTTAAAGCCAACGGCCATAGCCACGTTGAAAACACCGGTTCCCGTAGATCACCGAAGTTAAGCAACGTCGGGCGTGGTCAGTACCTGAATGGGTGACCGACCACGTGCTGTTGGCATTAGAAAAGGGTGGCAACCTGTAGATAGCCCGGCGCTAATAGCCAAATAGTTGATGCGCCGGAAAAAAAAAAAATCTATATTTACCCTAAAACTATCGATTATAAACAGTTGATGCGCAGTGGATATGATTGATCTTATGAGTCTAGACTTATACCCTACCTGCGGAAGGTTCTCGGTGGTGTAGGCTGTAATGATATATTACTTTAAGAGCTCCTGAAGAGGCGTCGTAAGAACAAGAAACATGTAGAGTATAATAAAGGAGTAGTGTAAAAATTGAGTGTTTTTGTTCGAATTTGACCTGCTGCCACATATAAAAATAGGGTCACCATCTTATAATATAATAGTGACTAATTGTTTCTGAAACAAGAAATTATATGAGTAATTTTTGGTGCCTAGTACTTATATTAATTGAATATTCAAAGATATTTTTACAAAACTCTAACAAGAATTAATAGCTGCATTTATGCAGAGTATGCTACGAACGGAAAAATAATAATAATAACAATTACAATTAATAATGCAATCGGACAGTCATAATTAATAATGCAAGAAAAATTTCAAAAAACTTTTTCAACAAAAAAATAATCTCTAGGGAAGCTCATGTAAAAGATCTTTTTATATTACAGTTGGAGTACTGACTTTTAGAAACAGCGCATATAAATCGACCTTAAATGGCCTATTTGTAGTCAAATAAGAAACATTTTATCTGCGTACTTGCTTAAACATTATTATGCGGTTACAGCCAGCCTTTAAAAATACAATAACAGTCAGAGATTGAAGAAATTGAAATGATAAAATGATGTCAGAGAAGAAGGATAAGTATTAGCGAGGTAATGAATTTAGATGACGGTAGGGTAAAAGGATGGTTTTAAGGAATAAAGGCCATATTTATAGTCACTTATAGCTCCCCTCCTTCATAAAGGCTACTTAAATCTATCCTTCTTATTCCCTTTTACCCTTCTTCTTTCCCTACCATTTCCTTTAATCCTACTTCGGCATGGTATGCAAAATTCTGACTTTATTTCTATTGGAGGTTGAGATAAAAAAAAACTAGAACTGTTTAAGAGCAATATTTAAATGTACGACAATTGTATATATGTTGGATTCGGGGTTCCTGACCATCCCACCCAGTCTTTAATTATTTTATTGGCTACCTAGAGTCCCGGTGGCCGTGAGTATTAAGGCGTGAGCACATAAGACTCTGTGCCAAGGGTTGTGGGTTCGACTCCCACTAACGGTGGTGGTTTTTCTAAGGAAAAAAGAAAAGGCATCAGCCCTATCCTAGCTAGGGCTGGTGATCTATAGATAACCTGTCCTACAAATTCTGAGTTAATTACAATTAACGTTAAAATTTAAATTAAGTTAATGGTTACCAGCAAAGTAGAAAATCAGGCGGCTGTAGCATAGTACTTACCAAACCATTTCCATTTGTTATCAAGAATCAGATACGTACATCTACAATATGCCCCTCTGGGCCCCAGAGAACTGTCAGAGTACTGACTTTTTTCACATATAACGAAATATAAATATAAAATGTACTGATTTTTAACGTTTAAATAGTTTCATCCCCTCGTAGCGTAAAGAAATAATTAAATAAATTTCTATACTTAAGGCTAACAAATAACAGTGAGGTTTATTATTAAAAAAAAAAAAAAGGAATGATAAATTTTACCCACTAGTCAACGCACCTTTTCCATGTATCCAACAAAACTCTCCATACTGACCTTAAGATGCAATTTGTCCTTGCTTTTTTTTTTTTTTTTTTTTTTTTTTTTTTTTTTCTTTTACGGCGCATCTACTTCTAGGTCATTAGCGCCGACATCCAGGGTACAGCGAGGAATTTTCCCAACGAGCCCTGAGATGAGAAAATTTCTGCCGGAGGTGGGGATCGAACCCACCATCTCCCGCTTATAAATCCAAGGCGCTAACCATTAGACCACAGGAGACCTTAATTTGTCCTTGCTAAAACCCTTTTCCAAATGTTTCACTCCAAATTGTCTTACCCTCCTAATCCTGAAGGTCTATACTTATCTTCCCAATCCCATCCGGACAATCCTTCCAGGCGGCTTAAGAGACAGTGGCCCAGAGATAATTTAGTTACCTGATCCCTCTGGAATCATTGAAATATTTAGTTAAATAGCAACAATGGTTGGCTTCTACCAAATTTTGTATTGATTTTATTTTGTTTTAATTTTTCCGCGTTGGTTAATGTACATAGCAATATCTGGATCAACAAACTTGATCATTCTACACATTGTCTGACAAGGCAGCCAAGGATATAATGACTACGTTAATTTACAGTTGCAAATTGCCACATTTATTTTGAATAGTCTTATACAAGGACTGTCACTTGTGTAAAATTATTCAGAAAGCTACAAAGTCATTTTCCCTTTTCAAGAAATAAACTCCATGAATGTGTTCCCTTTAGAGAGAGAGTTGCCTTCACATTAGTAAGTTCATTGAATATATTCATTCATAAGGACTCTAGGAGTGGTAATTATGTTTGATAATTTATTCTCTGCTGCTTTAGGACTAGCTATATTTAGCTAGTGTATGAGCAGATTTTGACATAAGTGATTATTTTTCATCGGGTTTCAAAAACGGCACACATCGAATTATTCTATTATTTTGAAGTCCAATCCGTTGAAGATTTAAATACTTTTTTCACTTGTAGAGAATTTATATAATTTCCCTATTTTATTACCACTGTTTATTTAAGGTCATCCCATAAGTAATGTCGGTTTTGAATATTCTGTCTATTTATATTCTACCCTTTCAATTTATTTTTGTTTACATGTTTTACTTACTTATTCTGTGCTGTAATTTCATTCGAAATGGATCTCCCAAGACACCACTTACGCCATATATGGGAATTCGATAAAGTAGAAAATGCTGCTTCAACTTATCGAAAACTTGTAGAATATACGGCGAAATTGTCATTTGTGAGCGACAAATGCGGCGGAAAGATTTTGAGTAGGACACCGCAAGCTTGAAGACGAGCCTCTTACCAGTCGACCAACAGAGCTTGACGACGAGCGCATGCAGGGTACTGTAGGAGAAAATCCTGTTGTAACGGTCGAAGAGCTAGCAGAAAAACCTGGATCGACACATTCTACAGTCCACCGAGATACCGAGATCGGCGCTAATGGCCACGATTTGTCGATGCGCCGTAAAAAAAAAAAAAAAAAAAAAAAAAAAAAAAAAAAAAAAAAAAAAAAAAACTTATGGAATTATTTATATGATTTAAGAGCTATCAACTAGGCGATTAGCTCTATAAACACATAGAGTGCAAACAAAATAAAAGGTCTAGCACATCAAAAATTAAATAACTGATTCTATCAACTATACAAGACAAAACAACAACAACAAAAAAAAAGGCAAAAAGAGAAAACATAGAATAATAAAAATACCAAAATTATGGAATGACCTTATATAAACGGGCGACAAGCGAAATTTCACGAGCAGCTGATTCGATTTAAAACGGAAAGCTAAAAAACACAATATTGTAACTATTTTACACATTGCTGTTTGACTATAATAGCCAAGACATATTTTCCCTTTTACTATTTTATCTTAATTATCCTTATTATTTTATTATTATGGTTACTTTATTAAGCAGTGGTACTAAGTATTCCAGGATTCGTTTTTCTAGCTCAATCAAACCTTTCACAACGTCTGAATGCCCTGGTGGTCCGAGCAGTTTATGTTTCAAATCCTTGTTTGGAAATTTAGAGTCACTTTTTTAAAACTGATTATTTACAAGTATAATGATTAATTTATTATTATTAAGTGAAGTTGCAGGTTGTCAATATTTTTTTCTTATTTTTCTCTAAATATTATTACTGTCTTTATCTATAATCATTATATCATCAATGTCAAATAAGGGTCCTTCCTTCTAAGCATGGTCTTTTAATTGTTTTTTGTCAATATATTTTTTCTGTCGAATTATATATTTTTTAAACTTGTGGCGTTTCCCCCATACAAAAAAATTGAAATTTTTTACATTCGAGTTGTCTATTGTGTTGATTTAATTCATGTTGCTAAAATTATTCTCTCTTTTGTAAATATCTGTACAAGCTAATTCACACACACCATAACAAATCCGCTTCAATCAATTTTAAATTGCCGAATGCAAATTTAAGGTTTTTTTTAACGATGGAACGAAAAGATAGTACATTTATTTGTGTAATTTATATATTTTTACAAGTTATCTTAAACGAATATAACCTGTCAACCTTTGTAAGATAAAAGTAAGTATTTTAGGAAACTCGAGAAAAGAGCCTTCCCGCTCGAAGAAAAGTTTCAAAAGGTAAAACTTCTCTGGAAAACAAATATATTTTCAAAGTTTCAGATCCTTTACCGTTTTTAGAGGAAAACAGGCAACTTGTCGATGTTATCAAACTTTTTCAATTGCGTAGTTTATCAATTCTACTTTTCTGAATTTTATCCTTCATGCACACGCTCAGTTACAGCCACTGGTTTAGTGAACTAACTTTTAGAAACAACGGGAAGGGAATTGCTTTTAAAAATGATCGCTCAAATATTTATCGTTTCCCACAGGTTTTTTCTCAGAAATTAAATATAAATGTTACCTATCAATAGCAGACAATTTAAGCTAGTTTTCAGTAAATTATCCAGGTCATGGAATCTCTATTATATTTTTTATTTAATTTCTGTGAATTTTCAAATTTCAGCCAATTTCGGGGTGATATTTTATTAGAAATTAAAAGAGAAGAGAAACGTACGATAGAACTACATTAAAAAAACTCCGACACACAGGAACTGCATTACTATGTACATTCCTTAAAACGATGTTAGTCATTTTAAGAAAATTATTCTGGAATGAAGCCAACATTCCTGAATAATTTCAAATAAAACGCCTATATATAAACAAACATGAATTTAATATTTTTAAATAAAACGCCTAGAAAGAAAGAAAGAAAGAACACTTTATTAAACAAGAAAATAAAGTGAGGCTGCCCCAAATGAATGGGGTTGCTAAACCACATAACTGAACCATCAGTCTTGGGATAAATGTTTTATGATTCAATTGGTTTTATATTCAGCATTAGTATCCAGGTTTCATCTTTAAGACTAGATGGTTTACTTCAAAGAGTCGATTACTTCTGGGGAATCTGGGATTGTAAGAATGATGCCTTTGTACACATGGTTCTGCTCCTTACTGGTAGTGCTATTTGCTTACGATTCTTTATTGTTCCTAACCGTAAATATGATGGTCCCAAGGGAATATACCAATATTTGTTCGGCTATTAGGGGAAGGCTATTCAGATCTAGGCCGAGTTCCTGTAAAAAAGCGCTTGTCTCCTTAGGTATGGTTCCTCGAGCTGCGAACCATAACCCTTTAACGGTGAATTTCCTTTTACCGAATTGTTCTTCGAACGTTACGCATTTCTCGTAAATCGACCTCTTTTCAAGATCAATTACAAAAGATTGCTCGCTATCGTTCGTTTCGAACATCACAGTAGGATCAATTATATAAGCGAGTTCGCTTTTTGTTTTGAATGCGATATCGGCAAACCTAGATGATCCTTCATCGTCGATACAGTACACCTCTTCAAAACAGCTGTAGTTCTTTTCCTCAAGGAGCTCTATTAGTCTGTGCTTCACATTGTGAGGGCGACGAGTGATGAGAAGCATGCTGTGCGGACATTTTCCCAGCACATGTGCTGGTGTTTCGGGCTCTTCACCACATTTGCGGCAAAGGGGTCCAACATCTCTCATCGCTCCACTCACGCCGGGAACTCCTCGAAGGGGTGCGTAATTTGTGTTCAATTTCAAGGCATTTACCCACTCTGACCCCGACAGCAAGCACTTGTTATACACGTGCTAGATAGCCACATTGCTTGACACCAATGCCTTCCCATTTCGAATTGGACCATTCCTCGAAAGAGCCCTCACGCAGTGTACTTCTTATTTCCTTAACACACAGGCCATGAGAGTTTTCTTTGTTTAGTCCAAGTCGATTGAAACATTGTTTGTATTCGGATTGATAGTCAAATATGGGCTCGAAATGTTGGTCTGCTACGTTTGCTAGTTTTTGGAGGACCGACAAATGCTGGAGCGGTGCTTCCCATTGGCAATGAAGCAAGCCAAGACCTCTATATCGCCGCGGAGAGTAAAACATAGCACTGCAAGTGTTGGCAGGCAACCCAAGCATTGCTTTGACACTTCTTCTGATGATTGTGTCCAATCCTTCGAGTAGTGTTGTCTGAAGCTTCATCAAAGGTACAGTCTGGAAGGGATAAATCAACGATGGGAACACGGACTGGTTTATTATATTCAGCTTTTGGTCGGACCGTAACAAGTTCGACATCGTTAATTTGTTCAGGTTTTCGTTACACCTAATTAGGGCGTCATTATTGCATATTATTTAATATTTAATAAACAAACATGAATTTAATATTTTTAAATAAAACGCCTATATATAAACAAACATGAATTTAATATTTTTAAATAAAACGCCTATATATAAACAAACATGAATTTAATATTTTTAAATAAAACGCCTTATATAAACAAACATGAATTTAATATTTTTAAATAAAACGCCTTATATAAACAAACATGAATTTAATATTTTTAAATAAAACGACTTATATAAACAAACATGAATTTAATATTTTTAAATAAAACGCCTTATATAAACAAACATGAATTTAATATTTTTTAAAAAAAAACGCCTTATATAAACAAACATGAATTTAATATTTTTAAATAAAACGCCTTATATAAACAAACATGAATAGTTGTAGTATTAAATTTGTGATGAATAGCTGACACAATTATTAATTTTTATTTAATTCTTTTCCGATGTAAACCCCAACTTCTAATTGACCGATTTAAATTCTTTTTAAAACACGTGTCCCTCATCAGAGTTTCGTTATAAGGAAATATAAATAACATCTGGTACGGCCAAATTAATCATTTGGTTCCGGAGTTAGCCCCCCCCCTTTTAATGAACCTATTTAGATTATTTTTACAAAAGATTCTTCTCCTTAGATACTTATGACGAGTACGAATATCCGTCTAGAAATAATAGAAATTGCGGCCAGTACGGGAACACTAATAACTCGGGCCCCACGGATGGACCGATTTTCCCTGTTGACAAACTCGTTCAATCGTTTGATATAGTATGTATAACGGGTGTATCGCAAGTAGCTGACAATATTCAAACGGGTGATATAGTATGTATAACGGGTGTATCGCAAGTAGATGACAATATTCAAACGGGTGATATAGTATGTATAACGGGTGTATCGCAAGTAGATGACAATATTCAAACGGGTGATATAGTATGTATAAGGGGTGTATCGCAAGTAGCTGACAATATTCAAACGGGTGATATAGTATGTATAACGGGTGTATCGCAAGTAGATGACAATATTCAAACGGGTGATATAGTATGTATAACGGGTGTATCGCAAGTAGATGACAATATTCAAACGGGTGCGACTAGAGTAAAAATGTAGGTAAATACTATCAAACTCACGTGTCTATCCAGAGGTAAGCCATTCTAAAGGTTATTCTATAAAGCTGTGTTTTCTTGTAAAAAAAGACAAAAAAAAAAAAACAAGCATTTTCTTTGTTTGTACAGATAATTTTTCAACATTACATTGCTTTGTTTAAAAAAAAAATCAGCATTAAATTCGCTTTAAGGTTAATGTGAACAAGTCAAAAGTTTATATTAATAACAATGTCTAACTACCGAAAACTTTCAAATCTTTGAGGCTTCGGTTCGGTAAAGCAATAACCCTTTTTTTTTTTACTACTTTATTTATTATTCACGCCCGACGTGTCACGCTGAGTCTTTTTCACAAGTCTTCTGGGGCACTTGTTGTAAGGAAGTCCTCTCGTCAGCGTGTACTCTGTATGGCGGTGGAACAGTTTTTCGCCAACTACCGCACAGACTACATTTCCTAACGAGAAATGCTTCTGAAAAGACGAGGAATAGACACAAGGCTTGACAAATTAATAAAGTATTTAAAACCAATGGTTACTGTTGTACCAACTTGAAGCCTACAAATATTATATATATGTATATATATATATATATATATATATATATATATATATATACATATATATAAATCAGTCCCGTAACAGGCCACAAGGGCCCAGAGGGGCAGATACTGTAGAGGTATCTGATTCTTGACCATACGGCACAATAGGGAGATTGTGTGGTCAATACAATGCTCCGGCCGCCTCCCTTGGCTGCTTCTACTGGTAGAGACATTAGCACCCTAGGTACCCATTATTAATTAAATTAATTAAATGCTTGGTGAGCCTAGGGACGATCTGGGACCCCAAATCCAACCCTCGAACGGCAGCAATAGAAGAAAAAATCTTTAGTGCGCGCTCGGGTTTTGAACCTGGTCCTCCAGTTCATTAGTCGAGTGCTCTACCACTGAGCTATCCTCGCCCCCTATATATGTATATATGTGGATAGAGATTGGTATGAAAATAGCTAATATTTTATATTCCATTGTCCTGTGCTCTCTACGGGAAGAGATAGTTACCTGAGAGAAGTACCTCAATATTGCTACAATACGTCATATGTCTGTGAAAAATAGGTTTTCTAAGCTTGAAAAGAGAGATTGAATTCTCTGAGGAAATACTGTCTGGAGCCCGGAGGCGACGAATCATGGGAGGAATGAATAACAATTGTATTGAATATTGCAAATAAAATTTCTATAACCAACAAATATACATCTGAGAAATTCTTTGGCTGTGAAATCATAAAACATCTACCTTATGCGGTGTTCATACTTCTCCCTTTGCACTACAGAATAATTTTAGTGCTTTATTCTAAAGAAAAAAAAGTAAATATTTTATGTACATTATGCAGCTATATTTTATATAGTTAGTTTTCTGGATTGGGTCAAATACCCTTTATTCTCCATATTTTTTTTTTTTTTAAATGGCGGAAGGTTATTTATATATATAAAACACTTCAGCTTCTCATAATATCCTTTATTTAGTGCTCTACACGTTTCAAGTCAATGACGTTAAAATTTACTACCGTCCTATAATCTTGCTCCCAACTATGTCCAAATTTTTTTCTGAACAGGATCCTTACGCGTCATATATTCTAACTCTATTCCTTACCACCAATTCGGTTCTGTTTCCGGCACTCCACTATTCAACAATGCTTCAGTCTTGTCGAAACAATATCCTACGCGCTTGAATGTAGAAACGACTGCCTTCCTGCACTTCGCCAAGGCGTTCGATCAGGTTTGGCACCCGAGGTTGTTACACAAAGTGAAGCGTATTTTACCTCACACATTTTACCCCATCCTTCAATTTTAGGTACTACGCTGTCCACTTCCCGACCGATATCCTCGGGCATCCCACAAGGCAGCATCCTAAAAAATGGTGGAAGGTCATTTATATATGTAAAAAAAAATACGTCAACTTCTAAAAATATCCTTTATTTAATTTTTATCTTAACTAATGAATACCGTTCACAAGCAGGGCCACGTCCACACTGTGTGTGGAGGTGGGACCTGGCTATTCCTGTGGAAGCTCTTAGATGAAGCCAAAATTATATTTATATTGATAGGCTTTTCCTTAAGAAGCGACCATTGGCGTGAAACATGTAGAGCACTAAATAATGGATGTTATGAGAGGTCAAAGTGTTTACAGTATTTACATGGCCTCCAGTCAGTTTTTAAAATGATAAACGAGAAATTGATTGACTTACATTGACTTACAAATCAATATGTAAAATTCAATGTAAAGCAAAAGTCAAAAATTGACTTGTATACGGCAGTAAAAGCAAAAGCGACAACGTTAGACATTTTAGACAGGCACATTCAAACAAACCATTTTTGGAAAGTTGGTCAAAGGAAGATTCAAAAAATGAGAACAGCTTGTTCTGATGACAAATTGATAATAGCTTATACAGAAAGAAAATCGTTGTCGAAACAGAGTTAATTGTACTGCAAGAGGCCATACTTTGAACACTAAATAATATAGGTATGAGAAAAATGAACTTTAATACCCCATAAACAAATTTGACCACCATTAGAGCTACCCGGAATTCAGAGTGTTTGTATATTTCAAGTAAGAAACCATTTTTAGATGTGAGATGTTTGTCCCGCTCCGTACACCTTCCAATGGTAAATATTTATTTTCACAAAACATGTGCAAAACAGAGTGACTTTCCATTTGTTTGCTTATTTGGATCAATATGGAATTAATTCGTTCTTTTGCGAAGAACAAATAAAAATATGACATTCATTGCTCTGTGAATTTGATCATTAAGATGCTTAATGAAGGTATGGTATGTTCTTAACATAACTCTTGAATAATAAAATATGACATTCATTGCTCTGTGAATTTGATCATTAAGATGCTTAATGAAGGTATGTTCTTAACATAGCTCTTGAATAATAAAATATGACATTCATTGCTCTGTGAATTTGATCATTAAGATGTTTAATGAAGGTATGTTCTTAACATAACTCTTGAATAATGAAATATGACATTCATTGCTCTGTGAATTTGATCATTAAGATGCTTAATGAAGGTGTGGTATGTTCTTAACATAACTCTTGAATAATGAAATATGACATTCATTGCTCTGTGAATTTGATCATTAAGATGCTTAATGAAGGTATGGTATGTTCTTAACATAACTCTTGAATAATAAAATATGACATTCATTGCTCTGTGAATTTGATCATTAAGATGCTTAATGAAGGTATGTTCTTAACATAACTCTTGAATAATAAAATATGGCATTCATTGCTCTGTGAATTTGATCATTAAGATGCTTAATGAAGGTATGTTTTTAACATAACTCTTGAATAATGAAATAATATTGAATTCTATTTATCAACCTTGAAGTTAAATTAATTTTAAGTATATATTGAGTACAATGAGACCGTCAATTTATAAAAGCCATCATGGCACGTTTCTCAATAGAAAAATACTTCTTTTTTAAGTTTAAATAAGATTAATATGTACTTTTGATATTTATATTGCATTATGATGTACATAGGGACGTTTGGTTGTAGAGCACTATCTTTTTCATATTAGCTCATTGATGATAAAAAATAAACTAAAAATAATGCATTAAGCTATATAATATGGGATATGTACGAATAAATTAGCATATAGAATTCTTTTTTTTTTTTTTTTTTTTTCTTTTAGTAATACATTTATCTGTACATTAAGTTTGCTCACAAATAAGAATAATACTTCATACAAACATAACCCTTTTGGAAGGAGACAATCAGTATTGGCACTTCCTACTTTTGAATACTTTTTGTTAACTGATCACGAGGCCAATGTCTCTTTCACCTTCTAGGTGGGTTTTTTCGGTGGGTTCGGGATGAAAGTGTGTGTGTTCTGGAATTAGCATAAAAGGACAATTTGAAATGAAAGGTTAGGGAACGGGATTTTACCAGTTCTTGAACGAAAGGTCATTATGGAGAGTAGAGAAAAAATTAAACACTTTTTATTTTTCTGTTGGACTACTATATAGGGCACAATATGAAATGAAGACTCTCATGATAAGGCTGCTAAATTGGGGAACCCATGCTGTGAAGAACTGGTCCATGCTAGAGCAGCGTTTGGTCAACAATTTTTTGCTCCCTAACAACTTGGTAGTACATCAAGTTATATTGTACCTACTTTCAGGTACAAGGTGATCAAGATTGCAGCGTTATCTAAGAGTTACTGCTAACGGCTAAATATAAAAGTGCACCCAAAAAAAAATTATAATGATTGCCGGATTTTCGATCATAGCTGTACATATTAATAACCTTACTGCATGATATTAATTAAAATATTTGTTTATGAATTATAGAAAAAAAACTCTCTTGTCTTTATTTTTGATGTCCGCTATTATTGTTTTTGTTTCGTGTTCCACCAAACAACAGCTCGCGTAACAAGAGTATCACGTGTACGATAAGTTGATGGGAAGCGCTGTTCTAGAGGACGAGCTTCATTGACTTGGTTTAATTTCTTGCAAACCATTTTTTTTGTATTATTATTTATTTATTCTTGAGCATTCGCTACAAAGGCGACTCATTAATCATATCTACAATTACAAAATTTAAATTACAACATCTAATGCAACAATCCATATGCATCATATACTTTTTGTTTTTTTTTAAGGCGCTTCGACGAGCCGTGGGACGAGAAAATTCCTCTCGCCGGTGGGGATCGAACCCATCATCTCCTGCTTATGAATCTAACGCGTTAGCCACTAGGTCAGGGAGACCCCTCACATACTTATTATTACACAGTTAATTAATTCTTATTTTAACTCAATATAAAACTCTTCCAAATGTTACCAGACATTTTTTAATCTATTATTAAAGATAATCCGACTTCAATGTACATTTTCACGTACGGATCTAAAACCTACTCCGGGACAGCCTCAGCAGCACTTGTCGATTTCAACACGTACGGACGGATCTAAAACCTACTCCGGTACAGCCTCAGCAGCACTTGTCGATTTCAACACGTACGGACGGATCTAAAACCTACTCCGGTACAGCCTCAGCAGCACTTGTCGATTTCAACACGTACGGACGGATCTAAAACCTACTCCGGGACAGCCTCAGCAGCACTTGTCGATTTCAACACGTACGGACGGATCTAAAACCTACTCCGGTACAGCCTCAGCAGCACTTGTCGATTTCAACACGTACGGACGGATCTAAAACCTACTCCGGTACAGCCTCAGCAGCACTCGTCGATTTCAACACGTACGGACGGATCTAAAACCTACTCCGGTACAGCCTCAGCAGCACTTGTCGATGTCAACACGTACGGACGGATCTAAAACCTACTCCGGGACAGCCTCAGCAGCACTTGTCGATGTCAACACGTACGGACGGATCTAAAACCTACTCCGGTACAGCCTCAGCAGCACTTGTCGATGTCAACACGTACGGACGGATCTAAAACCTACTCCGGTACAGCCTCAGCAGCACTTGTCGATTTCAACACGTACGGACGGATCTAAAACCTACTCCGGTACAGCCTCAGCAGCACTTGTCGATTTCAACACGTACGGACGGATCTAAAACCTACTCCGGGACAGCCTCAGCAGCACTTGTCGATTTCAACACGTACGGACGGATCTAAAACCTACTCCGGGACAGCCTCAGCAGCACTTGTCGATTTCAACACGTACGGACGGATCTAAAACCTACTCCGGTACAGCCTCAGCAGCACTTGTCGATTTCAACACGTACGGACGGATCTAAAACCTACTCCGGTACAGCCTCAGCAGCACTTGTCGATTTCAACACGTACGGACGGATCTAAAACCTACTCCGGTACAGCCTCAGCAGCACTTGTCGATGTCAACACGTACGGACGGATCTAAAACCTACTCCGGGACAGCCTCAGCAGCACTTGTCGATGTCAACACGTACGGACGGATCTAAAACCTACTCCGGGACAGCCTCAGCAGCACTTGTCGATGTCAACACTTACGGACTTAGACTACATGACATATCTAGCATACATTCTGCTGAGTTACAAGCAATAACCTTAGGCCTTTCTAAAACAGATAATACAGCAATAAATTTAGGCCTTTCTAAAACAGATAATACAGACAATCTCTCAGTATTGTTATTTATAGACTCGTTAGGTTCTTGCAAAGATCTGGCTAGCTATTTCTACATTCCGCTTACTGAGGCTTAGTTAATTAAAAAGTACTTTCAGAGCAATACTATCATGTTCAGAGCTGCGATAAAGTAATAAAAACCTGTGGCGGTTGTAAAATAAACCTTCTTCATACAGCCGCAAAAACTGTGAACAAGCTTAGTTGGTTATGTTTTTGTTTTTTTTTTTGTGTTAAGACTTAAAAATAGTATTTGTTAATGAAGAAAAAAAATTCTATTGGAAAAATAATATTTCAAATGCCATTTCCCAGTTCCCCCCCCCCCCAAAAAAAATATAAAACTTTTTATTCGCTTAAGGAATTTTTACACTTTTCTTACTAAAGCATGTAAAATCTTTTTTAATAATTTAAATAAAATAATTCACAAAGAATAGAGCAATGTACAGGAATACATTTGAAGTTGATACTTATTAAGCATAAAAGAAGAAGGGAAATCCTCAGTCTTCAGACATAAGCTTTTATTATCATAGGAATAACCATAGGAAACTTTAATACTACAATCTGAAGTTTACCTATTGAAGCGAGTATGTACTTGACAAAGTAAGTTAAATAGTAGTTGACTTTACAGTTCCATCTGAAAGAACTACAGCAACTTTAAGACTATAGCGGTCTGTTGGATGACAAGGTAGTTTTCTCTGAGCTTTGAATGCCTCTCAGGTTTATGTTCACTTATTATGAACTGGTATGACGAACTTGAACAAACTTATTACAAGTTAAGGATGTAAGGTGTGGTTCTTTCTTCGGGCGGGGAGTCATAATTTTAGGCTACCGGCTAGAGTCTTAGATTGTTACTCTAACTTTAACTAGGAAATTCTACACATTTCAGAAGTTCAATATCTCCTTTTCTTATTAATAATCAAATGAATGTCATGTCGCACTAGTATTTCTAAAGTGACACAACTCAAAAATCGGTTTTATTCACACCGTCATAGTTATGGCTGTAAAAGACATAGTAGATGTATCTTTATCAACTATCAAAACTGTATGTACCTAGCTTCAGAGCTTGTGCATCAGAGGACACTTGTGTCATCCTTCCTGTCTCAATCCTAATAATGCCCCTACATAGGCAAGAGTGACACATTTTCAGTTGAGTTTTATTTTGAGATGTGTCACTTTAGAAATACTAGTGCATAGATACTTGACACAAACACAGAATAAACTATAGAAAATAAATCCAACTGTTAATCTTCTGTTGACAAATAAAAGTAACCTAACAAGATTAGATAAAGTAACATTAACAAGATTGATCATTGGACATGACTGAACACATATTGGCAGCGTGCAGACAACACAGTAATTTTTACATACAACATATCACTCAGGAACTTTTATAACAAAGGCAGTCAACATTAGAAAACTATAGTATAATATCCCCAACACATTAATTTCTAAAACAACATCTAGGGGTCTCCCGTGGTCTAATGGTTAGCGCATTGGATTCATAAGCGGGAGATGGTGGGTTCGATCCCCACCTCCGGCAGGAATTTTCTCATCTCAGGGCTCGTTGGGAAAATTCCTCGCTGCACCCTGGATGTCGGCGCTAATGACCTAGAAGTAGATGCGCCGTAAAAAAAAAAAAAAAAAAAAAAAAAAAAAAAAAAAAAAAAAAAAAAAAAATCTAATATTGCCTAAAATCGTAAAAACCATATAATATATATGTAACTGTTAATCTTCTGTTGACAAATAAAAGTAACCTAACAAGATTAGATAAAGTAACATTAACAAGATTGATCATTGGACATGACTGAACACATATTGGCAGCGTGCAGACATCTTTACAGCCATAATGAATAAATTATACCAAAGTAAACCATGCAAATAGTTGTGAATAAACAACTTATGTATATATTTGTGCATATTTTTTTTAACGGCGTATTAACAATGGGCCTCTTAACGCCGTGCTATCTGCAGGTTTCCACCATTTAATAATGCCAACATCACTTGGTCGGTCACCCATTCAAGTACTGGTCACGCCCGACGTTGCTTAACTTCGGTGATCAACGGGAACCAGTGCATTCAACCAGGCAATGGCCGTTGGCCTTTCTCCGTACTGATTATATGTATTAATTTTCGTATTGATATTACTGTTATGGTAAAAACAATGTTTGGCCACTGGTATTAGAAATTTTCTGTTCTAAATTTCATTATTATTACTTATAAAAATATATTTTTTTTTTAATATTTATCACGCCCTTCTATAATTCCCCATTCTAATTTTCCTATCATTAACATATCTCTTCAAACACCCTATATTTGCTTTGAAATTATAATATCATCTGCATTTAAACTCAGATGTTTATCATGCGAATCGCCAAAGTTACAAAGCAAAAATAAATAAATAAAATTAAAAAATATTTATCACCTGTGATTTATCATTTCAGGTTGCCAGTAAGAGGTGATCCAAACGGCAACAATGACAGTGGTTACGCCGCGTCGTCTGGGGAGACCCATTTACAAGAAAACGTCGGGGCAGACGACAAAAAGGTAGACAAATTCTATTTTTTTATATATATGTACATGTTTATCAAATGAGAAAAAAAATAGAATAAAACAATAATAATAATTATTATTTTTGTAATTTTGAAAATTCGAATAGCTGTTTCTTAAAACAAATTTAATGGAGAATTCAAATTCGCAATACGATTTTTCCTACCAATTTTATATTTTGTAAAATATTCATTTAAAGTTGTGAAAAATTGGCATTTTACTGCATTTTTGCATGGTTTTTTTTTTTTTTTTTTTGGCTAAAAGTATATTTTTTATACAATAACGAACCAAATTATCAAACGTCCAACTTTATATGCGTATTCTCCACGGAGAAAAGCATTAAATATTATAGAAACCAGAACGCCAAAAAATGTCTGTAGACAGAGCAAATTTTAGGATTCAATATTATAAAAAACATCACAAAAGCCCTATATTTTAAAAACTTGAATTATACGGAAAAAACTAATGTCAGATTCGGTTTCACACACCCGCACACCCGAAAACCCCCAAAATGGTGGTTCACTTCCGTGTTACCAAATCCGTGTCAACTTGTATAATAGGCAAAAATGGTTATAAAAATTACAGTTTGAACCCTTACTTACGGATACCTTCCGGACATAGGATACTCTTTTGTAAATTCCTTCTTCAGGTAACTAAATGAGAATTCTCTAGAGATGAGATTAAGTAACAAGAGGTGAGATTAAGTATTTGAATATTTGTAGTAAAAAAACACTTTATTTGACGGTATTCGAGATGGATCGATTCTTTGAAAGATCGGCCTTTGAAGATCGATTCATTAAAAGAGTGGCTCTTAGGGATCGATTCTTTGAAAAATCGGCCTTCGAAGATCCCTTAGAGATCGATTCTTTAAAAAGATCGGCCTTTGAAGATCGATTCATTAAAATACTGGCCCTTAGAGATCGATTCTTTAAAAAGATCGGCCTTTGAAGATCGATTCATTAAAAGACTGGCCCTTAGAGATCGATTCTTTAAAAAGATCGGCCTTTGAAGATCGATTCATTAAAAGACTGGCCCTTAGAGATCGATTCTTTAAAAAGATCGGCCTTTGAAGATCGATTCTTTAAAAAGATCGATTCAGATCGCCCACCTCTACGTTCGGCCTGTAGGAGGAGAGTCCCAATAATGCACGTTTCAGAAATAATTAAAAACGAAAATAATTCAGAAGGAAAAATAATTGTATTATATCTCTTCTATTTCACGGTCGGACAAAAAAAAAAAAATCTGGGGATTTGGTTGGGGGTGTTATTTTTCTTTGAAAGAGATGTTGCCCAATAGGAAGAGGAGTCAGTCCGAACTGGTAACTCAATTCTCCATTTATTAGATTTTAGATCCGTCTGTACTCTCGGCAAAGTTGTTCTCTTGCAAAAAAAAATGGACGAATTCGCTGGTAAAAATCCTGTCTCTTAAATAGAAAGAGCGGATGAAAATAAAAGTGATTTCTATTTTCAATTAAATTAAATTTCTTTTGTTTTCTTCCTAAAGTTTATAAAGAAAACGAGAAAATAAATTAGAACGGAGGCTACAACCCAAATATAGAAACAAAGCGGACTTTTGACGGTGGAATATGAATACAAAATAAATCCCCCTTCAATTTTTTTTTTTAATTATAAATATATATATTACTAGCTGTTACCCGGTGTGCAATGCTGCACCTACTTTATATTAAATATCTGTAGCCGGGCTTACCATGCTACACATGCTTCATATTAAATAGTTGTAACCCAGTTCCATGGTACGCCTACTTTATATTATATATTTTAAAAAATGAATGATTACATTATATTTGTCCAAATTATGAGAATATAAGAAAATAAATTGAGAGCTCGGCTGAAAAAATTATTTTCCATTTTTTTTAAAGAAAGTGGGGTAGAAAATAAATGAATCCTTATTTTTTAAAAAGTACCCTTATTTTAAAATGGTATTACAATTAAATGATTCCAAATAATTTAATTGCAATACCGTTTTAAAGAAAATCCAAACCAAACTCCCTGTGTTTAATTTTTTTAAAGAAAAAAAAAATATGTGGTCCATAAATAAATATTCATAAAAAATAGCAATACAAATGAGGCATTTAATTAAGGTTATGATTAGTTATAAGTTGTAATAACCTACAACTGAAACTATATTCTTTATTTTCATTGATTTTTTTTTTAAGTATAATATTTATTTATTTTAAGGGCTTCGCATCTAAAGCTAAAACCTCAATCTTGCGCAAATATAATATTAATATGTTATATTGTTTACCTGTTCATGTAATAATCCGTAACTGAGTTTTTTTTTTATGAGTGAAAAAGTAGGTAAGTGGTGCAGGGTTTATGTTATTTATGCCAAAAGGAAAGTTTTAAAAACATAGTTTGTTGTTTCAAATACACTTTCACATATTTTTGTTCACTTTTTTTTCCTTTCTATTAAAGCTTCTGTTTCAAATTTTATGGTTCATGAGCTTTTCTATAAGGGTAGTTCTTCTATCATAGGAAATAGGGGCCTCTAAGAATAAAAACAAATTTAAGATATTTTTCTTGCACTTATGGTCAACAATGAATTAAAGGTATTTGGGAATTTCAATAACGACATTGACTTGGCGAGCAACAATATTTTTACCAGAATTGCAACCGTATTTAAACATTTAGTCCAAGAGCTGGTAACACACTTTTCAAGTGTTTTATGTGCCTTTAAATTGTGCTATAGTGGGTCTCTAGTATAGAGAAAAAGTTAAGTATGTGGTTGCTGGACATACCTTGAAACACCAGGTACTGCGCATGGTAATCAGTAACAAACTATGGGCCAAAAATAGTGTTTTATTCAGAAGCCATAAGTCTTTAATGTCAAATTAAGGCAATTCTATGATGAATAATATATAAGGCAGACACTTTTAAGTGGGATACATATAAAAAGAAACCGAAGTGGGTTTTTTGTAATATTAAATGAAGTCTCTTCTTCACACTGCTATTTAAACACCATAATTGAAAATAATTACAAAAGGGCAGACACTTTTTGTGAGGTTAAGTAATCAGCAAACATGAAAATAAATTCAGCCAATGATAGACTGCAGCCAATACACTGCGTGTAACCGTAAGAGTGAGTGAGAGCACCGATCATCTGGACAGGACAGTTGTGGTAGTTCTAAAAATAAAGCATCTTGCCTTAATTATACATAAATATTAAATATTGTTGGCTTCTGAATAAAATACCATTTTTGTGACATATTTTTTAACACCTTTCCCCTATGTGCAGTACCTGGTGTTCCAAGGTATGTCCAGGATAGACATATATGCCTTTCCTATCCACGAGATGCAATACACCAAAATTCCAAGGTGCATAAAACACGTCATGAAATGTGCGTTACCAGCTCTCCGACTAAATCGTGACAGTCAGAGGATATAACTATCTCAGACAAAAGAAAGCATATGTCAGAATATAATGATTAAATTTTGATGGATATTAAATTAATAAAAAATTGCATGGAAAATTGAATTACTTATTCATTTATTAGAACACCACAACTCACGCGACTTCCTCTTCTTATCAAAATAATATTTGAATACATTAATTTATCTGCAAAAAAAAAATAGCATGCAAAAGAGGTATAATAAGAAGAAGAACTTTATTAAAAAAAATTAAAGTGAGGCTGCCCAAATTAATAGGGTTGCAAAACCATACAGCTCTTATAATAATAAAATAATGTTTCAAAATGTGGTGAAAATTAATTCATTTATATACATTCATTTCTATGATTATAAACATTTATGTAATTTATTATGTACATCTATCAATATGCGAATAAAAAAATAAGTTAAATATAATAACATTTAATATAATATTTTATTAATATTTTCATATCTATGTGAGAGAATTAATTTCAAGTTCATAAATTTAAGTCCTTTACAAAATGACATTGTTCACAAAGGAGTTTTTAATGTTTAAAAAAATCTTTATGTTTAAAACAAAAAGTTCTATCTTTTTGGAAAGTCTTGGAACTTTGAACTTCACTTAAACCTACATATTCTGCATATGTAGACTCTTCTGTAACATCTTTTTTCTTTCTCGATTTGGTGGATTTTCCTTCTAAATGATCATTTAAGAATATAGTCTCTACATCCATCTGTTCAACATTTAGACCCATTTGATATCTTCAACTTTCTTATTTCAACAAAATCTCAAGCATTATTTTGTTTCAAACTATCTATTTCTCTATCCCAAAAATCACAATCGCTTGAACTTTATCAGATTCACCCTCAGCCAATCCAATACTGCTTATGTTTTCTTGGATAACATCAACATGCCTAGCGACAATGATTTTATTATTCAAAAGTACTTTATATCCCACTTCACTATAACCGATTAAAATGCACATATTCACCTTTTTATCCCATTTAGAAGTTATTATTTGTTCTGGTTTCCTAACAAAATCTTTACTACCATATAAATTAAAGTTAGAAACATCTGGTTTCTTTCCAAAAAATATTTCATATTTTCAATGGTGTTAGCTAAAGAGAGATTTTTCAAATAAGTTGCTGCACAGACCATTTCTGGCCAACATTTTTTTCTGCAATAGCTTCTGCCAGTACGCAATGAGATATATTCATAATTGTTCTAGTAAATCACACCGTTTAATTCATGAACATATGTGGGGCAGGGATTAATTTTGATACCCTTTTTTTTTTGGTAGTCATAATTCTTACTATTTAAATATTCCTTACCAATGTCACATCTCATAATACCAATCCTCTTATTTCCTAAGTTTTCAACCTCATTTACTTATTGAACAAAGGAATGAAAAACTTCTGTTTTAAGTTTAATAGTTTAAATCCTAGCAACCTTACTATTTATTTATTTATACATCAGTGAGACCGCGACAAAGGGAATTCATCACTAAACACTTAAATAACAATAAACAATACTGAACAATTGTGAAGAAATTAACGTGAGGGCAATCTTACTATAATCATCTATAAATGAAACAAAATATTTTTCACCTTTGAGACTCATAGTTAAAACCTTGTTCCTATTGTTTTCCAAAGGGACACGGTCCATTTTACAATACAAGTTTTATAAATTTATAACATGTCCAGATAAACTGATTCCTTACTGCCTTAAATGCATTCATTTAACAGAAAAGCGAGTGAGAGATTACTTCATCCGAATACTATAACCGACATTGCAACCTTCCCCTCAACCCTCAACAAAAGTATTGAAATTATTAAAGTTCTGAATAGAAACATGAATACTTACTTATATGATATTAGTCCAAATTATGATTAGATAAACACAGAACATTTTTATGATTTACTTACTTATACGATATTAGCCTATAATCTGGTTAGAGCAGTGTTGCCCTAGGCAATCAAATCAAAATTGATTTGATATGAAGAAAACTGATCTGATATTAAGAAAATTAATCTTAAAAAATATGATATTTTATTATATGATATCTTATATGATATTTGTCCAAACTCTAAGAAAATAAACCTACTATTTAGATAAACAAACAAAGGTTTTGTATTGCACTTCTTCTTAGAAGGAGGGGCAACACTGGAAAGAAAATGCCGATTTCTGACTATAAACTCTTCTGTATATGGCAGTTTCGAACTCGTTACTTCCAAACTATGAATCCTAGAAAATTTTGAGCTAGCCTACGAGATTTCCCATATCAAGACGTACATATGTGCGATGTGTTTGGTCCAAATCGGTCAAATCGGTCAAACGGTGTGGACAGACAAACAGACAGACACGAGATTTTTATATATATAGATTATTTTTTTTATTATGCACATACTATGAGCAGAATATTGTTTCAAGGAGAAACTATGTTGCCTTGACGAGGCAATATTGATATCAATATTATCAATATTGTTCCAAATCACCACTAGTGTCATTTAGAAAGCTTGGAGCAAATATTTTGTCTTCTAGCTGCTTGCCATTTAGGTAAAAACGTACTATTATAAACGTAATAATCGTACATATACTTCAAGTATACCTCGAAGTAAAAAGAGTTTATGTTCTATGCGGAAATTACTCACTCTGCCTATTAAACTTCCGCACGTTCGTAAACAAAGCTCTACCAGAAACACAATACAACATTTTTTCTCGTTTAAAATATCTTGTTTTACTGCCAAAATGTTTTTAATACTAAATAGATTAAAAGAAAAATGTCCGACTTGCAAAAAGAACGTCACCATAGCGCGTTATTGTTTTTATGCTTAGTATAATTTGGAAACCTTAGAGTAGAAACAGTTAGGCCTCGGGTAGACGAGCGTCAAGCGGCAGAGCGACGCCGCTCACATTAATATTAAGCTGGAGTGCAGTAACAGAGTAGGGCATTATTCAATCAAATTTTTGTTCAATAATCATTCAAATAACTTTTTTTAATAACAATTTATTCATTGATTAAATTATTCATCCACTGCTTTATTTTTTATTCTATGATTAACAGGATTGGCTCATTATTTAATCATTTATTATTGAATAAGAATTTATTCATTTATTCAGTCATTCATTCACTGTTTTTTTTTTTTTTAATTCAATCTTCATTTATTATTTTTATACATTTAAAATAATGTGGTTCATGGAACAACAAATTCTTGTTCAGTAAACAATAAATAATTTTCATTAAAAGTACAAAAAAGTTTAATGAACTGTGTCATTTTTATTACAAAAGATTGTTAAAATAACTTTTATTTTACGAAATATTTCAGTCAAATAAATCAATTTCATTCAAAAAATTATTTCATTCGAATAAATAACTTTCATGCAATAAAAATTTCCATTCAATGAATCATTTTTATTCAATAAAAATTTTCATTTAATAAACCATTGTTATTCAATAATGAATGAAAATAAAAAATTACGTTAATCAATGAATTTGCCGAATAATGAATGAAAAATTATTCATTATTCAGAATGAAATAACAGATGTAGTCATTATTCATTATTCTGAATGATTTTTGCCCATCACAGTAGGAATTGCAAGTTACAGCTTCCCGCTAATGCCAGGCATTACATTTTGCTCGCCGCCCTGAGTTTTGTTCAAACATTTGACCAGTGAACATGTTGGAAAAGAGGAAATTGGGCGATAGTGAATTTGTGCTTTTTGTGGTAATGTGCTGCATTACCGAACATTTAAAATACTAATTTTAGCATAAATATGTTTTAGCGATGAACATACTGAAAAAAAAAACGCTAGAAAAATCGTTACAAAAAAGTGTCCACTGGAGTTAGCGCAAGCGCAGTAGACATGTTCGAAAAATAAGATTGTATGTTATACAGTACATTACATAGGTTTGTCGCGTGGACCTGAAGCATATTTATGATCCTGAATTTGAGCAGAAGGCTCTAAACGAAATGATTGTATCTGTTTACCTAACGTTTTAACGTTATTTTAATTGCATTTAACAGTAAAACGAGTATTTGAGTAAAAAAAGGTAAGAAAATTACATTGTTATAGAGTTTACAAGAGCGACCGTTGAGTAGGTGGGGTAAGTCGCCATGATACTTTTTTTTTAATTCATATTTTAATTTTAAAAAATTGACTGGATGACGCGATGACTGTAGAAAATTGCCGCCCAGCCGCTCTGTATTTATGTTTTATATTAATCTTTCGTGAAAAATGTGAACACGTATAAAATTTAAAATGAAATCCCAAATTAAAGCAAAATACAAGGCGCCACAACAGGAAACTGGCAGAATCCTAACCGGAAATTACTTCATTTAAGTACTTATTTCTCCGAATAAGATCGCTCTATCAAAAATCACATAAACCCTGATTTGTAAGAAATTTAACGATCTTTCGAATAGATGCTCTAAACATACTACAATTTCCCAACCGGTTTCCATATATATATATATATATATATATATATATATATATATATATATATATATATATCCGAAAATCCCTGTATCCCATCGAAAATTGCATGACATGAGCAGTTGTAGGAATTTAAGTAATCATTCGAATAGTCACCATCCACTTTTGCTGTCCTGTTTATAGTGTTTTGTTCCTGTTCGAAATTCTTATTTTTACTGACAATGTTGTATTATTATCGAGATTGTAATTTTATCAGAATTATTTGAGAGCGAATTGACGAATGCCAACGTACGTGGTTTTCTATGGCGGTAACCCAACCAAGACCGACGTTGCTATACTTCGGTGATCCATGGAACCGGAGCGTCCAAGACAGCTATAGCCTATGGTTGAGAGTCTCAATTCAAAGTTTTTCAAATCACACAATAAGGATTATATGGGGAAACCCTTATATTATAATCTTAGCATAATTATGCAGCTCGTGCGAGTCATATACTTCGTTTTTATTTATCAAAGAATAAATCGCATGTTTATCCAGCTCAAAATTAAATAAATTGCAAGCGAGACCCCTCCCCTCCTAAAAAACTTTATAGAGTAAATGGGTTTATAACCCACTTTCCTTCCCAATAATCCTCTTGCCGGCGTCTGGAAGCCTTTCCTGTTTCCTATATATGACAAATTGTTCACACGAGCGGAAAGCACTATTTGCAGAAAATAAATAGCTTTTATGTCAATTTTCTCTACATGCATTATAAAAATATGCTGCTCAATCTGGTGGGTATTCTAGGCAAGTAAAATAATTATTTTTTGTCTCTGATATTCAAAACGTGTCATTTCGCACTTATTAAATTCAACTACAATTGTTTCTTTTATTTTAGTAATTTAACTTAATGAATGTAAATAGGAGATTGAGAAGAAATGTAAGACCTTTGAAATTGCCTCTTCAAAATATTTTTATTATTCTACTACAGCACTTTCGAAACAAGGCTTCATCCTCAGTGCTTCTGTACAAAACATAACAAATTAAAACTAATCAAAAATCTCAAATAAATTTTCAACGTAAAAATAAAAAGAAAACAAATAAAAGAAACATTAAAAAGTCAGACAGGATGAAAAAAGCCAACGACCATATCTATGTTGAATGCACCGGTTCCCGTTGATCTCCGAGGAGGATCAACAAAAATAAGATCCCACCTGTGGTCAATCTAGTTGCAAGCAAGCATTCTTATGCAAGAGATGGGAGGTCAAGTTATGCCCGTAGCGCGTTGACATTTTTCAGTGATGGGCTCTGCCGGAAAAGTATGATGCTATACCATGGGTGTATAGAAATAGTACCAACATGTAGATATGCGCTAATGGCCTTAAAGCCGATGTGCGGTAAATAAAAAAAAATATTTCGAATACGCAGACAACTTATAAATAAATAAAATTAAAAATATAAGTACACATAAGAGTATATGCGTATATACTCTTTGTAAAGGCCTTATAGGTCAAATAATTTTTAAGTTCTTTTTCACAAATTAATTTAATTACCCTTAATTTGATTTAAAAAAAAAATCATATATTAAATATAGAAGTCCACAAATTAACAAAAAATAACGAAACGATAAATTATAATCTTATACAACATTTACCTGCCATAGCAGCAACATCCAACAGTCAAATGTGCTCATATATTATGGTCACATTGGACCATAATAAATGGAAAAATAAACAATATCATTTTATTTTTCCATAAACAATAAAATAACTTATTGTTTTTCCCCCCTTTTTATACTTTTTTATTTCACTCCATTAACATGCTTTATATATTTTTTTTGTATTTATAATTTTTAAAATGAAAATTAAAAAAGAATACTTCATACTGGGACTTTGGTCCTTAAGATTAACAAGTACATTTACAGAGTATTAAATACAAAAAATAAAAGTCTAACTCTTTATATAAAAAAACTCTAACGATATTTACACCATTAAATAATAAAATAAACCACCTGTACATGTTGAAGATGGGAGTGGATCTGGTGTGATTGTAGGATACTGGAACAAGAAGTGCATGAGGGAGGGAGGAGCAATATTGAATATATATATATATATATATATATATATATATATATATATATATATATATATATATACATATATATAGGGTATAAGAATATAAAAGTTTTAGAGCACTTCCATATAAAAAAAAATGGAGGGAGAGAGAGTAAAAAGAAAATATAAAAATATTTTTAAAAAAAAAAGAAGAAGAAAAATAATACACACGATAATATACACATACATTTCTTCTAAGAAAAACAGAACCATTTTGCAAACTTGAGAGAAGATCTAAGAAGGCATAAAGAAAAGAAGGAAATTAAAAAATGTGGTTGCCTTTTTTTATAAAAAAAAAAAGAAAAAAAAAAGCAGATTAGGTGGAATGGAAACTGGATGGATTAATGATTCACCTGCTAAATATTCGAGGCTCGACAAGAGAGATTTCAGGCCTTGGCAGGGAAACGTGCTTTTGAATATGGCCTGCCTGGGTTTAAGACTCCCGTTACTCCATCTTCACTCGGGCCTCTTACTCTGGGATACTTAGCAACTTTTTTTATACTTATTTCTGGGATCTTAGCTTGAGGCGAGGCGTTTCAAGCCTTGTAGCCCGTGGTTTTCTTTCTTCATGTGCCACTTTTTTTACGTTTTCATCCATTTTTTACACAAAAAAGTGCGTCACGCAGGAGCATAACTAAGCACTCTCCTAAGAATTTGGATGGTGTAGACTGCATTTCTGATTAATTTGCTTAAAATAACATATATAAATAAAACAAAATCATGAATAGTTCAGCTATTTTACATTTATAATCAGTTACTCAATCAAATTATTTTAATTACTAATTTTTAAGTAATTTCCTTGCAGAGTTTTGTGTATGCTTGGTACTAGACTTCTTAATAAATACACAAAAACTTTAAATTTTCGTCTGAGGAGGGAACAGGATACAGCAACCCTAGCGGAAGACGTGAGAAGTAATTTCAAAAAAGAGGCACCTAGCGCTAGCTCACTTTTACAACACTTCTTCCTAATTAGACGACCAAGACGTATTCCGAGTTTCAGTTCAATACAACAGATATTACGGCCGGTAATGAGCAAATTAGTAATTTCGCTCCGGAGCACCCCCCCCCCCCCCCCCCGCCCTCCTAATGAACGGATTTAGTTTATTTTTACAAAGTATTTCTCTCTTTAGTTGAACTTTTCTTTGGTGAGAGAAAATCAAGAATAATTAAACATATATTTAAAGTGTTATGTGATATTTCATTTAATTTTTCGCCAATTCACAAATTTGAATATAGTGTTATGTAACTGTCAAAGACATTTTTTTTAAACTGTCGTAAAAAAAATGTATATATCTTAATTTGTATGAATTCCAAACGGCTAAAAAATGTATTAACTCAATCCGTCGATTTATAGTACCCGAAACTGAAATTCTATCTTTTTCCAATTTTTTGCAGAAAAAAGAGGTTAAAAATACCTTGTTAAAAAAAAGTTGTGTTCTGTAAAAGACGTCATGATTCATGTAGAACTGCTACGGGGGTGATCCCCCGTTAAAATGTTTATGACATTAGAGACCCCAAAACAGATAGCCTCAGGGTGTAAATTGTTATTTTTCGTTTTGCTTAACTGTAATTCATTTAATTTTGAATTCATTGTAGTTTTTTTCGAAAACATTAGATGATTTTTTATTAATTAAAGTATTGTAGCTGACAAAGGAGAGTATAAAAACCTGCCTTTTAGACTCCGGCTAAAACCCATTGCTCCGTTGGCATAATAAAGTTCTTTAGCCGGCTCAGAGGGATTAATTCCATACAAAGTTTGACAGTTTTCTAAATTTTAGAGAGACATCTTCGGGTATATGGCTCTATTTAATATAGAAGGCTTAGCAAGGCAAAAATACTTTTCAAAACATTAAAGTTCAAATATGAAATTCCTATGCTATTTACCGAGTATTCTTGCGTGAAAACAATAACTATTGCCAGCAATAGTAATTTTTTTTTTTTTTTTTTTAATGAATTGTGCGTTCTGCTTGTTCGATGTGTATTTTCAATGGTATCTAGGATTGAAGTCGTCTTGTGTACATTTCTGCAAATCCGTTTTCAATAATCATTTAATGGCATTGGTGGTGTACACGCCGAGTCTTTGGTATCCATAGTTTTGTTTGCTCATTTTGTATGGGAAATATATACTTAACGATTTTTATATATGCCTTATGAAAAACTGCCTTTTCATAATTACTATTTTTTTTTTTTTGCGTTTTTATCGAAAGGAAGGGAAAACGAGAAATATGCCCAAAGACTTTTTGTCTTCCTTTTTTTCATCATGCATCGAAAGCAAATTATTCAGAAATACAGTGTACACTATCCATCTTCTGAGGAAGATGCTCAGTTATGCAGCTCCTGCGTGACGGATATTTTATTAATGCAATTGATTTCATCATTCCATCACTTGCAATGAACTACTTCCAAATAACCACCATAAAGAATTACTATAAAAATTTTATAAAAGAAGTTATAAAAAAAAAAAAAAATAATAAGAAAATAATCCCGTACAATGTTTCCAACAGAGACTTAACCCCAAGAAATCCCTCCTTATCCCCTTATCCCAAACTGATCAGAGACCAGCCCTGGATTGGGTTTCTGCTCTAGTATTGTTCACCTCTGTCCACCACACATCCCTCTATTTTTCCCCAGACACCAACCCCTGTCAACAACCACTATCTCTCGGCAACCCTTAGTGAATAACAGCCTTCAAATATATTGTCTTTCCACTCATGGCCTCGGAAATCCGGCATTGTTTACAGAAAGTAGGTCTTTATAGAAGCTCTTAAATAATAAGATTACCTTAATAAAATGTAGAATTAGTTTTAATGAAATAAAAAGTATTTCACGCAATTAGTTTATATATATATTTTTAGATGGAATGGCATTTTTCTCCAGCGGTGGTACTCCTCCTCACTTCTTCCCGGAATATTTCGATGGATTCATCTCCATCTTCTTCAGCCAGGTACTTGTTTCTTCCTTGGTGGTAGCCAAGGGAATGACATTTTTCTCGATCTGGGCGCCTTTTCTCCCCTCTAGCCACAGTATCGGCGGACGAATGGTGTTGAAGCTCCCTGATGCAGTTGGGATTCTGTCCGTTGGCAGCGCTGATGGTATTGCGTCTTTTTTTTTTTCCACTCCTGCTACTATTTTCCTCGCCGTAAGGTTTTATATGTTTGATGTTTATTTTTCGTCGCTGGGATGATATTTTTAGATGGAACGGCATTTTTCTCCAGCGGTGGTACTCCTCCTCACTTCTTCCCGGAATATTTCGATGGATTCATCTCCATCTTCTTCAGCCAGGTACTTGTTTCTTCCTCGGTGGTAGCCAATAACATCAACCATATATATATATATATATATATATATATATATATATATATATATATATATAAATCACGTGTCTGTATGTTTTTGTTTGTTTGTTCCTTATACAAATCTACACCGTTTGACCGATTTTGACCAAACTTGGCAAACAGGTAGGTCTTGATACGAGAAATCTCCTAGGCTAGGTTAAAATAGTCAAATTTTAAAATTTGGTCAAAAGTGATTCACAAAACTGTTGCAATGATAGCTCTTGCTTACAAAATTTGAATACCACGCTATTAGAAATGTGAGTTGGGTAATAAAACAAATATATATGGTTTTAACACATTAGAAATTAACATAATAATAATTTTATTGAAGTATAAAAATATATCCTGAAAAACATTGAAAATTTAACTGATTGCAACACTTTTGTGACTGAATTAAAACTATTAAAAACCCTTATAATTTAGTACTTTCTATGGCCTCCTTTGGCTTTTATTATGATCTGAATTCTATTTTGAATACTTTTCACTAGATTGTTTGAAAATAATTACGGGATATTGTTCAATATCGATTCGTTTCGCTCACATAATTCTTCACTCGATTATGATGAATTTTCGCTCTTGGCCAAATTTTGTTTTTTATAAAACGAAGAGTGCTCAATAATATCTATATTAGGAGACCGAGGGGCCAATCTAACAAGCTAATTGAAACATTTTCAAACTGTTTCACCTATTTTTACAATGTGCATTGGATCATTATTCTGTTGAAATATATATCTTCATATTGGCATTTAAAACTTGGCAGTTGAGATGACTGGAAAATGCTTAGATATTCCTCAGGGATCATTTTCCCTGCTTTTCTGGCAATCAGTCCAACATTTTGGTCCATTATGCACCCCAGACCATTTGACTGCCACCGGGAAATTTTTAAGTAGACTGGAATTCATTGTTAGTAATGAAAGACCCAGGTATTTTTTCCAAAGCCAACATTGTCTACCAGTCCCAAAACAGTTCATTTTTGTTTTTTCTGACCTCACAACTTTTCTCCAGTCAGTAATTGTCCAATTTTCATTATTAGCACAAAATTCCAGTTGTAGTTGCATGTGTTTTCTTGATGCAATGGCTTCTTGACCTTTACCCTTGCCATATTTCACTGACTTATTACTGTTCTGGGAATAGTTTAGTATTAATGTGAAGACCCATGTCTGTTTTAAGTCTATGCTGGCCTTGTACAGGAGTGTCGATCTCGCCCATCCTAATCAGTCGAACCAGTAACTTGTTGTTTCTTGCTAAAACATTTCTTGGTTGACCTCCAACAGGTTCCAAACAATGAAGAGGCTTTTTTATAACATATCTACTTACTCTAAAAAATTTCAAACCAACTCGAGCAGCAATTTTTCTCGTCGAAGGGCTTTCATTGACCAAAAGCTTAATACTGTTGTTTATGTCAGAGAAAACTGAGTTCAACCTCATTTTTTTTAATTTATTTGGCTCAAATATTATTTGTTATGTATGTTCTGCTTGGTAGTAACTATTTTAAATAGTTAACTCGACGCATTACAACTTGAACTTCCCTCCAAAACATCCGCCACAAAACTGTTGCAATGAACCAAAAACGGAAAGCGTACCCCTGAGAGTGCTAACATTGACTAATCCCCTCAAGATCCTTTTAGAATTATACCTCCTAATTCCAATTAAATTATTTTGGCCCGGAGTAGTAAATATTATAGTGGTTTAATTTTTTTTTCTATAATATAACTTAACTTACATATCATTGCAACGGTTTTGTGAGTCACTATATATATATATATATATATATATATATATATATATATATATATATATATTATATATATATACACATATATATGTATATATATGTATATATATGTATATATATATATATATATATAGTATATATATATATATATATATATATATATATATATATATATGTATATATATATATTATATATATATATATATATATATATATATATATGTATATATATATATTATATATATACATATATATATGTATATATATGTATATATATATATGTGTATATATATGTATGTATATATATATATATATATATATATATATATATAATGTATATATATATAAAAATATTAAAGTGAACATTTTATCTCTAAAAAATTATTACATATAACTCGTAGTGATAGTGGAGAGCTTATCATGGTGGCTGGTTCCTGAAATGATAAAAATACTTTATTCTGGGATTTCGTTCCTTAAGAATAACATATAAATACATTTGGTTGATGATACAATTTTAAAATAAAAACACTATACGTAGAGAAGAAACAATAACAAAAAAAATGAACTCTAATACTATTTAAGATATTGTATGCAATAGATGAGGAAGGATGGAGGAATGATGAAACTATATACAAGATTAAGAATATAAAAATATAATAAATAGTTCAATATAAAAATAAATAATAATAAAGGGGGAGAGAGAAAATAAAAGGAAATATTTAGATTCTCTATTTGTTTATTATTATTTTATATCACAAACTAAGCGAGCAAATCACCTTGCTGTTATGGGGCACCGCAAATAAATAACCAAGAACAATTGGAATGTTCTTATATATTCTTGAACACTTGAGAGCGAAATTGAAACCATGAAACTTTCTATGTATTACTTCACATATTCGTAATCAGTTAATGCGAAAATGATACCGTAAGAAGGCTGATATCAAGCGTTTATTAAAAAAAAAATCATAAAATTAAAAATAGAATATACTATTTCTAAATAGAGCGTTGGAGGGTGGACATTTTAATAATACTGGAGCATAATTATAATGGGTTCATTTTGAAGAATATAGAAATAAAAAAGCAATGAATTATTTTATAACGACAGTGACCTCAATCCATTTTATTATCAATTCTGTTGGAGTCAGAGACTTTTCAGGAGCACTCCTTCCTTGAATTAGTACGTCATTAATCATCTTGGAGATTTTAAATTAGGTTAAAATATCATGAGAATTGTAGATAGCTATCTATTCAATACATTTGTTAAAGTCAAGAATATTACAAACATTAGATCAGGAAATATAGTTGTGAGGACAAGATGCTGTAATATGCTGCAGTAGTGATATGCACGCTGCGCCTAGTGCATATTGACTGCATTGCAGTTCTATCTAAGGGCTTATATCTAGTATTCTTGACATCTATCGACAAGGAAATATTTGCTGGGCACATTATTCACTCCTCCAAACTTGAATAATTTCTCTTGCATGTTAAAATTCGTATTAAGTGTGATAAGAAATAAAACATGTTGAATTCACCCCATTAAATGGAGTCTGCCTTAATTGAAGAAATGCCTAGTGTGGACAGTGCGCGGCTGCTCCATGTCTGTTCTATATTGACTAACCTCGAGTGCTCAATGCGAGCAGACAAACTACTTAAAGCGACGCACGGATCCAAACTTATTTAGTAACATGGGAACCTAATCGCGACGTGCAACTCGCTGCCGCTGCCTATATTGTGATGGCAAGAATTATTAAAGAAAACAAAAACGACGTAAGCCACGTTGGTGGGTCAAACAATATATCAAAATAGTTTAGAATGTGAAAAACGACTGCTACAAAACGTGGCATACAAAGAGGAAGACCCAAATTTCGTACAAATATCAAAGCTGGATTTCGACGAATAGGTTCATTTGATAGTGCCAACAATAAAAAAAAAATAATAATAATCGTAATAATAAAAAAATGGTGTCGTTCATTATATTTAACAATTTGGTGTGAATTTCATTTTCTATTGTGGATTTTCTAAACGTTAACGATTCTTAAACAAACTCATGCAACTTTTTAATATTTTTTTTTTCTTTCAAACTTTCAAGTCACTGGATCATTAGTTATGGTTTGTCATCTTTGTGTATACTTCATCATAATTTAATAAATTCTGAAATCAATACATTTGGTTCTTATACAGATTTAACGTCTACAGTACAAATACTTTCCACGACCCGCACAGCCTTAGAGATTTGAGGGAATGTATCATTTGTGTTGGGCGTTTTTAGTGTTGGGTGACTGGTTTCCCCCACTTCCAAAATCCGTTTTTTTTTTTTTTTTTTTTTTTTTATTTCAAATCATCATTGGTCCTACTTAATAAGTACCAAAGTTGCTCTTATTACGAGAGGTATATTCCTAAATGTATAATCATACATACGCATTGTGTGTATGTAGTGTATATATATATATATATATATATATAATGCAACTAAAGAACACAAATTTGTACAATCTCATTCGCTGAATAATCATTATCGTTCACATAGGCGTATAAAATGGGGGCTTTGGGGGCTGCAGCTCCCTCCCGAGATTTTCATTTACTTGGTAAAAATATGTCATAAAAACCTTAAAAATACATTAAATAATATCATTTAGTGCAGAAAAAATATATTTTTTTCCAGGTGTAACAGCATTTTAGTTGGCTACCTATTCCTAGATTATTCGTATTCCATATTCCCCAGACGTTCCCAGCCCCCCACCCAAAAAAAATATTTCCTATATACGCCCATGAGCTTACTAAAGTCGTTTTCAGAATCGAGGAACGTGTCATTTACCTTCATATCGTAATAGTGGTTAAGGAGTAAAATCCCAATTTATTTTTTATTTATTTATTTTTTTATTTTTTTTTATTTTTTTTTTTTTTATTTTTTTTTTTTTTTACGGCGCTTCGACACCTAGGCCATTAGTGCCTCCTACTCCTAAGTATATGTAGCCTGTGAGGAGGACTTTTCTAATATTTTTAATTTTAATATTCTGCTTTAGACCCAGAAGGATTACTCAATACTTGTAAGACTAAAACCATATATAAAAATGAAAAGAAAAAAGTTGTACACTCATGCATGGTTGTACACTCATGCATGGTTGTACACTCATGCATGGTTGACGGTTGAATTAAAGAAATATAAAATAATTGGTTGATTGAGATCTCTGTTGAAACTTTTTCCTCTCGACCATCAAGCCGAACCCAATTTAAAAATATTTTAAAACAGAATATCAGCGCGACAACATTTCTATAATGAGTGATGCCTCGAAACTCGATAAAATCAACTCTTTTTTTCCCTGTTGAGTGAAATAAAAAAGTCTGAAAAACACTGTTTGCGCAGAGACTGAGAAGACAAGAGACAGCAGCCCTTTTTTGATTAAACTCGGTCTGCCTATATGTCCGTTCTCTTCTATACTCTCGAATTCCAACCCTTATTGGGAACTGGCTCTTTCAAACCTACCCCTTTAAATCAATCTATTCCTCCCGTTCAGTCTCTCTCTCTCCCTCTCCCTCTCCCTCTCCCCCTCCCCCTCCCCCTCCCCCTCTCCCTCCCCCTCTCCCTCTCCCTCTCCCTCTCCCTCTCCCTCTCCCTCTCCCTCTCCCCCTCTCCCCCTCCCCCTCTCTCTCTCCCTCTCTCTCTCTCTCTCTCTCTCTCCCTCTCCCTCTCTCCCTCTCCCTCTCCCTCTCCCCCTCTCCCTCTCCCTCTCCCTCTCTCTCTCTCTCAAGAATTAAGAACTCACTGTCTTTACAGGTTGGTTTTCTGAGTACATAAATGAATAATACGTTTAATCAGGTGCCAATGAGAAAATAAAACAATAGCTCTTTTTTGTTGCTTCTTTTTTATAATTTGGTTTCATGAATGAAATAAACTATGTAGAAAGGAAGAAATATTTTCAACTTTTTATGCAACTAAACTGATGCAAGATACCAAAAAAATAAATAAAATGTTTATAAATAACAAAGAGTTAATATCGTCCCTACCATGTCAAACCATCGGATATTAACAATCTCGATTTTTAGATTCGAGACTTTGCTCTTGGTTTGTGGACGATACGGCTTGTCGCAAATTGTCGGAACTCCAACCGTCTAATTAGTATTCATTATCATTTGAGAGAGTGTTCCCGTGGACTGGTTGCTAACGCCAAGGTTCCCAAGCGGGAGATGGGGGTGGACTCTCGCCAGTTGAGTTCTCCCATCTATAGGCCCGCTCAAAGAATACCCTCCTCCATGGTGGATATTTAGCAACCTGTAAATATCCCGGCGCTAATGGCCTAAAAAAAATCATTTGCATTTGGATGAATAGGAAAAACCTTTGCAAGATATAGAAGCCCCGATCTCTAAAGAGTATTGAAGTCCTAACAAGGAACCAACTCCTAAAAACTAATTTTAGTTTACAGGGCGTGAGATTAATGCAAGGAACCTAAATTATGCTTTCCACACGAACAAAGTTTATAACCCAGCTTTCTTATTTTGTGAACATATTTTGTTTTTATTTGTTTCCGGATTTCTTTATTTTATTCTTGAATAAATAGTCATCCATTCTGTCGATCCCATATATTCACTAATATTTTACACTCAATAGTCTATATTCCTCAGTTAAATACATGTTATTTAGAAATAGAAGCAACTTCCCGGTATTAAAAATATGCTTATTTGTTAGGCTCCTTGGTAATTACTCATAAAAACCTCGTTACTATCATAAATACTTTTTTTCCAGAAAGGAATATGTTCTTTGCAGAACATTAAAAGAAATTTCGTTTTTTTTTTCCAACAAAAAGATACCACATGAATAAAATTATCTAACTGCGAAGAACGTTCGCATTTTAGCACCCATAGAAAATAAATATCGATATTTTTGTCTATATTCACCATTTTATGCTATTATTGCAGCAGATTCATCTATATTGCTATCCAACGCCATGGATAGTTCGGACGGTCCTCCCATAGTGGGCTCGACAATCGTCAACTCGGAACCAGCTTCCAGCTGTGCCAGAAGGACTTCCTACAACAACATCGACAGTGTATTATCGAGGAATGTGTGGAGAGACTGCGTGAAGTCGGAGGGTCAAAAAAAAGGGGCTTCTATCTCATACCTATGTTTTTGGGGTAGGAGAGATTAAAGGAGGTGGTGGTGGGGTTGAGAGGGCGAGTGGAGGGGGTAGAAGATAAAGCATATATTTTTACCATTTTTATGGATGACTTATAAAATACTGCCTTTTAATAATTACTTTTTTTGCGTTTTTCTCAGAACGCAAAAACGAGATAAATGCGAAAGGGTTTTTTTTTTCTTTCTTTTTTAATCTTGCATCGATTCCGGAAGTTTATATATATATATATATATATATATATATATATATATATATATATATATATATATATATACATTTTAAGGATAATCATTTCTGGCATCTAGTAGACAGGATCGATGGTTTGAAAATATCTTTTTTAAAAATTCTGAACATTTTAAAAGTGCCATAGCGTTCCTTCGGCGTTGGATTTTTTTTTCTACCAAATCAAGTGATCGGGAAATGGAAGCGTCCTAATGAACGGAGAGGATTCCTGAAAGCCATAACTAAACCCAACTAGATCAAGCTCATTTGAAGTGGCCTTAAAGTTTGTAGTCGGTGAACGTCTGGTGGTCTGGTGGACCCTAATGCGGCTGCCAATGTGAACCACAGACCTGCGCTCTCTCGGTAATTCTCTCTCTTCCTCTCCTCATTCCCTCTCTTTCCCTCTTACCCTCAAGAATTCCCTTTCTGCTTAAACTTCCCTCTCTGACCGAAGTCACTTTACTGTCAAAATAGGCACTTTCTCTATAAATAATAAATGTCCATTAAGGTCCTCCGTCTAACCTCTTAGGGAGAAATAGGACTCGTCAAGTTTCATTTATTACAAATTAGCAAAGCTTATCATTTCAAGGACTAAGAAGGTTATAAAAGCACAACTTTTTAAACGCAATGCAATAAGTATTAAATGCATTTATTTATTTCAGCTTTTCGAAGCCATGGCGATTTACCGGCCCGAATATAACCAATTAAAATGTCAGGAATTAATAACATAAGCAGTTTTAGAATTTTCTTATATTTCCTTACAGTCCAGAAAATGAATGCTCGAAAGCAGCTATAGGTGGAAATACTTGGAACAACATTTTTGACTATATGACTTTGTTTAGACTAGTTAGGAGGTGAACATATCAAAATTTCCACCCGTAGCCCTTGAGCCGGGGGGGGGTTCAAAGGTCACATTTTTCGGGTTTTCACTTACATCTCGAAAACCCTGCGTCCTAGCGACATGACCATTCTATAACAAATGAAAGCTGATTAAATTTGCTACAAATTCTACCCGTTCAAATTTCTCGAGATATCTTTCTGTTTTCGAGATGCCCTTGAAAGTCTGTAATTGTGGGGAAAAACAATTTTGCTGCACATTTTTTGCCCTTTTTGGCCGGATAACTCTTCAACGATGCACCCACAAAAATAAATACCGGTTATAGGGTTGTAGACCATTACATTACAATTTTTTTTTTTAGCGGCGCATCAACTGGTTTGGCTATTAGCGCTCTCACTTTATTATTTTATGGATTTTCCTTTCTGTACTTTGTACTTAGTGTTTTTTTTTTTTTTTATTATTTTTTTTTTTTATTTTAGGAGTAAAATGAAATTTCCAATAAAACAAGATACGTAAAATGATAAACGATATTTGTTTTTTTTGTAATAGAGGTTGCAGAGCGGAAATCGAAGATGGCAGAGTGAGTAAATTCTAATTTTTTCTGCCTAAATCTCACTTATCTTATCATTTCATGAGAATACATGTTTAACTTTTTTTTTTTCTTTTTTTTTTTTTTTTACAAAATATTACGTACACGTATTCCAAGCTTTCTAAATGACACCATGGACAAAAAGTTAAGGAATCGCGCTAAGATGACGCAGTTTTTGTGTAACAAACTTTTATTCATTTCAGTTTGTCACAGCTATGGCGATTCACCAGCAGTAGTAGCATAAAACATCAGGAATAATATGAAGACCTTGTACCGCGGTTCCTCCCTCCCTCCATAGGCAGGAAACCCGCTTTCGAGGTTGACATAATGACGCAATCGGGAAGATCCGAATAGAAAATTTCAAGTTAAGGAACCAATATTTCACAAACAGACGTCCGAGCGAATTTGCATCCATTGTAAATACAAGCTGTACTGATCTAACAATCATTGCATATTTCCACTACTACACGTTTTCGGTACATAATGGTGCCTAAATTTCACATCTTAATCTCATCTTCATGATTTAACCAAATTCCGATTCCTAATTTTTTTTTCTCTGAACGCCCAGCCTACCCCAATCCTCTTGGCAGATCCCTCTCTTCTAATGTTATTAATCCTCCTCGCCGCCTCCACCCCCATTGGCCACGAGACAACATATCACAAGAAATAGTGTAAATATTGTAAACAGATACAGGGTGTCCCACATTGAGATGTCATAACTCTAGGGGTTTATTCTGTACATAATTTGTAGTTCAGAGGCGTCAAAATGAGTGTTCTATCTTAAAATGTAGAGGAGCTACGCAAACGTTTCTCGTTTTAAAAAACTATCGGCTTTTTTAAAGAAAACTGAGTTTTCGGAATTTGTGATCAATGTATCGTAGAAAAATACCACATTTTTAGAATCTACATTAAATTTCCAACAAGATACACTGGTTATTAAAATATTACCACGTAAATTAAGAGCTATATTAAAAGCCATATAGGAGAGAATGTTTAATATTAGTTTTTTATTAAATTACTCAATGTTTTCTTAACCACCTATTTTTAGACTTAGAGGTTTGCCTCCACCTCAAAAGTTGCACTATTTAATAAGCTTCAAAATGGTACCTCGTAGTTTTAGAAAGAAATCTATTTCAATCTATTTTTTTCTGATTTCTAAGTCTAAACCAAAAAATGTGCTTTAGCGTGAACGAGCCATTCTTTAATTTCACACGATGATGGCGAAGTCCCATCCTTTCCACAATACATGGTGTTTATTAAACAAGCCCATCTACCAAATATTAACTCACTCTGGCTTCAAATGGATGGTTGCCCCGCTCATAATGGACGAGTGGTGCAGGATAGCTGAAGAGTGAATTCCCTAATCGTTCCCACACTACCTAAACTCAATTTTTGCTCTGATAAGGGTAGCGAGACACTTCAGGATCGAGGGTGATGGAATTCAGAACATATTGGAAATAATTACAATTATAGTAAATACAATAAGTGCATGTATTATACGGTTATGCATTAAGGGTCTTATTTTATGTAATTTGTAATATTAATTCTATTCTATTCAATACAATTTCTGCTTATAAGTTAACTGGGTTATACATTACAGTTATTTGAAATTGTATACAAAAAACTCTCCTGCAGATAAAAAGCGAAAAAAATACATTTAAATGAAAGGCACCCTCAAAAGTTGCTTTAAAATGTTACCTCGTTTTCCTAGGAAAAATCTATAGAAATCTATGGGCGAGAGAAAAATGTTTATTACTGTGGACTTATAACTATTCGTCCACTAGATTTTCAAAATGTCTTCAAATATAAGCTTAACGTCTAACTGAATCCACGGTATTACGGAGGACGTTTTGTCTTTGAGTTCTCATGAGCTGGCACTCCTCCTGGATCCTGTTGATGAGTTCCTCCTTCGTCGTCTCAGGCTCTGAGTACACTCTGCTCTTCAATGTTCTCAATACAGGGAAATTAGAGGATTCAGATCAGGAGTCAAACGAACTGGTCCATAGTGGCCGATATAGAGATTAGGGAATTCACTCTTCAGCCAACCTGCACCACTCGTCCATTATGAGCGGGGCAACCATCCATTTGAAACCACAGTGAGTTAATATTTGGTAGATGGGCTTTTTAATAAACACCTTGTATTGTGGAAAGGATGACACATCACCATCATCGTGTAAAATTAAAGAATGCCTCGTTTACGCTCAAGCAGATTTATTGGTTTTGACTTAGAAATCAGAAAAAATAGATTTAAATAGATTCTTATCCAAAACTACGAGGTACCATTTTAAAGCTTATTAAATAGTGCAACTTTTGAGGTGGAGGCAAACCTCTAAGTCTAAAAATAGCCGGTTAAGAAAATACTGAATAATTTAATAAAAAACTAACATTAAACTTTCTCCCGTATATGGCTTTTAAAATAGCTCTCAATTTAAGTGGTAATATTTCAATAGCCAGTGTATCTTATTGGAAATTTAATGTAGAATCTAAAAATGTGGTCTTTATGTACGATACATTGATCACAAATTCCGATACTCAGTTTTTCTTTAAAAAAGCCGGTAGTTTTTTAAAAAGACAAAAGTTTGCGTACCTCTACATTTTCAGATAGAACGCTCATTTTTCCTCCTCTGAACTACAAATTATATGCAGTATAAACTCCTAAAGTTATGACTTCTCAATGTGGGATACCCTGTATAGTTCGACCAAGTTTACATTGAAATAAGATAATACCAGAACCGTCATTGGGAGTAGCAGTAATGTCTTCCTTCTCCCCTCATCTTATCCAGTGTGTAGCTATTGTACATATTTGTACAGATTGAAAATTATCAAAAAAAAAAAAAAAAAAAAAAAATTTACAAAATATTATACACTTATTCTAAGCTTTCTTAATAACACCAGGGATAAGAAGACATGGAAGTGTGCTAAGATGGCGCAATTCCTGCGAGTCGGACTTTTTTAAATATATATTTTAGCAGTAAAATGAATTTTCCAGTAAAATATGATATGTAAAATGAGGAACATTTTTTGGGTCTTTGTAATAGAACCTTCCGAGCATAATTTGAAGATGCCGAGTGAGTAATTTCCGGTACTGTACGTTTTCTCTGCTTATTGGCGCATTTTCATAAAAATTTGTTTCGATTAGGTGTGTAAAGTTCTGACAAAATATTAATATGTCTATTCCAAGCTCTCATGACACTAGGGATAAGAACGCTATGTAATCGCTCTGAGATGACGCAGTTCCTGCGAGTCGGACTTATATTTTCAAAATTTGAGGTATGAGAATCTGCCATTAGAAGGAGAAAATAAAGCGAGATGGAAATAGAAGCGTGAATATTCAACTTCTTCATTTCCACTTCTATTGTACTACCTGTTGCTCCTGGGCTACAAGTGGATGGAATTTCTTCAGAAGTCGCCGGCAGCGAGTAAGCTCCGTTGTTTACTCTCTTCCGATGCTTCAGTGGGTGACAAGCACGGGAGAAGATTTATTCACGTGTTTTCCTTCGGATGAGCTAAAACAAACACAGAATTGTCTCTTCGGTCTCTTATTGATTCGTCGTCACATTTCTACGGAATGGCGTATTGAGTTGTGTGGAAAATCTGAGAACAAACAAACATAAAATTGTTAAAAAATTTTTTAATTAAAAAACAGTTTAGTAAATTTATTAAAATATTTTCTAACCCTATTGCTCGTGTTAATCTATTTAGAACGAAGATCAACTGAGAAAATTATTTCGGGAGGGGCTGGCAAAATTTCGGGGGGGGGGGCTGGGACCATTTCCGGGATATGGAATACTAACAATTTACAACTTTTAATAGTTTTAGGCAACTAAAACGCTATTACGATACTAAAAAAATATTTCAAGGTAGGGATTGTCGGGGTTCGGTCACTGCTATTTAATAAAACTACATTTTATCATAAAAATGGTTTTATTGTGCCGACGTTTCGGCTTGAACTTCAAGCCTTCATCAGGGCTGTAAAAAACATGTAGGACGGATGTAATACTGAAATATACATATATATATATATATATATATATATATATGCCTACATACACAAATACACATACATATATATATGGAATAAGACAAAACAAAATGCTAGAACATAATATATAGAAGAACAATGTGCTCTAGGATACCAATGTGTTTCGATTATTAGGAAAACAGATATAAGAATAACAGATTACATATTAGATTAGATATAAGAATAACAATATGGGCTTACCGATGGGAAGATAGAGAACTATTCCTCACAAATGTGGGATCATTTCTGACAGTTAATACAGGGAAACATAGGAAGAAAGGAGTTGGTGAGGGGGGGGGAGATGACTTCTTTGTCAATTTTGTCATTAACTGGGTCATTATCCACCTAGAAAATAACCCAGTTAATGACAAAATTGACAAAGAAGTCATCTCCTCTACCTACTCCAACATCTTCCATTTATTAAAAACTCCATCCTAATCCCCTATACCGCCTGCAATATAGCCCTTTATACCTGCCTCCCTTTCCATTAACACAACATTTTATGACTTTATGACCCCTTACTGTACTTCACCGCTTTCGCCGCTCTTTCTTTCATCTTCTATATTCTCTGTCCATTGGGTGGTCCAGAACCCCCCCCCCCCTCACCAACTCCTTTCTTCCTATGTTTCCCTGTATTAACTGTCAGAAATGATCCCGCATTTGTGAGGAATAGTTCTCTATCTTCCCATCGGTAAGCCCATATTGTTATTCTTATATCTAATCTAATATGTAATCTGTTATTCTTATATCTGTTTTCCTAATAATCGAAACACATTGGTATCCTAGAGCACATTGTTCTTCTATATATTATGTTCTAGCATTTTGTTTTGTCTTTTTCCATATATATATGTATGTGTATTTGTGTATGTAGGCATATATATATATATATATATATATATATATATATATATGTATATTTCAGTATTACATCCGTCCTACTTGTTTTTTACAGCCCTGATGAAGGCTTGAAGTTCAAACCGAAACGTCGGCACAATAAAACCATTTTTATGATAAAATGTAGTTTTATTAAATAGCAGTGACCGAACCCCGACAATCCCTACCTTGCATCATCTACGGTCAACGATCTCCTCTCAATAAAACAATATTTTCTAACCCTATTGCTCGTGTTAATCTATTTAGAACGAAGATCAACTACACCAAAAATATTTTACAGATATTACACCAAAAATATTTTACGAAGCAAATGATAGTTGTAATTTGGCGAAAGAACAAATATATATTTTTTTGTTGCCATGTCAACCCTTCACGCCATTTCTTTGTGACGCACAATCTGTGATAGTTATAATTAGAGGTCGGATGTTCATGTAAAATAAAATTCAAAATATGTACATATATTTTTAACTATATATAATGAAATATGTAATAACAAATTGAAAATATGTAGTAAAAAAATGGCTAAAACACTATAAAATATTGAAAAGAAAAGCATTAATAATTAGTAAGTACTTCATTATAAATGGAAAGAAAAAATGGCTAAACCTATATAACATAATGAAAAATAAAGCATATATAAAAATTAGGAACTCATTTTAAAAGGGGAAAAAAGAAGTTCAAAATTTGTACAGATGAACATAATTTTGGAAAATTGTTTGCAACAACATGCATTTATAAATTATCAAACGGTAAATGACGCCGGTCTGATACAGTGGTGAGGGGCCCATTATTTTTCTGGTGATTTTCCATTCAAAAATTGTGGACACTTGCCCGAGCGTTTCGTCCAATGCGCCTTAAGAGTCAAGAAATAAAATAAAATAGGTTGAAAATTTATTATTTTATATCTCGAGTTTGGAAAATAATATCGAAATGGTTCTTTCACTAGTTCTTTTTTTTTTTTTTGAGAATAGATTAAAGGAATAATACAATTGTCAAACAACAATGGCTGCCAGCCACCTTTGCTTCTTCGAATTAGAAAAGATACAGTGATCTAGACCAATGGGTAAAGCATTTTTTTCTTTCTTGGTTTCCTCTTTATTTTATCCATTAAAAAATAAAATAAAAAGTCAAAATATGTAGCAAAAATATGTATTTATGGCAGTATATGTAAACGTATGGATTTTTGGCAAAATATGTAAAATAAATGCCTGTTTAAATGCTTTCAAATCACTTAAGAAGTGCTGAATTTCGTCAACAATTACGATTTAAGAATCAGAAAAAATATGTGAATACAATGACATCCGTTCCCTAGTTATAATCATTACGATTATTTGCATAAATACCCACATAAACGTCAGTCGAGTGCAACTGTTCAATATTGGAAATAACACAAACTACAAATTATCTACTAGTTGGGAGTCAATGTGTTAATTATTATCAAAGTAACATGAAACACAACTCAAACAAATCTATGTGGTATGTTTCAGAGCGTCCGAAGAAACGGGTCCACAGCACGGAGACCGGTGGTGAGGACTATTTCCGAGGACGAAGGTTCAGGAAGCAAGAAGGAGAGGAAGGCTTCGGCTGCTTCTAGATTCACCATTTACAAGGTGAACAAGGCAAGCAGAAAGAAGAGGGAGAAGTCGTCAGCCAGGAAGGAGAGGAAGGCAACGAAAACATTAGCAATAGTTTTAGGTAAATCATATCGTCAAGTTATAATAATAAGCATTTCAAGGGGTGGTATTTCAGAAAAGCTACCTTTAATAGCAAAGATTCTTAAATTTTTAGGTTTCGTCCCTCCATAGGTGTTCCGGTGGTTTTCGAATTCGTCAGAAATAGTATATATATTTACACACACACGCACACACATATATATATATATATATATATATATATATATATATATATATATATATATATATATATATATTAGCTGATCCAGCAAACGTTGTTTTGCCATATTTTATTTCTTGAGAATATCTTTGAAGTGAAATAGCAATCCATAACCTGTTGCGGGCACACGTTGTTTAATATTTATGCAATATCCGTCTTGTCCCATACAGAACATTAGCGGATATTGGATAGCGTCCTATGAATGGCGTGTATCAGCAATGGACTCAAGATTATTATTTCTTCTTCGAAAGAGAATTTCTCGCGTAGCTGGACCACGATTCCAGCAACGTTTTCAACAGCAGGTGCATTGAATGTACTCTCCGGATGGTTCTTTATCAGGATTGATGAAAATAGCGTGATTGTCACTTTGTAATTTGTGCATGTGTGATTTAAATAATTTCAGCAATACATTCTGCGCCTGGAAAACCGTGAATTGAGGTTAATGTAGCCCCAACGTGAATTGAGGTTAATGTAGCCCCAACGTGAATTGAGGTTAATGTAGCCCCAACGTGAATTGAGGTTAATGTAGCCCCAACGTGAATTGAGGTTAATGTAGCCCCAACGTGAATTGAGGTTAATGTAGGCCCAACGTGAATTGAGGTTAATGTAGGCCCAACGTGAATTGAGGTTAATGTAGCCCCAACGTGAATTGAGGTTAATGTAGCCCCAACATGAATTGAGGTTAATGTAGCCCCAACGTGAATTGAGGTTAATGTAGGCCCAACGTGAATTGAGGTTAATGTAGGCCCAACGTGAATTGAGGTTAATGTAGGCCCAACGTGAATTGAGGTTAATGTAGCCCCAACGTGAATTGAGATTAATGTAGCCCCAACGTGAATTGAGGTTAATGTAGCCCCAACGTGAATTGAGGTTAATGTAGCCCCAACGTGCATCCAGGCGATTGGCGAGTGCTGTTTCGGAGGTCTCACCTCCCAAAAAGTAAATTTGTAAAAATGTATGTTGTTCGTTTGGCATTGACAACAATGATCCCACTTGGTGATAAACTTGACCTTTGATTTTGATTGTTGAATTAAATTGTTGACCATTTGCACCATTATCTTTAACTATTTCCGTTGCTCCGAAAGATGTCATTTGGAAACATGAATTACACTTTGAAATTAATTTCAGGAACAGGTTAGAATCTGGAGCCATATTTCTCTTTGTCAAAAGATCATATCGTCCTTGCCACGACAAACTATCAAAATCTTTTTTTTCAGATTCTAGACTTTGCTCTTGGATTGTGGACGATACGGTTCGCGAATTGACACAACTCTTAACTCCTTTAGAATAGCATTTAATGCCTTAAATAAAGTATAGAATAAGACCATTTTTCAATATATTACTTATAATGGATAGAATATGTTAGTTCCCTAGTTTGTTCCGATTTGAATATTTGATAGTTTGATATAGTAGGGACGATATGTTGAATAAAACTACATTTTCTAATTAAAATGTATTTATTATAATTAAGATTTTTCCTTCTAGTGTAAGGTACCCATTATTAATTAAATTAATTAAAGGCTGGGTGAGCCTAGGGACGATCTGGGACCCCAAATCCAACCCTCGAACGGCAGCACTAGAAGAAAAAATCTTTAGTGAGGTTAATGTAGGCCCAACGTGAATTGAGGTTAATGTAGGCCCAACGTGAATTGAGGTTAATGTAGCCCCAACGTGAATTGAGATTAATGTAGCCCCAACGTGAATTGAGGTTAATGTAGCCCCAACGTGAATTGAGGTTAATGTAGCCCCAACGTGAATTGAGGTTAATGTAGCCCCAACGTGCATGGCATGCACATTAACATTTCTCCCTTAGTAGTTGTTGGATTTTGGATTTCAATGAACGTCATGTGTCGCCAACTTGACAGATAATATTATTAAACAAAGATAATAGAAGATGTGAAGAATAGTACGGAAATTACAAAACAATATAACCAACTGTACGGTCAGAGATACAAAGGACATTGTGTGAAGTAGTTGAGGTTTTCAACTATTCCTTTCATTAGTTTTATCACTTTTCGAATCGTTTTCACTTCACTCTCGTTTGTTCACTGCTTATGCTCTTCTTTGTTAACAATTCTATGACTATTGTAACTCAGGAACGAACCAATTCCGTAAGTCCGTGGTCTAGTGGCTAGTGCCTTAGATTCATAAGCGGGAGATGGTGGGTTCGATCCTCAACCGGCGGAAGGAATTATCTCATCCCACGGCTCGTTGGAAAAATTTCTCTCAGCACCCTGGATCTCGGCGCTAATGGCCTAGATGTTGAAGTGCCGAAAAAAAAAAAAAAAGTCAAAGAATGACCGTAAAAGAAACTTCCGTTTGGAAACAAAAGTGGGCTATTCAGGCCAGAAATTATTTTCTTTTCAAATAAAACAAACCTATTTTGTCATAGATTTGGAATTTATGTTGAAAAATACAAAATATTTATTTTAATTAAATATAATTTAGACCTATTATTCGCTCAGATCGGAATGGTTTGTTTAAATTGCGTATTTGCGCGTTGACCATGAAATCAGATTCTAGTTTGAATAGAGTAACTGATTCAAATGACCATATCTTCCACTTTCGTGCCCAACGGAAATGGAGCATACAGACCAAAACTACTGCGGAAATTCACTTATTTCTTCTGAATTTCCAAAAAAGACATTTTTTATTCTAAAAAAGATAGTTGTTAAAAATCATGGTGATTTGTTTGTTCTGTGATATGATTATTTATATCATATCACTTCATTATTGTTTATCAAAATAACTATGAAGTCTCTCAACTAAGCTCTCTTCCACCACTCTTAGTACGTACTAATAAAAAAGTATTACAAAAAATATTGACCCAAGATCACAAAACCTTGGCATAGGTCTATAAATAAAAGATCTAGATGTTTCGCAACCTCGTATTCCTCTTCCGGAGCCTAAAAACTAACTGCAGCCGAAGGGAACTAAGGCGAACCATCTTCTACAGGTGCCACGTCATTAACGTAGATCAATTTTTTTTTTAATGTAGATAAGGCCATTTTTGGAGCATAGTAGAATTGATGAACATTTTTGACAACTTATATCATAAATGTAGCCAAGAAATAAGTAAACACAGGTATTATGGTAAAATAAATATAGTTGCGGAAACGTTTTAAAAATGAAATTTCTTTTCGAATCTAGGACAAATATTTTATCCCAAGGTTAAGTTGGAGAAGGTAAATAAAGTTAGGTGTGTTAAGTTACTCCCGGGGAAGTTTCTGACAAACTAACCTCAAGATAATGCGATGAAAGACGGCTTAGGTGGGGCTAGGAAGAAGAAATTTAAAATTAATTAAAGTAACTCCTTTAACTCTTTTTATTTCTTCTCAATTAAGGAAGAGAAGGTCAGCGTGAAGCAAATATTTGTGGAGACAAAAAGAAAAAGGTAGAAGTTTGAACTATTTTTTTCTCGGTTGGCTTGTGCTTATTTACTTAGGGTTTAGATAATTATTGTAGAGATTTAAAACAAGGAGAACAAAGAGTTGGCTACATAAATTGTGCAACTCTATAAATTAAATAAAGAAAATAAAAATATATATTTTAAAAAAATATGGAATTAGGAAACTTAATTTAACTAGCTTAAAAATTAACATAGCCATTTACTAATGTAAATAAGCCTTCAATGTTTTATTAAGAATATTACACTTATTTTTTTTTTCTATTTATTTATTGGAAGCTGTTTTGTTTCTCATCACGTTGTAGGCGGTTTTCCTCTCCGCTGTGGTACCGGCTTATTGCATATGACGGCATTTGGAAGGGCATACAAGAAATATTGACGTTTCTTAATCCATAGCCCCTATATAAATTTATTGAAATAATAAAATATTTTTTTTATAATGGATATCATTTTAAAGTCAATAGAGTCGAGTAGGTAAAACAATTTTTGATTTAAAAACGGATGTCAGATTTGTTTTTAGAACATTAAAAATCCCCTTTACTCAAATTTTGGGAAGATTCCAAAACTAAAGGCATTTTAAATTTCGCTAAGGCCGGATCCTTAAAATTTTGTTGAAGATTCAAAAACTCTGCCATATTTCAAGGAACATTTGTCAAATTCAAACCCAACTTTAATGGTCGATAAAGGCTCTAAAGTGACACAATTCCTTCCAATCGGCGTGATTCTACATGTTCTGGGATAGGCGATATATGCAAAAACGTTTACATTTTATTTTTATTTTGAAAACCGCTTTATTGTGAGATCTTAAAAACGCCATTTATATTTATAGAAAGAATACTCTTTCGTATTTCGAAAGAGCTCAAAGACGTAAAAATCGGATTATCTCAACGCGAGATATTGAATTTCAAAACGTCACAACAAATTATTAGTCTCTTCCGGACTGGGAAAAATTATAAATTTTTGTTTTCGATGAATAGCGAATGGAGAATTCCTGTAAGTTTCGAATTTGTAGTCCGTTAGGGAGCCGAGGAAAACATTCGCAAGACACCTTTGATTTATCGAGAAAAACAGAAGTGCGTTATTTGACGTCCAGAAAGTATCTTCTATCAATGGTTTTAGTGAAATAAATTACTGTTTTTTTAAAGGAAATTTCCCCTATTTTCTGATGGAAAAATAAGTATATAATTATCTTGAACGGTTTTTAAGCAATCTTTTCTTATTTATTAAAAAAAATATGTCTACGTTAAAAAAAAAAAAAAAAAAAAAAAAAAAAAAAAAAAAAAAAAAAAAAAAAAAATTGGACATAACTCCTTCTCCTTTCGGAATCGGGCCATACTTCAAATGATTTTTTCTTTGGAAATAATGCCTAAAATGACCTCCTTGAGTTTGGCTACTTATACCTAAATCACCCCGTATTCACGCGCAATCTCACTTATAAGAACATTTCGTTATCAAAACCAATAAGTAACAGAACATTATAAACAGGTAAAGTGAACAATAGTATTTTCACAGAATTTGGTTCAAACTATGGACCAAAGCGTAGCCGAAATGTCCTTAATACAGATTTTTACAAAAATCGTATTGATGTATTCCAAGCCGAATCCCAACTATTCCCTCATTTATTTATTTAATTTGATTTTCTCCATCTGTGACAAGTCATTTTAGCACTTTCCTCCGAAGGAAAGTATTTGCACTTTCCTCCGAAGGAAAGTAGCTATTGAGGTTGGACTCATGACGGAATTTTTGAAAAATTTCTTCAAATCTTTATCGATCCTACCTAGTAGACACCGAAAATGACCCCCGTTAAAATTTATATATATCTATATATATATATATATATATATATATATATATATATATATATATATATATATATATATGCATATATATATATATATATATGTGTCTGTTAACACGATAGCGGCCAGAGTTTTTGTTTTTTCGTCACGAAACTTGGTATATAGCATTCAATTAGCAAACGATTGAACGAGTTCGTTAACCACCAAAGTCGGTCCACCGGAAGGGGGGGTTTACCCCGAACCCAAAACACTTATTTAACTATGTCAGCCGTAATATTTGTTATATTTCAACGAAACTTGGTATTCGTAGTGGTAATATAGAGAGAAAAGTGAGACATAAAAATGAACTAAATCGGTTCATTAGAAGGGGGGGTTTACTCCGGACCCACAATACCAATTCGCCACTACCAGCCGTGATTTTTGGTATATTTCGACGAAACTCGGTATTCGTAGTGCTAATCCACAGGTAAATATGTGTTGTAAAAATAAACGAAATCGGTTCATTAGGAGTGGGGGTTTACTCCGGACCCACAATACCAATTCGCCACTACCAGCCGTGATTTTTGGTATATTTCGACGAAACTCGGTATTCGTAGTGGTAATCTACAGGTAAATATGTGTTGTAAAAATAAACTAAATCGGTTCATTAGAAGGGGGGGGTTTACTCCGGACCCAAATTCCTAATATACTCATACCTGTCGTAATTTCTGCTGTATTGTAACGAAACGCGGTATACGTCGTGGGTAACTCATGAGAAAGAAGTGTTGTAAAAATGAGCTGAATCGGTCAATCGGAAAGCGGGGGTTTAATTTGTAATATATTTGAATAGAAAAGCCGGCAGACGTAGGTTCACAAAGCCGCTGCAAGGAGCGCTTTCTACCACTAGAGTGACTGTATCCTGTTCCTGCGTTAGATCAAAATACGATAATATGAGGATTTTTGTATTTATTACGTAGTGTAGTAGGTACCATGTGTAAACATAACTCTGGATGCAAATTAATAATTGATCAGTTACTCATTACAAAATGAGAACTATTCACGTTTTTATTTTATTTATGTAGGATATTTTAAGCAAATTGTTCTGGAAAGCAGTCTACACTACCCAAATTCTGAGGAAAGTGCTTAGTTATGCAGCTCCTGCGTGACGGACTTTTAGTAATGAAATTTGTACTATTAGCTTTACTCCAACATCAATTATAAAATACTCCAGAACCTTATTATTAAACTTGAAGTGTTGAAAATAAGTTTTTCCCTAGGAAGAAATTATTCAAGAAGAATATTCCTTTAGTTTTATTATTCCACCCCATCCGCGCTACCTTTTAGCTAACAAATTGTAAACTATTTTAAAGATTCACAGCACGAATAATGTATTAATATAATCCCGAAATGTACTCCTAAATAGACAAGCCATTCGTTTAGATCTACTGTACGTGAACCACATTCTCATGTCCGTCTTCACGACGTATAGCCACTTCTTAAGTCGAATTCGGCAATATCTCAGCTCAGTTACTACATTTCGACTTACTTTATCTAAATAAAATCTTTCTTCAATAATTTTTATTATTTTTAATTAACCTACCTCTGCTCTACTGGGTCATTAGATTCTAAGGCGTTAGCCACTTAACTCGGGGAGACACTCTTGTCTGTTTACAGTAGACTCTCCCTTATCCGGCGTTCTCTAATCCGTCGCCTTCTCTAATCCGGTGGTCTCCGAGAAAACCTTCCCTTCCTAGATAGCCAAACATTTGTCTCGTGTTATTTCATTGAATGAAATTCAAAGAAGGCATATACGTTTCGTTTTAGAGGCAGAAGGAGCTTGCCTGACTGCCTAATTTTAGCAAGTCTAGTTCGAACATTCATCGCGAATGGAATGCAAGTTTTAAAAGTAATTTTAATAATATTTACCATTTTTAATATGCAATATTAAAAATGGTATCTACCCATTATTATATCCTCAGATAATCAGGTTTTTCAAATACATAAGTGACCGCTTCTAACTCAATTCTCTAATCCGGCGTTTTCTCTAATCCGACTGTACGCCGGTCCCGATGACACCGGATTAGGGAGAATCTACTGTATATATATTTAATGGCCTAATATAGATTATAAAATAAATATTTCATTGACATAAGATTATAATTATTTTAATCTGCTTTCAAAATCTTCCCTCTCATAGTTATGGCCTTGGGATTGAGCCCATTTGATTCCTCACTTTAAGCACTTATATGAAATGTACCTCGAAGCCTATAGGAAATAATCCTCAAAACTACGCCGAAAAATGGTGTACCGCCGCGGAATGGTGTTCCGCAAGGGGGATTCGGCTTTTATTTCAGATAAATTATTTTTGGATAAAGCACACAATTTTGGGGTCTGATACAGCCCCCTGATGGAATAGATTTTTGGAGAGCTACTTTCAATGAATAATGTATCTACTGTGGCATGAGTAAATTGTCCCGTCTTTTGCAGTCTGTCAGTATGCGTTTATCGTAATGCTACATTGCAACCGATCTGTCCCCACAAATGAATAATCATTTATAAATAAAATAAAATGTAAAATCACTTAGATCCTAGTATGACCCCCGTGGTATGACTTTGAAATTTCCAATACTTCATGTAGAGTGTTGATGAAGCGATGGTTTCGATAAAAAAGGACAAAGCTTAGCCTCGTATATTCAAAAAGGTTGGCAAGTAGTATAGGCGTTGAAAATTGACTTCTTTAGTTTGAACAGAGGTCTGGTAAAAGAAGACAATGTTGAAAGGTTTTATGGAGATCATTAAAAATATAAATCCGCCGGCCCTTGGGTTAAATGAACATATAACCTAACGAAATGGAAAGAAAATTGAAAATGAGAGAGAGATCTGGTTGTTAGTTGATATCTATGATCAAGCGGACATTATACCCAAGTGACTGTAGGAGAAGAAAGCTATCCTCGTAAACCTAGTTAGGTATCTTGAGGTCTCGAAGCTAGTATATCCTAGAAAATGAAGACCGAGAAGGCCAACACTCGTAAAGATTCCCTTTTACAGAGTTATAAACTTCAAAACCACACGGGGGCGTATAAAGGCTAGTTCGCTCTTGTAACAGCTGGGCTGTTCTCTTGAATAACTCCACCAATGGGCGACGAGGGTAGATCGAAAACTTATTATGGAGTTCCCAGCTGAAAACTACTTCTCTCCGTGAGTGGAGGACATTGGAACTACTAAGATTATAATAATGCCGTCGAATTTACATGTTTATCGATCATATTATCCTTTCCCTTGAGACGTGAGTGGAAAGATCCGCGTAAAATAAGTTCTCCCTTGTATCGGTATCGTGCGTGTTTGTCTTAAAGTTCCTTGTGGTAACACACGTCAGACCAAAACATACGTCCGATTCGCAGGAACTTCGTTATCTTTGTACGTTACCGTTCTTATCCCTACTGTCACTTTGAATGCATTGATAAAATCTTAGCCTTTTTTTGCGTTAATCTTTCGCATGGGCGTATATAGAAAATAATTTCGGAGGGGGCTAGGAAAATTTCGGGGGGGGGGCTGAGACCATTTCCGGTGTATGGAATACTAACAATTTAGTTTTAGCCAACTTAAACGCAATTACACCCAAAATAGAATATGTTTTATGAATTAAATGATCTTATTTAATTTATTTTTAAGGGTTTTATGAAATTTTTACCAATCAAATCAAAATTTCGGGGGGGGGGGGCTGCAGCCCCCTCAGCCCCCCCCCCCCCTTATATACGCCCATGATCTTTCTTCGTAAGATCTTATGCGTCACAACAGGAAACTGACATTATCCTATGAGAAAATAACTCCATTTGAACACCAATCTCTTCGATCGGGAGCACTCTATCAAAAAAGCTCCGTATTTGTAGGAAATGTAATAAGTAGAGCCCGGAAGTTAGACAAAATGCCTTTTTTTTTTTTTTTTTTTTGTTTGTTTAACGGCGTATCAACATTAGGGCTATTAACGCCGGGCTGTCTAAAGGTTGCCACCCTTTTCTATAATGCCAACGGCACGTGGTCGGTCACCCATTCAGGTACTGACCACGCCCGACGTTGCTTAACTTCAGTGACCTACGGGAACCGGTGCATTCAACGTGGCTATGGCCGTTCGCAAAATGCCTTTTTTATCTGAATGGAAATATTGAAGAATCAGATAGAAATAAATATGTTTTCGGGCATGTAGGAAGTGTAGAGACCATTTCTATTTTTCCTTTTTTGCTTATTTTGGCTTCCGTTGCCTATTTTGATTTAAAGCCATTTTTTTTTGGTCGTTATGCAATTTTTTTCGGCAATTTCCGTTTATCGATGACAAAAAAGGTCGCACAAATTAAATTACCTATTGCCGTCACAAATGTCTATTCGAAAGCTTATTTTCCCAACCGGTGGATTGGCCCTCTGTAAATAACAGAACCTTCCTTGGTAGAAGGAATGCACAGGCATAATGAATAGCAGGAAAGACAGAGGATGAGAGAAGTACGCCTCCTTCCTCACACCCCCCTTTTGCTGTGACAATGGTGTAGTTACCTGGTATTCCGGATTTAGAAATGATAAGATAATGCACAGGAAGTTTTTCCATAATGAAAAACATTTTTTCTTAGAAGGTCTATGAGAGTTGATACTTTGAAAAGCATCTTGTTGTTGCTTGTAAGAAGGGAAAGTAAGAGTGAGTAAATGCCTATTTTACTTAAAGTACTGCCTATTTCCAGTATTTCAAGTGCCTTTTTGCCTGCCTATTATAACCAAATATAAATGCCTAACTTCCGGGCTCTAATAATAAGCTTTCGAATATATGGTTTACACCATATTACACTGCAGTTTACACTAAAGTTTCATGAAACCAGTTTCTTCAGTGAGCACCGGGCCTTAGTCTACTAATATCGATAGTTCACATCGATTTAGCTTTAAGTATAACTCTTAATTTACATGGCAATACTTCAATAACGGTCGTTTCTTATTGGAAATTTAATGTAGATTCTAGAAATGTGGTCGTTATTTACGATATATTATTCAGAAATCCCGAAAGCACAATTTTTCATGAACAAAACTAATAGTTTCGAAAATACACAAAAGCATAAATAGCTCAGCTACATGTTGAGATAAAACGCTCATTTATGCGACATTTAACTACAAATGACCTGCAAAATCAACCCTTAAAGTTATGAAATGCGGGACACCCTGTATATCCGAAAATACAAAAAAAAAACTGGTACTGTTTCCCATGTTACCAGACCAGGTATATAGATATGGCCTTGAAAATGGTCTGATTAGATTCCCTATGTCCCTATGTATGTATAACACGTATACCTGGAAGCCTAAAAACGCCTTCGCCGACAATAAAATATGTTCCAGCTGACGGATACACCTAATTAATGAACTTGAACTTTCAAATCAAGTATTCTTGTACCACATATTGAAATCCATTTTTGAAATATTTGGAGAACAAACAGACAAATATATATTTTTTCAATTTTCTCAGCTTTAGTAACCCTTTTGTAGAACCGAAGGTAGTAGAATTTGTCAGGAATCGGTCGTGGTATCTTAATAAATCCACATTTTTTATATGAAAATGAGTTTTATTATATTCCGACGTTTCGGCAAAGAAAACAGCGTGCCCCATGTTTTAAAAGACAAGTACATATATATGCATACATTCCGGCAAGTAGGACAGACAGAAAAATATTTTGAACTTCAATATGTAAGTTAACGTTCTTTAGTAAAATATTCAAAATAGGAAGAAGATACTGACTGAACTTTTACATTAGTATGGAAAGGCATTGAACGTCCATCAGAATTTATTAACTAAAGAATTATGAGATGCTCAGAAAACGCAATTTAACTTTTAGATTGGGTCACAGTTGGGTAATCCCTCTGCGGCGCTATTTATAACGGACGGCTACTTAAAATAGTTTATTAAGTGGGCTAAATGAAGGCATTAAATAAGTTTTCCTATAGACCCCAAGGGGCTAGTTAGGTATTCCGTTTTGTTTTTCTAAAACCTGCTTTTTCTATGAAACAAAATGTCTCCAAGGTTCCAGAGGTGATTAATATTCTACTGCTGGGAAACTATCAAAACTTTATAGCAGGGATACATTTTGAGAGGAACAGGGAGTAAACGACAAGTAAATTACTTTTTCATTAACGCACATCGACATCTATGAATGTTACCAGCAGGCTGTGTTACGGTTGGCGCCATAACTAGGAAGGATTGATAATTGTTTCAAGAAATTTTTCAAAAAATTATTCAGGAGTGTAACCTTAATAGATATATCCCTATGGAATGTGCTGAAAGAGAATTTTAAATAAAGATGAAAAGAAAACTGAAACAGGAACGATTAAATTGCAAAAAATATTAAAAAAATCCTCGTGAGCCTTACACACATCTGAAAGCACCTCAAAAAGTGTAATCAAGAAGAATAAAGGGATCGTCGGCTCTAATTTTCCCTACAGCCTCGAGGCCTGGTATCCAAAGCTCTACGTCACTACTATAATTGGATTATGGCACAAAAGGAAACAAGGGGGGGCGGAGAAAATTCAATTTTTAATTCAGCCCTTCGGAAAGTTTGGGTATTTCAGTTTTATGAAAAAAAAACACTCTTTTCGATGTAAGCTATCCCGAGCAGTAAGAAATTCAGATTCGCAGGAACCGTGCACTCTTTATCCGTTCTTATCTCTAGTGCCAGTTAGTAAAATTAGAATAGGAACACTTCATGCTTTGTCTTTATATTTCGTGAATAATATACAAACAAATAAAAATATAAAATGAAATAACAAAACGAAGCAAGATCATAGACACCACAACAGGAAACTAACAATATCCTAAGCGGAAATTACGGAAATATCGTAGTTTGTTTTACTATCTACTACTGTCATCATTTTATACAGACAGTAGGTAAGTACCGAGTCACTGCTTCGGAAACAGAAAAAGAAGAAGAATGCTCTTATTTATGATATTCGAAGTCTGGTGAAAGTGCTGAAGGAGTCAGGTCTGGACCTCTCCATGGATTAGGTACCAGGACATGAAGGCATAGGGGGAAATGAAGAAGCTAATAATTTGACAAAGGCTGCAAGTCTGTTACCAGTCATTTTGAATAATTATTTATACCTTGTAGTGCAGTGAGCGGGGCAAGGTTGTTGTTAAAATGTGTACATAATAAATCATAATTTTCCTCCGAAAATATGAAGGCCCAAAATCTCTTTTATGGTGACAAAAAAAAATTATATAAAAAATATCTATTTTCTATTCTAAAACCAGTTAAAAATGGCTGAAATGCAGTTTAAATTTACAACCTTATTCTTTTGGAAGCAAGACATTCTATCGATTTACATGCACCTCTGCCTCATTAATGTTAAACTGCGTTTTAGTCCCTTTCACTCTTTTTATAATTGACAAAGTCTACTTGTTCTTCAAGTAAATTTTGTCTAGTTTACGATGCTGCAATTGGAAATTAATTATCTTAAACAGATCAATATTTAGTTATCGATTTCAATCCACGAAAAACGTGTTTAACCTAAAAAACAAAAAATTTAAATTTCCTCCCTCCCTGTTGGGAATTGACCGTTAGTCCAAAGGACTATTTGTGTTCCATTTGGTGCCTACTATCAGCTCCTTAAGTATTCCTCACCATTTATGTTACACACTGTGTGTATATATATACATATCCGTCAGTAAGATGTTTGTAAAGTATAAATGTATAGTTTTAATACTTTTTAATACTTAACGTAATATTTTAGTCTTTAATATTTGTTAGTCTTTATTTTTATTTAGGTTCCTCGTTTGGGGTTGATCGTTATACTTTTTCAGGACTGAATCAGCTGGTAGTAATTAAAAGGCTGAGTGAATCAATTAACGCCGATTATCCCGTAAAGCGACCGTGATAATGGTGGAATGTAATTGTAAAGTGGTTTATAACTTGGCGGATTTATTAGACTATAATCCGCTATAAAGCATTGCCTCTATCATTAAATATCCTATAACTGGCTCCGTTACTAATTGCATATACATTATAACCTTATACTCACTTGCTGCTATTTTTAGTTTATTTTTCTCTAGCGGAAGGGTGAAATGAAATAAAAATTCTATAATCTATGATTTACTGATATTTAAATAAAATTATACTTCAAGTGAAGCTGCGTCGCACTTATTGAGTCAGAACGATTTTAAGTGCAAAAAATTTAAATCATTATTGTTCAAATCAATACATTGAATTCTATTTTTAATTTGCTAAATCCTTAAGAGTATCTTATATATTTAAAACAAAATGTTTTATTTAGTAGTTCTGCCTAACAACCGCCTTTTAATATTATTGATTTTAATAATTGCAAACTATTCTTGTCGAATATTGTAGAAGACTTGAAGATGTGGACCTTCTTTCCTGTCGTGTACGTATATGCAAGGGGCTGATCTGCAAGAAAGGGATTTAAAGAAATAGATGATGGGGACATATTTTAGATAAGCAGAATTCCATTTCAAAATTTTAATTTATACTGGTATTACAATTACATACACAACGACTGAAGCAGATAAAACATCGCTGAGATGAGTTCACGAGAGAGAGAGAGAGCTGGTTAGAGTGACTACCTTTAATTGTGGGAGAGATAAGAGACTTTAGGGCTGACGTAACTGTGGGCCACACAAAAAATTTTGGGTTCCAGGCACTCAAAAATTACGGGTTGACTGGATGATGTTCAGGAAGTAGAAGTATCAAGAAAACATTATTATAATACACAAGACAGGCTTTAGACTTCTCGTATTTTTGTTTAATGATTTATTACTTTGTTAAGTGACTTATTTATTATTCTGGGTAATTGTGAAGTTTAGAGGCCTTCTCACCGATTTTTTTTAATTATGCACTGTAACGTATTTTCATCCACTAAACACGAATCTGTTAAAAACAAATAGTCGCTCTGAACTAGGTAAAAAGTTATTAAGCACTAGTTCACTATTATGTAGGTTAGGAAAGCTAGGTTAAACAACGATATTTTTAGATATATTTTTTTTTTAAATAATGAAACATTCTCCACATTTTTTGTTTCGCCGTTGAAAAGTATTTTATGAAGGAAATGCCTTAATAATTAGCAAATGCCGTCATAATTACCACGCTCTGATGTAAAATTGCAGGAAAGTACGAAGTCTTCATAAAGTGTAATTAGTCAGATAAGTATGGTAAAAATGCAGTTTCCAGCCCTCCAAACCGATTTCTTTCAAATTTTGCACAATAACGTATTTTGATGCACTAAACACGAATACGATAAAAAAAAACGTCGGATTTAACTAGGAAAGAAGTTATTAAGCACTTAAGTTCACTGTTATGCAGGTTATGAGAGCTATTAATTATAGCGAGTTGGATTGACTGGGGTTTTGTTATCTTCTTGAGCAAGCGTAAACGCTTAGCACGTATGCCCTTAAGCGACAGGTGACGATGCCCTTAAAATTGACAATATTTTCGAATAAATGGTTTCTGAACATTTCAAATGAGAGTTCTCTGTTTCCCAATGTTACATATCTGCCCATGCGCGTGTTTACTAATACGCAGATGACGCCTAGTTTTATAACCTTCCTAACTTTAGTGCTTAATTATAATAATTATATTCTATTAATTTTAGCGAGTTGGATTGTCTGGGGTTTTGTTATCTTCTTGAGCGAGCGTAGCGAGCGGAAACGCATAACATGTATGCCTTAAAGTCTTCATTTATGCCTTAAAGTCGTCACAAATTTAGTTGTTTACATTAGCTCTCATAACCTGCATAACAGTGAACTTAAGTGCTTAATAACTTCTTTCCTAGTTAAATCCGACGTTTTTTTTTTTATCATATTCGTGTTTAGTGCATCAAAATACGTTATTGTGCAAAATTTGAAAGAAATCGGTTTGGAGGGCTGGAAACTGCATTTTTACCATAAGTATGCTCAATAATAATAATTAAGGGTGATTGTAAATTTTAAGGGCCTCCTCGCCCGTCGCACAGTGGTGCCGAGAGGGAAAAAACCTCCAAAACCGAAGGTGTTCAATCGTGTTTGAACTAACATTTTTTTATACTTAATTAGTTGTAGAATACTGCTTTAATATTGCTTTTCCATTCTATTAATAGGTATGACCACCAAAAACCTTTTTGTTGACCGTTTTCTCACTGAGTAAAAATCTCACAGTTTTTAGTGAAAAGTAAAACAATATTTTATACCACTTATTTTATTCCTGAAAAATTGGTATTACCCAGGGAGTCTCTTGAGTATGTGTGGCTTTTAAACGAATTTTCTTTTTTGCGAAGATGCACCCTGAACTTGGTGCATTTAGGTTGTGAGGATAGCTGTAATGAAACTCAATTATCCTTAGTTTATTTGGTGTAGACAAAAAAAAGCGGTACTTAGCTGAGCTCTCCGCATAGTTTTACCTAAAAGTACATGTTATGAAGTTGCTGTTCTATAAATTTCATCGCCGTACTTGGCCGTATGTGTGCACAGCCTAATAAAATGAAGGTGTCAATTAGTGATGTGATTATTTTACGAGAAACGACTTTACCATTATTTTTTTCTGCAGAGATTTGTTAAAAATATTGTGTTAGCAAGTAACTAAACATAAACAGTGAGATCCATCAAATATCTCGCATGAAACTGCTAAATTTAGTCGTTATATGCTCAAATTTCAAAAATGAGGAATACGTCGAGAACAGTTAACAAAATTACATTTGTTATTAATTTATTCGACTCAGCACTCAAAAACACATTTTGAATTATACATATCTCTACAAATTAAGTAGAATATGACTTTTTTATATTGAATACTTGCTGTTTTTCAGGGTTCTCTTAATATAAAACCCGCTTATCTTCCAAAATAATTATTCTATCAGTTTGGTAGTGGTCTCATTCGACTCAGCACAATAAATACTTCAAAAATGACCCCTAAATCAGAACGATTCAAGTACCTAGAGGTTTGAAGTACGAAATCAGGCGTTTGGCACCACTGTGCGTCGTAACCTTTCGCAATATGGGCATACGTGCTTCGCTAAAATTAATAGAATTCTATCATGTAATTTGATTTATTTTTTATTTAGTGTATTGATTCGTGTATTAATCCGTTAAAAAAAAGTTAATTAATTCGTCAAATTATTTACAATGTTTGTTTATATTTACAATTCATTTTCAATTAATAATTTATCAACATTTCGAATGAGAGTTCTTTATTGCCCAATTTCACACCCCTGCGCATGAGCATGTATACAAATATGGTTGTTTACCATTGCTTTCCTAGCCTACATAACAGTGAACTTTAGCGCTTAAGAACTTCTTTCCTGGTTGAGAGAGACTTTTTTTAACGGATTCGTTTTAGTTCATTAAAATACGTAATAGAGCAAAAATTAAAAAAAAATTGGTGAGGAGACCTAAACTTCATAATTACCTTATTCTGTAATGTAAAGGAGCCAATTTTCATTAATTTATTTAAAGTATCTATTATCTGTATGTTATATGAGCATTACTAATTAATATATTTATATATATATATAAATTCAATAACGGGCTTTAATAATAGTAATATTCATTGAATAATATATTGATCCTACTATACTGAAGGACCCTCCCAAGAGGTTGAGGAATCACCCCCCCCCCCAGGCTCTGCCTCCCCAGGGCATTACACTATTAACTCCCAATAGTCTGATTATTATATAACAAGTTCTCAATTATATAATATGTAAATGTAATGAAAGATAAATTCATGAATACCACTAATTAAATTATATAATATCGTTAAACAATTGTAATCAACTTCTATGGATTGCCTAAGGTTGCTACTGATTTCAAAATATATATGGATGTAGGCGGAGAAGGAGGATCCTAAGTCGAAATGAAACAGGTTAAATTCCTTCGCAGCAAATTTGTTTCGACATGAAGCGCTTTCAGCAGCTCCTGCTATCATACTCAGAGCTGTGATATTATGTCGCTTTTCAACACCAGTAGAAGCTTCACGGGCCTTGTTTCAAAGCAGGTGCTTGCTGGCTGAGAAGGACGATCTTCAGTGGGAACAAGTAAAATTCCTTACAACAAATTTATTTGGGCGCTAAGCGTTTTCAGCAGCTGCTGCTACCATCCTCAAAATTCTGCTTCTGCTGAAAAGTGACATGATGTCACAGCTCTCCTGATTGTGCAGACAGCGTAGGAAATAATAAGGCCGGCCTGCATCCACTGCAGCTTGGCAGCGCTAGCATTACACGCACTGAACGTCTTGGGCAGCCAAACAGAACATACCCAGTTTCAGCGCTCTTCTACAAAACTATCTCCGTACTCATCTTGACCCAGGCAATGAGTCGCGAGATGAAGGAGTAGAGGCACTAATCTCCGGCCAGGAGCGAAAGGGCGAAGGAGAGAGCAAGGGAAGATGAATCACACGAGCGTCTACACCGTGCGGCCCACCACAACATAATCCGTTTCACATCAGGCAACCTTATTATCAATAGATAACCCACAAACACCATTGGCTCTTCAAGCCGAAGAAATGTTTGATTTAATTATAATAGCTTCTTTCACTTCATATTTGAACATTTTATTTCATACAGTCCACTATTACCAAAATCCACGCCTGGACTCATATCCGGCGCTGTTGAGCATGCTCACTCAAAGATTTGTGCGCACTACCCATGTTAGGGAGGTGTTCAAACTATACAAGTGTATCATGAAGATTAGATAGTTAGCCATCAAGGTGATAAGCAATCAGGGAATAGTTCGGATTCGGCTAAGAAAACATCAATACGATTTTTGTAAAAAAAAATCTATATTCAGGACGTTGCTCTGCCTCCCGGCACCTTCATTGGTATGTAGTATCTTATTTCTCTGTTAAAAATTAATTAATATTATTATTAGCACCTATTTACCTCAATAAAAATGTTTTTTATGTTTCTATTGATTTTCTAGGACTAATTTCTAGATATACATTAATGTTCACTTTACCTGCTTATTAATAAGATAGTTGGAGACCCGGTAGCCGTGAGGGTTAAGGCGTGAGCTCTTAACACTCCGTGCCAAAGGTCGTGGGTTCGATTCCCACTAGGGGCGGTGGCTTTTCTTTCGAAAAAAGAAAAGGCATCACCCCTATCCTGGCTAGAAAAGGGTGGTAACCTATAGATAACCCGTCCTAAAATTCGTAGTTAATAATAAATGGACGTTAAAATTTAAATAAATAAGATAGTTGTTCTAATATTATAACAACAAATTGTTCTTTTGTAATAAGTTGATTTGTTTTTATGGATCTGTCATTTTTCTTACTGATAAACCTTTTTTCTGTTTTTTCTTTGTTTCTTGTCGTTTTAGCTGACGAAGGCTACCAAAGAGTAGCCGAAACGTCCTGAATATAGAATTTTTTTACAAAAATCGTATTGATGTTTTCAGCCGAATGCCAACTATTCCCTGATTGCTTATACAAGTTAAAAGATCGTAAGAAATCCGCAGGGATTCACATGAAAATGATTCAAAAATCTACAGCCGCTTTACGCTAAAGCCACGCATAATATCGCTGCTTATCGCCTCCCAATGAAGTATTGCAGCTCCAATAAATTATCCAATGGAAAAGTCCTTCCCCCCGTTAAGTTTATTGTGGCGGTTGTTATTCCCGAATAAAATCCACAACAACATCCCATTAATAAAGTGTCGAATAATGGATCTAAAATAGCTAGAATTTATCTGCGTGTTGTTTTTTTTTTCTCGTCGCCATATCTTTCCCACTCTCCAATCATTTAGAGTAGGCGAGATGTTTTCATTTTTTGGTCGTGGGGAGAATCACTTTTCACACTGTTTTAATTAGAATCATTTCCCATTCCTGGATTTAATGCAGCCGTTCTGAAAAGAAATTCTTTCTCGTCTTAATGACGAACAATTTAAGTAAACTAATCACCACAACTTTTCTTTTTATTTCTTCGTGTCTCGTGAAAAAGTACTTAGGTTATGGATTTGTTCTTCAAATAACAAAGACTTTTGATATTTTTATTCATCATATAGTTCACCATTTTTAGTACTTGTTTGAAATATTCGCACATAAATGACATGGGCGTTTATAAGGGGGAGGGGCTGAGGGGGCTGTGTAATAAAAACTTAAAAATAAATTAATTAAGATCACGCAGTTCAGAAAAAGTATTTGTTTTGGGTGTGATAGCGTTTCAGTTAGCTAACTATTCCAAATTCTAGGTTGTTAGATTCCAAATCCCCCAAAGTCCCCAGTGCTACCAGCCTCCCCCCCCCCCCCGAAATTATTTCTTATATACGCACCAGTTGGATGACAAAAACATAAGAAATCATAATCCATTAGTAGTAGAAAAAGGGGGATTCTAGCGCAGTCCCAAATTCCCCCATTTTCCTGAAAAAACCTGATCGTCGATATCCTCGAAAACACCCAAATTGAGCTCAGTCCTAAAAAAAACCCAAATTAACTTAGTTAAACTATACTTTAACTTAGTTAAACTTTTTTGCTGTCTAACTTAAACTTTTGCAGATGGATATTTTATAATCTCTTTGTTAGTTAAAGAAATGTTCCTACTTTTCTGGATTTATAAGTTTACCCAGTTTTATTTAGAAAGAGAAATAGAAGATCGAAAAAGTAAATTAGAGATTATAAAATATCCATCTGCAAAAGTTTAAGTTAGACTTCAAAAAAGTTTAACTAAGTTAAAGTATAGTTTAACTAAGTTAATTTGTTTTTTGTTTTTTTTAGGACTGAGCTCAATTTGGGTATTTCGAGGATATGATTTTTTTTGGAGAATGAGGTATTTTAGATACTATGTGTAGTGGGATTTGGAATTTTTTATTAAAACCTGCAAAATATCGACGATCAGGTTTTTTCGGCAAAATGGGGGCATTTGGGACTGCGCTAGAAACCCCCTTTTTCTACTACTTCCATTTTTTCACACTCCTTAAGATGACATTTGGGGTTGTTCATTTTTTATTTTGGTTCACAACTACGGTGGATTCAACAGAAGTAATATGAACAAAAGAAATACATGCTATAAATTAATGCATAATCCTAGGCTCGGGATCAGTAGTTCCTGTTGCATAAGGTCTAGATGGCAGGCTATAGTTGATTCATGTACACTATTAATCCTACATGTATTTAATTAAGAAATTTCTATTATATTAAATTTTATTTAATATTATATTAATTCTGACTGTTTTTTAGGTGTCTTCCTAGTGTGTTGGGTGCCATTTTTTACATGCAACATCCTCGACGCTCTCTGCTCCAAACTGGGAGCCGATTGCCAGCCCGGAGTAGCTGCGTTCATACTGACAACATGGCTTGGCTACATGAACTCTTTTGTCAATCCTGTAATATACACGATCTTCAACCCCGAGTTCAGAAAGGCCTTCAAGAAAATCATGTCCATCGGATCATGACCACCGGGCTGGAACGGCCAGCCGAGTACAACAGGGTGAGTCGCTCCAAGTGAAAGGAAAGATCGGTATTGAAAAGCGCACAACATATAAAGAATAATCTTTGAAAGAGATTGAGCTTTTAATTTCATGAAGGGTATTTTATTGTTGTTATAAAACGTTATCCATAGTTCAGTTATGAGTTCAAAAAATATTCGGAGGATTTTCCTGCTGAAGCTGGGTGCAGCAATATTTAGACATATCTCCGAAAACAGGGTAGTAAACTAAGGCAGAAAAAATACTTCATATCAAACACAATATTTAAACTTTAAAGCCTAATATTACACAACTAAGTATTGACAGAAAGAGGCACAAATTCGACAAAGCAAAGCTCTATACAAGAAATAACTTTTCATGATTTTCTTCAAGAAAAAGAGTTTGTCTAAAAAATACCATTTTTGAAAAAAAAAAAAAAAAAACACTTCAGATGTATTCCTACTTATTTCTTAATTGTTTAATAAACCCCAATAAAATTTTAAAGAAAAATTCTAATATTGTACGCCATTATACAAAAATGAATCAGAAAGTCTAACTGGCAGTCTAGCTCACTTTAGGGTGGTACTATTACTAAATTAAAATGATTTGAAACAATATTTAAACCTTATAAAATTATTAAAATTATTTTTAATCTGGTGTCAAGCTTTTTATGCACTATGAATAATTTCACAACTTGTTTTCAATTAGCAATTAACTTATCTCCTTTCCTTTTTGTAAATGGTAACATTTCAATTTCAGATACATATAAAATTTAAATTTTGAATTATTGACCCACAAACGAAAAATTATATACAGATGTAATCTGAATATTTGACTGAAGACATACTATTTTATGTTCAGACAGAACTAGAAATTCAAGATTCCACTAAAAGTATAAATGTGTGCAACACTTCAGCTGAGAAGTTTACAAGAACCACAATAATTTATAAAAAATACTCCAGTTATAACTTGAGAAGTTTACCTTTCATTTTCTGATTAAGGGTTAAAGAGATTAAAGTCGACTCTCACTACTCAATCTTCCAGCTATAGTAGCCTGATTAGTGATTATATCTGAGTATTAATGCACTTTGAGCACCTATAATTAATGAAATAGCTCTACTTCGATTAATAAATGATTATGTTTTCAAATTATTTATCCCATCACAGAAATCTAGAATCCGATAATGCATACAGGGTACGTTCCGAAAGTAATGCAACTATTTTTGTTTACAAATAATTTATTAAATAGATTTGCATGAACACTTAAACAACCCAGAGATCCTTTTCGGAGATCTCTCACTAGGTCTTCACCATGACTGACTGAATCTCTATTATGTAAGAAAAACGGGTTACTTTCAGTGTGCTGTTGTAATCCAAGGGAAGAAAACAAAGTTTGCTGGGGCGAAGTCAGGGCTATAAGTGAGGTGGGAAAGCGTTTGTAACTGGTGTTAGGCCAGGAAATCGTGGACTCAGTGAATTTTATGAGAAGGTTGATGATGGAGTTATCTTATGGACCATATTGTTGTCGATTTTGCTGGTTGAGGGCCGCACAGAGCGTTGTTTGTCGTGAACCTGCTCCTGGCCCTCCTTAAGGCCTTTGACCACGTCGAAACTTGTGAGTAGGACAAACAAGAGACCTTATAAGCTTCACGAATCATTTTGTTAGTCTCCTCATGAAATCATCTCATTTTAGAACAAAACTTATTTGCATAAGGTTGCTCGATACATTTTCTCCCCGACTTGTTTGGCGTGCAGAGTTTTATAATAATTGTCCTGCCACTTCCACATCTTGGAGTGCACTGAGACCAGTTTCAAAGCAAAGCTTAGCGTTTATCCCCCACCTACCCAAAGTGATCCCATCCCACTCCAACCAATAGAAGGGACATGGGAAATTCAACTGCATTACTTTCGGAACGCATCCTATATACTTGCCTGCCAGCCATCTGTCTCTTATTCTCTGCCATTTGCCAATTACATACATTCAATTTCTGTATATCAAAGGGCCCTTTAGCAAACCTATCCTTACGCCAAGCCCAGTCTTTTCACAGTTTTCAATTCATTAAGAGCAAGATTTTAAGGAGAACAAATTTTAAATCACTCAACTCTTCATAACTGGTTCTACTCAACATTCTGATTTAATTTAAAACCTATGTTTTATGTCGAGAGTACTTAGATATTCAATAAAAGTGTCGAAGGTCTACCATTAGCCACAGCTAAGCCTAAAGCTGAGACAAAATTTCAGTGTACAGACAGACAGACATTTTTTTGAGGTTGTCTTTCATTTGTGAAATGGAAAGATATACTGAAACGGATTGATTCTATGCAGTGTACAGACAAAGCCCTTATTTTATTGATATTTATTTTATGATCATTTATAGAAATGGCAGTTGCATATCTGATGCTTTATAAATAAATGCACTTCTAATGCAAACATGGCAGCCAAAAATGTCTTCATGCACCTCTTTTCCAATCAATATCCATGGTTCTCAATATTGTATTAAATAAAACTGAATAAGCCAAGGGGAGATACTAAAATTAATTAAAACAAATCTTCAGGAAGGCATTTTTTTTTCTTTTCCTAACCTTTTTGTCTTAAATTATGAGCCATTAACAGACATAATGAGATGAAGAAATGGATTCTTCAATTATTTATTAGTGCGACTGAATCCTTAGTATCGCTACTTGACAACATAAAAAAATCTCCTCATAGAAAACTAAATAAATAAATGGTATATTACTGTCTAAGAACCTATTTGATTTTTACTGTTTTTTTTTTTTTTTTTGTTTTTTTTTGTACTTTGGAACCAATCTTTTATTTGCTGAAAAAAGACAAACAAAAACAAGATTTTATTTTTATTTCCTTCATAAAAAATAATTTTAAATTGTATAAGAAACTAAATGGACTAACAAACAAAATAACAAACTGTGGAAAATGAAGAAAACTGCATAAATTTCGCTATCCAGTAACTAACCCAGAAGAATGCGTACAAGCCAATTGTTGCTGACACACCGCCAAGACAGACAAATGATAAACCAATGTGTGCCATCTGCAAAACAAACCTCTCAATTCAACGCATAATAACTGTTAGCAAAGAATGAGACAGCTTAAAACTACCAAATGACATGAAAGAACTCTTAGCAGCTGACAGACCATATATTAATAGAGTTATCAACATTTTTAGGACATTTATGACTTTATGTGAAGTGAGGTAATGGATAAAATTATTAAAGTAGTTTTTGTATAAAATATTTATTTAAATTACTTTTCTAGCATATGTTTATATAATTATATATATATATATATATATATATATATATATATATATATATATATATATATTCTGTTTCAGTTTACTTTGGTGGGGAGAATTTTTGTTAATTGTAGGATTTCTTCTGCTGTAGGTTTATAAACGTTATTACTAATTACACAGAAATCACATCCTGCTGCCAGGCTGTTGTCCATGATTTTTCATATATTTTTCTTTTTATAATTTTATGAGGTTAAAAATTATAAAAAAAAGTTATTACAAAAATCATGGAGAACAGTCTGACGAAGGATGTGATTCCTGCAAAATATAACACCAAAAAACCAACTGCTGGAGAAAACCTTATTAATAACATACTCGTATATATATATATATATATATATATATATATATATATATATATATATATATATATATATATATATATTCCCTTCATTTGATACTTTTATCACTTTTTACTTTGTTGTAAATACCTGTTGTTGTTTCTAACAAATGAAATTAGAAGTGAGTGAATCGCTCTGTAACAGCCTCTAAAACCAGAATAATTGAACTGCCCGAGTCCTCATATTTTTTTAAGAAATATAAAATTCAAATATTATTGTAATATATTCATTATTATTATTATTAAATTTCATTGAACAATTTATGCTGGAACTAATTTAGTTTCAAGTGGAAGTTTAAGTAAATTGCCAGGAATATAAAACAGCATTCAAAGACTTTTTCATTTGATATAAAACTTACTATGGCATGACGATTGTTGTGGCTAAAATAGAAATTTGTCAAACTATTTTCATTTGAAATATTCCAAGTATAATAATAATGAAAATTACAATTAATTTTACATCGATAATAATAATAAAATGCATCTATTCGTCTGCTTTAAACAATAAATAATCATGCAAGAAATAGGACAAAATATACGATCATAAGATTAAAGAAAAACATTTTTTGTTTAATGGAGATATTTGATAAATGGGAAAATAATTAATAAGTGTTTCAATAACATGTAAGGCTAATAAGCTTATGGAATTATTAGAATTTGACTGAATAAAATTATAGTACACGGACAAAAATCGTATTAGTTGCATAACAACATTTTTTTTTTTTTTTTTTATTTAGTAGACCTTGTTAAAATACTAAATTGATGACAAAACAAAATATATATGCATGATGAAATACAATTTATAAGAATTAAAAGACAAGATACAAATGTATTTGATCTCTATATTTAGGTACATTGACCAATTTTTGAAAAATACAAAATGTATCACTTCTTCAAGGACTCTGACTTCTTACTTCATACGCTTTAAATGTAAAGAGATATATTTAGTACATAACATATTTCCTTTGTAAATAATGTATTTATAAATTGTAAAAATATTTTAAAAGTTTATATATCTCCACAATTTCATAATCCCCACGTGGGAAATTATAAAAATGAAAATACTCAAATGTAAAATGTTGTATATATAGTTTCTATTTACCACATGATGTATAAGAGCGTTTGCTCTCTCTTAGTGCTGGCAAATATTTTTGTGATATTGATGACTATACTTGTGTAAAATGTGTGTTTAAAATTTAATATAATGTGTCTATGTATAGCTTTTTCATGTATTTCTTTTCCTTTTCATTTTTTTTTTTTTTTTTTTTTTTTTTTTTTTTTTTTATAATTACGTCTACTGCTGTAAATATATTGTAACATTGTTTATTTTGTAAAATAAAAGTCTGCCATTCTATATGAGCCAATAGAATGACAGATGCTGCGTGTGCTGTTTGTGTATAAAATTATTTCTAGTCGTAAATTAAGAAAAAAAAGTAATTAAGCCGTAGTGCTACTATACTTAGTTACTAGTTGTTCGGGACATAACGTGGTAATACACTTATCTCAAACATAACTATGAATACTTCTTAGGAATGAGATAAGTTGTTTTTATACTCGTCTTTAGGTGATGTCTATAGTATTTATAACCCCGTAGCACGTGTCTACATAGTGTATATTATTAGGTATTTAATGGTTTCTATCACAAGTTCTGCGGCTGTGATGTTCCTTCCACCCATATCTCACTTAAACGGTGAACCCCTCCTATCCTTCGGCGTAGTATAAGCTTCTTCCAGCTCTTCGAGTCTTGTGATCCCCATTTGTACCACACTGTATATCTTTCTTTGTTACTGTGAAATAGTTTGTAAAAAACGCCTCACTGTGTAATAAGTAGATTAGTATAGAAAGAGAGTTACTTTAGATTTTTTTATATAATGGAAAAAAGTGACAGGGTGTTGTGCAAGATATGCATTAAGTCTATTGTCTATTATTAAGATTTATGTAAATACAAATAAATAATACTTAAAAAAAGATAGCTTTTATGCATTTATAATCGTGTATATTTATATCATTTCAACGACTACTGTAAAATATGGATAAAAATGTTGCTCTCTATGGGAAATTTAATATCAGATCTTGAAAAGCAAATCTAGATATAAAAGAAGCTTCTACACTGTAAAATAAAATGTGTGAGTAATTGCTGTACAAAATATTAGCTAATATCTCTGCTACTGTGTTGTTAAAAAGAAAGGTAATAAATTAAAATAAAGATGAATTATTAATATTTTGTTGTTATTATTCTCCTAGTCTAAACTTTCACGATTTCAAATGTAAACTACTCTATTAATGAAAAAAATATACTTAGGTATTAGTTACACCACAGGTTAGAGAACTGGGTCTCGTTCATGTGGATCATCAGCGCTGACACGGAAGTCACGGAAACGCGTAGAACCTATCTTAATGGAATAATTTCTATGCATTTCTGCTCGCTTTGCTCGCTCAAGGTTATGTCGGAACTCTAGTCAATCCAACTCATTTATAATATACATCACTGTGTTTTCGGTGGAAAATGGACCGATTTACAATTTAACATGGCTTCAAAACAGTTTCTTCTTTCCTTTCTAATATGTTGTCGCTATATGAACTCAACTAAAGATGCTATTCTAGCATCTTTTTCAGTTTTAAGCAAATCCCAAAGACACATTTTTGTAACAGAAACAAGAACAGCACAAAGAAAACAAACAAGGGAAATAAATGGTGTTAAAACCAAAAATGTACAAAGGGATAGTGTTAAAAACAGAAAATAAACAAGATGGGTACTACAAACACATAGGCCAATGGAATTTCCCAAAATCCTGAGTTATGCCTGCCTGATGATCCAGATCTCCCACATATCTTACTTGTGGTGTAGGTAATACGTTAGTACCAAAAAAAAATTATAACAAAAAAATCCTTTAGTTTCTAGGTACTCTTAGATTTTATAAGAACACTTATATTTGAGCTCTAAGAATTTATTTAATATTTGAAGTTTTTAAAGAAATTGTTGGATTTGGTTCACTAAGGTACTTTATGATAGTGATTGCACTGGGTTTTTAAAACATCAATACTTATTTATGATGACACTAATTGCCCAGATGTTGGTCCGGCGTAAAAAATAATAAATAAATAACTTATCCATGGTCACCTAAAAGTTATGGTGGTCTTCCTCCCTCACCTAGGCATTTAGTGCTGAAGAAGCCGGCAAAAGAGCAGTCAAAACGTTCACAATATAGATTTTTCTGAAAATTTTACATTTTTCTCTTAGCCGAATCCCAACCATTTTTTGACTTCTTATCACCTCAACAGCTAACTATCTTCTTATTATTTATGATTAAAATTAAAATAGACTAACAAATAAATGCAACAATATAACTTAAACAATATTTAGTTTTGAATATCATTCAAACAAAAATGTAATGAATAAAAATATGGTTTAAAAGAAAACTACTCTAATTTCTTCTTCAATTATTAAATTAAAGAATCAAAGAAAAGAAACAGAAAAACGTGTGCCGAAAATGTAAATCCGTCACCTTTGTTGAGGAGCTCTTAAAATAAATAAATAAAAATAAATGTAAATCAGTAGCACCATTTGAAGGGCATTGCGAAGGTTAAACGGGTAATTTCAAATTTATTATATTTTTTATTCTTTTTTTTCAACGGATGTCTTACTCTCTACAAAATGAAATATCTAAAAGTTATGACTACAATTTCTAGCTATTTTATAATCTGTATTATTTTTTTTTTTTTTTTTTTTTTAATAGTCTTTTACTTGCTAAATGTGTGGATTGTTTGGTTAAGAGGTAGGTAACACTGACTCAGGGAAAAACTTGAAAAATCTGCAAGATGGACTACAATTAATCCATAATTGATGGTTTTTATAGAAATGTATAGCCTAAAAATGACATTAGTGCTAAAATTTATGGAAAAAACCTTGGAAAATTCAAAATGGATCTAAGAAACTCTAATTATGAAGATGGAAGTATTTGAAAGCAGATCTAGTAAGGAAGTGGGCATGATAAACCATCAATGTCCAGCTGCATTTAACCCTTAATTAGTGGCGTCGGGTCATATTGACCCGAATGTATTTGTTTATTCGACCTTTGCCCTTTGAAATCTTTGTATTTCAATAAATATTATTGTTTATTATTATTTATTTAAATAACTTTACCCCAAAAAAATCAATTTAAAGTTTGTTTCACTGGGTCCCCGACACTATTAGTTATGGAAGAAAAAGCACGCCACTAATTAAGGGTTAAAAAATTAGATGTATATTTTTTTTTTCTTTTTGTAAAATCTATCCCTAAGGAGGAGTCATTGACATTTGAATCTTGACTTTAGAATCAGAGCTGAGTAAAATTCCATTTATAAATATGAATACAAATTTATTGGTACATCACTTATTTGTAAAACAAATATTAAAAAAGCACGAATCACAGGAACTGCGTCATCTTGCGCATTTCCGTGCACATTCCTAGTGCTATTAGCAAAGGAATAGAAGCAGATATTGGTATGTTTTGATCTTTTTTCAAATATAAATTGAAATCTCAAAGAGAAGGAAGATTTAAGGCGCCACAACAACAAGCTGACAGTATCCTAAGCGGAAATTACTACACCTCATTTTCAGCTTATGCTCTAGGATAACACTATTACCAATAAGTTTCTTATTTACTTAGCTTGTTTCAACAAAATACTCATTTTATTGCTATGTGCAATTTTAAAAAGTCCGACTCGCAGGAACTGCATCATCTTAGTGCGGTTCCATTCTTATCCCTAATGTCATTTGGAAAGGTTGAAATAGAAACAGTTATAATTTTGGTTAGACCTTTCATGAAATAATTTATGACCTCAAATAGGTCACGGTTGCAAAGGCACCTCATACCTGATTCCCTTGTCTTACCAAGGTTCGCTCTAGAAACACACTACTTACTGTTTCTTATTTTCTTTTACTATAATACTAATTTTACAGATAAATGAAATTAAAAAAAAAATCAATTAATAAGTGATTTAAACAAAGACAAAAACCCGTTCAAAACAACAAAACAAACACATTTGAAGTTTTAAACACTTATTTCCCCGATTTATATCGCCTAATCGAAAATTGCCTCAGGATCTTTTTTGTAGAACATTTAGTAAGCTTTCGAATGGTAACCTTCCGCTTACAGAGATTCATTCCCAACCGTTCTCGAGATATTAAGGAAAATATACGAAGTTCCCAAAACTTTAAATGTCTATTAATAAAATATTTTATTCTAATCCTTCCTTAACTCCAAACGTATCCAAAATCTAAACATCTTAGTTTATATGAATTTCAAACATGCAGAAAATATTTTAACTGAATCCCATGATTCTAAGTACCCAAATCAAAAAGTAGATTCAACAAATATTTTTCCACTTTTCACGAAAGCGATTAATGCTATCGCCTTAAAAATGGTTTCAATCGTTTTCCTAGACCAAGAAGCCTATAAAACGAGTACTTACAAGCATATGTATATATGTATGTATATATATATATATATACACACACACACACACACACACACACACACACACACACACACACACACATATATATATATATATATATATATATATATATATATATATATTTCGTTTGACGTTTGAAATATATTGACCCATTTATCTAATGGAAGGGGTCAATTTAGAAGAAAATGACGTAGATATCTGAAATAGGCCTCCTATTCATTGGAAATGATTATACATTCCGAACAGCCATATCGCCACTATCAGAAAATGCCGGATATGAAGTGATTAGGGATTTTTTTCATTTAGCTTTAGTATTAACAACCCACGTGGGAAGAGAAGAGCGCGTGGGACGCCGCCCAGCATCGGAGTTCACCACAACCAGTGGTTTTCTTATTTCGTGAGTAAGAATTTAGAGGAATTATTCATTTTTGCGTTGGTTAACATCACTTTTATCGTTATTATTTTATTATATTTATATTTTGTGTTTTGGGTCGTATCCATCATCAACGTAGAATAGGAAACATCCCTTATATAAGTGCCCAACTAACACATATTTTTATTGTATTTTAGCGTGTATCCTGCCTCCCCATATGGAGGAAACGCTCTTCTTATAGTTTCATTACTCAGAAGTATCGAAGAAACTAATTGTTCAGAACTAAGTTATTGTGAATTAAAAGACAAATAAGAGTTCGAACTTGTCGACAATTACCTTCTCTTGACTAATGTATTAGTCATTCGTAAACGTCAGAAGCATATTATTAGTAGATATAGAAAATGAATAAGAAATGCTGTTACATTTTTATTTTTATGTTGCGAATCTGGCAGATTACAGCGATAAAAGTTAATAGTGTAAATGCGCGAGCATACTATCAATGTAAGAACTGCTCAGAAATGGTTCGAAAAGTTGGAAAAAAAAAACAGCATTTATGGTTAACGCCGTTCAAAGCGACCAGTTAATTTTAATAACCACGCTATTAAAACTCTTGTGGAGCCACAGTTAACAGTGGATTAGTAGACAGAATAGATGAATTCGTTTAATAGATTAAAAATCGCCAATAATAGTGAATGTCAACAAAGTGTTCTTTTATCACGATAATGCTTGACAACTTACGGCTAGAACGACGCTAAAAGAATGATAGAATTTATTTGAGAGCTTTTGCCCTATCCTGCGTAGTCCCCGGACATTTTCCCATGTGATTTTTACTTATTTCGTGCCTTACAAAATGTTTTAGGTGTTGCCTAAGATCTTGATCCGCTTCGAGATTCCATTTGACGTGTGTTTATGTTTTTCACGAAAGATTAAGACAAACAAATTACTTGTTTCTATTCTTAGCTTTCCACATAACACTAGGGATAAGATTGGCAAAGCGCTAGAGGCAGTTCCTACTATATTTTTGGACTTGGATTGTTTTTAGCATATATATGCCTTTAGCAATAACTGAAAAAAAAAACTTTACAAAAAAGTGTCCGCTGGTCGGGTGGCCATGTACGAAAAAGAAGACTGTATGTTATACACTACATTACATAGGTTTGACGGGTGGGGCTAAGGCATATTTATGTTCCTGAATTTGAGCAGAAGGCTCTAAACGAATTGTTTTTTTTTTTTGTTTTGTTTTTTTTGTTTTGTTTTTTTCAAGTAAGTACAAATTTCGTCCATATCTAAATCTCTACTACCATTGGAGCGTAGTTCTGTCATGCTGTCTGGTAAGTCATGGTATTGGAAAAAAATTAATACAAACTGTAAAAGTAACGCTATTCGCCTTGAAAACCATCAGCAACATAAATTGCCACAATTAAAACAAGAGCCCAAGAAATGATAGCATCGCTTCACAGAACATTTCTCTTGATTGAAGCTTCTTATCAAGCATATATATCATAATTAGGTTTCATCATTGATGGATAGAGACCTTTCAGGATTGTTAACGAATGAACATCATCCCTATTAGGAATAGAAAAACCACATAAACAGAAATATTTCCAATTATTTAATACGGAATTCAATGTCTAAATTGAGTAATTTCTGCACCAATTTCTCCAAATGAGATCACTCTAGCAAAAATCGCGTAGGAATTGAGTTTGTAAGAACTTTAATAAGTGTTCGAATAGATGCTATACATTTACTAAAACTTTCGAACCGATTTCGGGATATATAAGAATATATCCAAAAATCCTCTGAAAAATCTAGTTTTTCAAATGTTCGCGACAAAGATTATAGATATGGCCTTCAAAATAAATTCATTAGATTCCCAAGTCCAATTACTTATAAAACGTGTACCTGGAAGCCTATTAACGCAAAAACGTAATCGTTACAGTTTTTTCGCACGCATTCCCCCCCCCCCTCCCCAAAAAACTATGTTTATAACGTATTATTGTACCAAATTTAATTAAAATCGGTCTATTTTTGAGCACGCTAGAGAGAGAAAATACTATATATATTTGCACACACACACATAAATATATATATATATATATATATATATATATATATATATATATATATATATATATATGCAATTTTTAACCACCGTTATTTTAGTGATCTATTGGTTCGGAAACGTTAAAATTTCTACTCTTTACTTCCGGATTGCGTCATAAGGTCAACCTTATAAGTGGGTTTCCTCCCTATGGACGGAGGAAGGAACCCCGCTAAAAAGAAAAGGATAAACAATAAGAAACAATTATTATAATGAATAGTAGAATAATTAATACTTTCTAACAAGATGAAAAATTAAGTCACGTTCGGTGTATATAGTCCAGTGTATTATAGAATGGTTTAATAAAATAAATCTGTTCTTTCTAAATACATACATAAATACCGGGGGCTCAAATTTGTATTTATAAAAAACAAATACATACACATTTACGTATATGTTATATATTTTTTCACAGTAATTAGGAAAAAAAATTTAAGAGAGTTGGTACGATTTTTCTAACTGCTTGTCTGTGAGTAAACAGAGCCCGAATTACACTTGTTTTAATGGACTCATTTCGACAAGGCCAAGAGAATCACTGGCCAACAGTCCTAGGATTATCAAACTCCAGTATGGAGTCTGATCTTTTGACCAGTGTTTGTCTTTGAACATTTCTTTATTTGGGAAATTATTTTATGCGGAGTGCATTTATTTCATCATTGAAGATTCTGCGATGGATATTAAAATGTTTATTACATCCAGTAATTGAGTAATGATTCATGGAATATCCAGATTATGTAAGTTAAACTGATCAATTCATTTTCAGGCTTTCTGCTGCTTTGGACGGAGGTTTTAGTGAAATATATATTATTTTTTGAAAAAAATAATTTAATATGGTATTTATAGACATTTTTGATAAATAAATAACACGAACACACGATAACGTGAATGAATTGTTGAAGGATGGTAGCGTATATATAAAAGCTGTCTAACATTTTCTACAAAATATAAACACTTAGAATGAACATGATATAATATATAATTTATATATATTTATATATATATATATATATATATAAAATCTTAAGCATTTCTGAGATTTGTTTTCATCTGTATAAACCAGCGCCAAAAAGAAACCATAGTGCTAAGCTTGCTCTACTTCAAATCATTTATTATATTTGTCCTGATTTTGCTTTTATTTTTAGAAAATTGAATAGACGTTTTGGTCACTTCTTTGACATGTATATATGAGATATATTTTTGATGAGGAGGAAGTAATAAATAAAAAAAATAGTTTATTACCAGGCATGAGCAGTTTTGGACTTATGGTATATATTTTTTTATCTCGAAAACTGTTCAGAAATCATGTTAAGCGAAAGGTAGCCATCTGAAATTCTATTATAATTCTTACAAAAAAGGTTCAAGCATAAATTTCAGAAAAGGCAACCTCTGTTGTATAAAACGTTACTTAAAGGTTCGGAAATGTTAGTCTCGCCATTTGAGACGAAATATTAAGTTTCATTTCAAAGCTATTGTAAGAATATATATTATACGTGAAAATCCTGAGATAATGCTGGTCCTCCGAGCATACACTTTGGTTGAGAAAATTTACAAGGCTTTTGAATTGTTTCCTTCCAAACATGAAAGCATTTTGGGTATAAATTTTCATCAAAATCGGAACATGTTATCAATAGTAATTAGAATCTGCTTATGTCATTACATGTATTTTATTTTTATTTTGAGAACTATTTCTTACAACTACCGCTTGAAATAAAACACTTGTTAAGTATATTGTAAGAAAAGGGAAGCTCTCTTGTTTTCAAAGAGCCCGGGGACGTAAAAATCGGATTATCTCAAGGCGAGATATTGAATTTCAAAACGTAATTTTTTCGCTTACACGTTTTTAGACTCTTCCGGATTGGGAAAATTTATTATTTTATTTTTTTCCATGACATTTACCACATTATAGAGCTAGCTTACTTGAAAACATAAACATATTTTTTAAGTTTCCTTGAAATTATATAAATTATTATTTAACGATTGTGTTTTTCCTTTAATCTACTCTTTAAAACAAATGAATTGACGATAACATGTTCATGTCGATATCATTTTCCAAACTGAAGAAATAAAATAAAGCATTTTCTAGCCTATTTTATTTTCTCAGCCCCTATTTTATTTTTTCAAGGATATTTCTCAGCCCCAATACCCATTGGACGAATCCTGCGGAGAGGTGTTCACTATTTTTCGATGCGGAATCACCAGTGACAAAATTGACGAGATCGGTAACCCCACAACTGTTTACTCCCCTAGTTAGTTAGTATTTCGTTGTACTCTTTACAAATTGATTCGTTTAGTCATTACCCAGTTGTCTATGCAGAAGTATAGGATGTCCAATAAGGCGTCGAGTAAATCCCACTTCTCCTCACCGGTTCCCTCGAATGAGTAAACGCCATTTTACTACCTACTGTTTGTTTAATTTGCCACAGACTTTTTTGACATCTAGAGGGCCTCTAGTAGAGGCTCGGGCATACAGGAGGCGATCTGTATCGCGGCGGGCAGCGATCTAACGATGGTCGCGGCGGTCTGCGATAAGGTAACATTGGACGCGATATTTTTGTGAGAAATTAAGTATAAATTCAATGAACTAGATAGAATTCATGTATATTTTTATTAAAACAACATAACCTCAAAACATATGATTTTCAACGAATAATTCAGTTATATCACCCGAACTGATCGCGCGACAAATCTGTAATTTTTTAAAACTGTATCGCCCGGCAAAGCGATAAAGACTAGCTCGCTATAATAGATCATCCTTTGTTTGACGGGCCTTATGCTATACTGTGTAATGCAAGTAGATCGCCCGCCATCCTAGGTTAAATATCGCTGCCCGCCGCGATACAGATCGCATCCTGTGAGGCCATTAGCGCCGGGGTATCTATAGGTTGCCACCCTTCTATACATTTATGGTATAGTAAGGTACCTTTTCAACAGGCCCATAGATGTAAAAAGTCCGACTCGCAGGAACTGCCTCATCTTAGCGCGGTTCCGTTCTTATCCCTAGTCTAATTTCGAAAGATTAAAATAGAAGCAGTTATTATTTTGTTGAGAGGAGATCGTTGACCGTTGATGATGCAAGGTAGGGATTGTCCGGGTTCGGTCACTGCTACTTAATAATACATACCCCATATGTGTATGTATGTGGGCATATATATGTACATATGTGTGCGTGTATATGTGTATGTGTATATGCATATATATAAATATATATATATATATATATTATATGTATATATATATGTTAGGTATATTTACATAGATATGTGCATATATTAGTGTTAAATATGTCCTACTTGTATTTACAGCCCTGATGAAGGCTTGAAGTTCAAGCCGAAACGTCGGCACAATAAAACCATTTTTACGACAGAAGTAGCAGTGACCGAACCCCGACAGTTATTGTTTTGGTTCCAACAGTCTTGAAAGGTAGGATTTACAATCTTACCTGAAAGGGTCGGCATCACTAGAAACTTTCCCGCTAGTTACAAGGTCTTGGAATCTTGGAACTCTATATTTCTAACAATAAATTGTTTTTGTTATTTTACTAAACCTGTTTTATTTTCGAATACATTATCCAACTATAAGCAATTAAAAAATAACAAGGAATAAAAAACAGACAAAAAGAACAGTTCGAATAAGCGAAATCAATTACTTTAAAGCTTTAAGCTCTTATTTCTCCGATTGTCATCGCCTAATCAAAACTTTCATTAGAACCTTTTATGTAGAGCATTTAATAAGCTTTCTAATGGTATTCTTCCGTTTACCAATATTTTCAACCGTTTTCGAGATATTAATGAAAGTTCCCAAAATTTACATTATTTCTAGCAACAGAAAATTGGTCTCATTTTTCATATCCTGTTTTACACACAAAATTTTCCCAACATAAGAAATTACAAAAATAAAAAGCAATAAAAACAAAGGGAAAGAGACAAAAATTACAAAAAGAACGACAAAAACCCGTTCTTAAGAACAAAACAGACGTATTTGAAGTTTTAAGCACTTATTTCTCCGATTGACATAACCTAATCAAAAATAGTTTTAGAATATTTTTTGTAGAGAATTTAGAAAGCTTTCAAATAGTTTCTATCCACTTACCAAGATTTCCCAACCGTGTTCGAGATATTAATGAAAGTATACGAAGTTCCCAAAACTTTTCTTGTCTGTTCATAAAATATTTTATTCTAACCCTTCCTTAACTCCAAACGTAACAAAACTTTCAACATATTAGTTTTAATGAAAGTAGAACATGCAGATAATGTTTCAACTGAATCCCGTAATTCTAAGTACCCAAACCAAAAACGGTATTCAAAAATTATTTTTCCAATTTTCTCGAAAACGGTTAAAGCTGTCGCCTTGAAAATGGTTCCATTCGTTTTCCTAGCCCAAGAAGCCTATAAAAAGAGTACTTACAAGCTTATGAACTCAAAAACGTAAGCGTTACGAATTTTTTTGGATCTTCCAGTGGGCGGATTTTGCTGGTTAACGAACTTGACCTTTCAAATTGGACGACGGATTTTTGTGCCAAATTTCATCAAAATCGGACCATCAGGGAAGCCAGAAATGAGCGAACAGACAAATATATATATATATATATATATATATATATATATATATATATATATATAAATATATACATATATATATATACAAATTTGAACTACCATCATTTTCGGTTTCCAGAGGTTCTGACACGCAAAATTTTCTAGTCGGAACTTCCGGATTGTTTCATTGTATCAACCCTATGAGGGAGGGAGGAACCGCGCTAAAAACTCAACTACCTGCAGGCGGGACACGATCCCGCATCTCCTTAGGCAGGAATCAGGTATACTATCCACCCTGCCACGGGGAGACCCATCAAAGTTTAGTTTAGTTATATTTTTCCGATACTGCCACTGAACGTGTTTTTGTTTTGTACAACATGACGACGACATAATGTCGTACTTTCTTCATTAAAGTATTTAAAAGTTTATTCTCAATACTCTTGGAGCCTTTGTTAGCAATCAAAACAAAATCTGTTCTAGGAAGAAGAAGTGATGTCTTGAAATATGGATAGCAACTCTTCCTTCTTAAGATCCTGCTTATGCGACTCACTCAAAGGCCCTGTCGTTGGTATTGCATTTATTGGACTGGTAATAAACATTTCAATTACACTTATTATTCATTAAAACATCACTCAGAAGATGGATTCTGCTTATTATGAGAATCAGATGAAAAAAACCCTTTTACAGCTCATACAATGTTTAATGTTAGCATATCAAAAAAGACGGAGTATTAAAAATTAAAATAAAATAAGAAAGGCGCTATATACATCATATACTGGAGGATCTAGAAAAAAAAGTTGAACATACATTGAACACTTTATGGTCTTTATCTTCCAGTGTCGTTTGGGGGTCGGAATTGTGGCTCCAGGCCTTCCCAGCGTTACTAAAAAGGGGAAAATCAGGCGGCCGGAACTTAATTCCGACCATACTATCTCTCTAGGGTGCCATACGATTCAAGAAGCAGATATTTGATAGCAGCAATTGGTCGTCTGGGCCCTCGTTGGCTCTTAGGGCACTGATATTTGTTTTACTAATATGAAATTATTTATTTATGATTAAATACTTTTTTTACGGCGCTTAAAAATCTGGGCTATTAGCGCCGGGCTATCTACAGGTTGCCACCTATGGTGGTCGGTAATCATTTTAAATTAATATATTAAGAATGAATATGCCTAACTATAGAGGATATCCTTATCATCTTATTTTCAATGTTTCTTGGTACTAACTAAAACAGACCAGAACGTGCACACACACTGTAATGAGGCACTTACAGTTAACATATACTTACTAACTACAGACTAAAAGACAACTTACCTGTTCCACATGACTTATAAGATATCAAATGATAACCCACTATACATCAATAATGTATATTTTGTACAAATGCATAGAAATTAGAAATATTGGTAAGTATTTGAGGGCCAGGATAGTCAGCTAAACGAAAAAGAAGATACCAAAATTGATCATTTAAAAACAGCTGCAGTGTTCGGTCCTGCGGTACTCTGCCCAGCGCCTATAACTGTATTCCCGCTCACGCGGTTCCGCGCCAGGTTGGGGAGCCTTAAATCGCTTATTTTTTTTATTTTTTTACGGCACTTCGACGTCTCGGGCATTAGCCCCGACATCCAGGGTGCAGCGAGGAATTTTCCCAACGAGCCGTGGGATGAGAAAATTCCTGCCGTCGGTGAGAATCGAACCCAAAATTTCCCGCTTATGAATCTAAGACGCTAGCCACTAGACTACGGGAGACCCCTTTAATCGCTAAATGTTGCACAATTCTTGATAAATGAATAAGTATTGACTGACATTAAAAAACTATTTTTTTTTTTCTTATTTTCATGTTGCAGGTGTACGATCTTCTTTACTATTTGGATACTTTGGTTCATTCTATTGAATACATCCACAAAGATGGAAGAGAAAGTTTAATTTATTTGTACAGTATGTTTATATATATTAATTATTCACTTTTCTTATGGTTAGAAAAGGGAGGTAACTTGTAGATAACCCGTTCTCAGATCACTTTATAAATCATTAGAAATTAGAGTATGTACTTCCCTTATTAATACTTTTAAATTTAGGAATATTTCCTACTATTATTAGCATTATCTTTTTTAGTAATGAGAATAAGTTAAAAATTAACTGTTACGCTAAAACTTTTTTTTTTTCGGGACTGATATACTTCCGGAAGATTGATTTGCCTCTCGACTCCTCCTTTATACCTCCAACAAGGTAATCGAAGTTTTTTATGCTTATTAGGTGGTATTTCTTAAATTAAGCACTCATATTCATTTCACTACGAGTTCATTACTGACGAGCTGTGTCTAGATCGGATCGGTCCGGACCAATGAAGGCACACTGTCGGCATATCGGATTGGATTGGATCGGATCGGGAGAAATACGGGTCCTTAGTGTGGCGAATAGACGGGGATAAGGAATTTCTGGGAGAGGTGGCTCATAGATGAATCTTCTGCAGGTGAGACTTGAACCCGCAATTCCTTAGGTATAATCAATCGGTTACGCTATCCACCCTACCACGTAGAGATCCTTTACCCACTGGTAAACTCTTAGGTGGTTTTGTTCCATTTTCCACATCGAGAAATTTTTAAGAACCGTTGTTTTCGTGACCCGTGGGTTATAAAACATCGGCGTTTCTCGTCAGCACGACCTGGTTGGGTCATGAGGTCAACGTTATAAGCAGGTCCAAAAATAAACTGTTCATATATAAAATTATAATAAATACTTGAATTAAAAGCATGCTAAGGGGTGTTCGAAAAATTAATACTCAAAAAATGTATTTATTCTCTGAATGATTTTGAGATTTTTTGTTTTGTTTACTTCGTAATATAATTTCATCTAAAACAAATTATTAAATAGGATGAAATACGTCAAATAATGTAGCATTGCCATAATTACTTTATTTTCAATTGAAAATACTATTTGTAATATTTTTTATAACTTTTAGGTGGCATTGAACTCTTCCTTTATGAGTCGAATGTTTGTTTAAATATAATATTTTGGATCTATTTGCTTTATGGAACTATCAAAGTAAGTATATGCAGTACAAAAAAAAAAAAAAAAAAAAAAAAAAAAAAAAAAAGTATTCTTGCATTATGTTGATTAAAATACACAAAATTATTAATATTGTATCAATAATTAAATAGGCGCCTCCTCATGGGCCAGTATTTATGGATTTACCTTATGCTTACTTAATTACTGGTCTTGAAAATTTGGTTCACAGTAAATGCAGATTATAGTGTTTCATTTATTTAGTAATAGTTATTAAAATATAATTATAATAGTTATACCTATACCATAAATAAAGGTTAAATGTGCACTAATATTTTTCAGGAAACACCAAGAAAATCTACTTTCATTTTGGCTTGGATATTATATAACTTTGCATACATCCCTGTGACTTTTATAAGCCTTTTTACTCTGTACGTTGTCTACGAATACGATTCACCAACGTTCTTAATAGAAGAATTGGGAATTTTGTGTAAGTAAAATTGTCTTATATGTGATACATTTACAAATTTTGGTTTTTGGCACTCAAAAGCCACTGAGAGATTCGAAAACTGTTCCACATTTTTGTAAACGTATATAATACCTATATCCGTTTACAAATACACACACACAAACACACACATATATATATATATATATATATATATATATATATATATATATATATATATATATATATATAAGCATATACGTTTTGTTTACAGTTGAAAATATTAAAAACAAATTATTATATTAATTATTTTGCAGTTTTGGGATTTTTAGTATATTTTGTTAAATAAATCTAAAACCGTTGAAATCATTTTACAGCCTAATATATTTATTACAGAATAAGTCCTGCCCAAATTCGACTACTTTCGATTTTCTCTTATGGTTTTTCGTTAGTGTTGGTTACGATCCGTTGAAGGAAAAATATTAAGACTTTCTACCCTAAGAGCTCCAAATCATAATATCTCGAAAACGGTTGAGATTTTGTGGTGGGAAGTCATTCAAAAGTCTTATACATTCCTAAAAAAAGGTTCAGGATTAAACGGTACTTGAAATTTAAAAAAATTTTGTCTCGTTGAATTCTAGTTTTCATGCAATGACATTTATTTCAAACAAAAAAAATAATAGGTTTAAGCAATCCATAGAAACATTTAAACTTTTAATGTTTTCAACGAATCTATCACTATAATATTCCAAACTAATAGGCGAAATGTATTATTAAAACTATCAAAATCGAACCAGTAGAATTAGAGTTACCTGAAAGAGTAGTTTTAAAATAAACAAGTAATTTTTTTTCAAGAAATTTATAAGTGCAAAAATATTTATTTCAATATGTTAATGATCCAATATCTCAACAATATTTCTTGTGTAGGCAAAGGTCAGTAAATAAAAACCTAAATCTATACAAAAGTCAATTTAACAAAACGGCCCTACTTGAAAAATTTTTTTAGCGCGGGTCCTCCCTCCCCCGTAGGGAGGAAACCCGCATACGAGGTTGGCCTCATGACGCAATCCGGAAGTGCCAACCTGAAAATTTCACGTTTCAGAACCAAGAGATTGTGAAAATAACGGTGGTTCAAATTTATATCTATATGTATACCTGTATTCATTTGTTTAGCTTGTATGCAAATTAGTATTTTACTAAAGGAAGACAGGAAAATGATAAACTTACTAGTAATAGTGTTTCCCTAAAGCAAACGTGGCGCCTTAAAATTCGTTCTCATTGAGATTTTATTTTATTTTGTTAACGAATGATCAAAACCTACCAATAACTGCTTCTATTCCTTTACTATTGGCACTGGAGATATTAACGAACCGCGCTAAGATGACGCAGTTCCTGCGAGTCGGACTTCTTTAATTCCTTGACTAATCTTCCTCTGGATAATTTTATGTTTGGACTTTATCGATATTTTAAAAGTTGATTCATGTATGTAGATGATCCTTAGTTTTTTTGTTTTTGTTTTTTTAACGGCGCATCGACAAATCTGGGCCATTAGCGCCGATGATCCTTAGTTATCCCCAGGTTGCAGAAGGATCGCCTTCCTTTAGGCTGTACTTATTTTTAAGGTACCTGAAGATACATCTAGGGATGCGAAACATGCAGAGCCGTTTTAATTAATTGAGTTATGTGTTAACTTTGACCTTCCGCCTACACAAGAAGACATAATTATAGTATAGATCGCCTTCTCGAGGAATTTTCTCTATTTATTTTATTATCAAATTGTGTCTAAAAAGACTTCAAAGATCTCATTAACAATTAATAACTCATTTTCTATTATTCCAGCGCTGACGCTTTTTGAAATCTTCTTGGTATACCGATATTACAGAACAGTTCCTAAACTGAGTAACATCTACTCTGTTTACTGAGATGGCAGGCTATTCCATAAACCTAAATACGCATGTCCAACAGAGGCTAATGTGTATATATTAGTATGTAAGGTAGTGTATAGAATAGCATGTAAGAAAAAAAAAAAAAAAAAAATTGCTTGTAAATAGTTGACAATAATATGTACATAGTAATATGTAAGGTTGTGTATAAAATAGCATATATAAAAATAATAAAAAAATAAATAAAATAAAAAAAAAATAAATAAATAAATAAAATAAATAAATAAAATAAAAAAAAATAAAATAAAATAAATAATAAATAAAATAAAATAAAAAATAAAAAAATAAATAAATAAAAAAATAAAAAAAAATAATAAAAAAATAAATTGCATGAAAATAGAAGATAATAATGTGTATATATTAGTATGTAAGGTTGTGTATAGAATAGCTTAAATGAAATTTAAAATGAAAAAATAATGATATAATAATGGTTAAATAGTAAATAATAAATAAACGTAAAACAATCCAACATCACAACATTTTTTCTCATATTACAAAACAAATTATACTAAACACTAAACACTAAATATAATCTAAGAAAAAAAAAAAAAAATCGGGCAATGAGAACCACAAAGTTGTTTGCCCTGAAACCCAAATCCAATCCAATCCAACAGAGGCAACGTCCACTTCCTTATGTTCTTCAAGCACTCAAACAAAACTCAGGGATGCACTCAATAGCACAAGATGCAAACGAAGTCATTCATCATTGTACATAAGTTTTTGTTGTTTTTTTGTTTTTTTTTTTGTAAATAAATTGTTAAGAATATAAAATAAAGATGTATATGTTTCCCTTATCTATGCAGAATGTAAACAGGAGCACGAAAAATCAAATTTTTGCAAAGTGTAAAATATTGTGGCCTCAAGGAGACATTCTCAAAATACTAAGGGGAACAGCTTCAAGTCATTCTCTGCAAAAAGAAGTTGTTTTGGCCAGATTACGAATAGGTCACGCTTTTCTTAAAATCACTTACCTCCTCAAAGTTGTGTAACCCCATGCGTCCAAATTATGCCACGTGACAATGACTGCTGAACATATAGTCGTGGAATGCAGAACATTTACAATATTCTAGCTAAATATCCAAATCCTTTGGACTTTGGAGGAAGTTCTAAAAGACGAGAAGACAACCATGATGAAAATAATAAGCTTCTTAAATTACAACAAAGTGTAGTGTGATAATTAAAAATAAAATGACCCTTTAATCTGATAATAAATTGATAAAATAGGCGGAACGCCAAATTCACTAGTATATGTATTCTTTTCCCAAAATGTTTCACTCCTTTTTAATTCCTCCTCAGGGAAATTTTTTATAAATACAAAGGCTTGTTCTATTCCTCGCGTAAGAAATGCCTAGCCTATATAAGCAAAACCGTGAGCCCAAAATTTTTTTCGCGCGAATTGTTACTAAAAAAACGTTTTCCAGGATTCTGCTGGATAACGAACTTGTTCTTTTGAATGAAACAATATATTGTTGTACCAAACTACATATTATTCATTGATGATGCCACCTACGGCAAATAGCATTCCCAACTTTCATACAAATCGGGCAATTCTTGTATATAGGAGACTACGAACAAACTTGTGTGTGTATATATATATATATATATATATATATATATATATATATATATATATATATATATATATATATATGCAACTGATCCATCTTCCTGACCTCACTAAGCGATAATGGGAGACTCGGCGTCAAATGGCTCAACCGCCACGGACGGACATTGATTCAAAAAAATAAAATAAAAAATATAAATATGCATTTGAATCAACGATATTTTCGTGTTCTATTAATTCTAAAAATGATAATTTATAGCCGGCACTTTCGGATAACACATCGGGTCGAAACTTTAAGCGGAGTGAGGTCCTTTTTATGGAGTGAAAAGGTAATAATAGATACCCATTACAAGGTATTTTATTGAACCATAAAATCAATTTTGAGTATTTTTTTCTAAGAATATGTTGTACTTTATTTTAAGAACTCCAAACGCCTAAAAATAATTTTGGCTCTTCCAAGTTTGGATGATTGATTCTTTCAGAATAGTTGAGATGCTAAAAACGACTTTGTGATGGATCACAACTTATAAAAGAGTGATTACTTATAGTATTGTATATTTTGATTTTATTCATCAAATGCTCATATATAAAAAATATGCCATTTTTAGTTTTGACTATTTTCAGAATAGTCTGAATGATTAGTGTATCCCTGAAAGATCCTCATATCTTTGACTTCATATTTAATCGCTAGAGGAAAGTTGTTGCCTCAGTATGAATGATTTCTGAATGTACTGTCAAAGAGTGTAACAAGTCTGACACCGTTGAGGCATTGTGTATTATTTCTTCAGGAAACAGGAACATTCAGCTCACAGCGAGTTTACGAAACAAGTATCCTACTTGCATAAAGATAAAAGAAGAAATTGATAACTTACAAGCTTTTGGTAAACTATGTTGGCTACCGAGAGACGAAAACTTAGGACTAATGTAAGTGTGAACTGTGGCCGACATTCTGAACTTGTGGCGAAAGAACAAACATTCCAACCACTGGAGTCGTACTACAAACATCATCTCATGATACTCTGACCAAACAATCTTATTATAACAGGCGTCTAGAATTGACTAACAGTAAAGTGGACAGTGAAGTCTATAGTTCACAGTCTAGAACCGACACACCGTCTGTAGACCGGCCATCGTGATACAGATCACCGCGTCAAGAAGTAGTAATAGCCAGGCTACCCTGGTTTATGGTGCTCACCTGTCGATCATGCGACACACACCTCACAATCAAACTCATACTGACTGGGTGACCTTTAAGAGGTGACCTAGAAGTCCCATTTGGGTTGACCGAACTCCTCGGAGGTGGCAGCCATCACATTGACAAAATTCTCCAACACTTAAAAAACATATATTTACATGTTCAAATCTAACAACAAAATAGATACAAAATTTTAAATTAATTTTTGATCATACAAGATTCTATTACCCCTTCAGGATGAGCTAAAGAAAATTTGACATCGCCCTCAACCGAAACGTTATGCAGAAAATGCAAATCGCCTAAGAAGCGTTGCATAAAATTAACAGTAACAAAATTCAGATAGCAATTTTGCACGGGAGGTAAGTGCATTTTCATTCTTATAGTTTTGTTTGGTTTTGTATCAAGAAAGTATAATTTGGTTTTACTTCAGGATTGTAAAGGCCACAGACTCGTTTAGTACGCTGTTTCCCGTAGATTACCGAAGTTAAGCAACCTGGATGGGTGACCTGAGTAGTGTTGGCATTATGAAAACGGTTGGCAACCTGTAGATAGACCGGCGTTAATAGCCCAAATATCGATACACCGTTAAACACTCACAAATAAAATAAAATAATGAACCAATTTCACTTATTCAGGGACACCCTAAAATGTTGAGCAGGAACGTCATAAAAAACATAAAATAAAAATATTAATCCTTCTTTTTTTTTTCCTTTGTCGTTTAAAGGCCATTCAACCACTATTGGGTCATTTGTGCCTCTTGGTCGGTCCGTTGGTTGCATCGAAGGCAGAGACAAAGCCCGACGGCCAGCGGGAGGCGGACCTAGCCAAGGTCGAGTAGAGTCCCCCGCGCCAGTTCTACCTTAGTGGCCCGGATCTGGTGACTGGCTCTTAGGCTCTTAGGTTCTGATGGAAGGTGAGCTTGCTGGTGCCAGGGCAACCAAACCGACATGTTAATCCTTCAATTAGACAAACAATAATCACATCAAAACCGATCTGCTGAAGAGTAAACTGTTCAATCAGAGGATAAACATTTATTTTTGATACATTTTATTCTACTTTTAAACTTTGAAATGGCTCTCCTAAAACTATAAGTTTGAGGCATGACTTTTTTGAAAGAATTGAACTCTATGTACATGAGACATTTAAGAATTTCTGTTTTAATTTTAACGTCCATTATTATTGGAACGGGTAATCCACAGATATTCACCTTTTTCTAGCCAGGATAGAGGTGATGCTTACAATTATTTAGAAATGACACCCATTGGAAATCGAACACTAGGCAAGGAGTGTTCGAGATTGAAGGATGGTTGAGGATTCTGAAATGGTTATGTAAGACACTAAGATTAGATTGTGGACAGTGTTAGCCACTCACTATCTGTAGGTCAGAGCTTCAATACAGAGAAAGGTCACGAATAGTATTGTTTTGTTTCGTCCATCTTCTTTAGGTAAGCCAATTACGTTTATGTGTAATTTCCTAGAGTACTCATTGACCAAAGTCCGGCTCTCAAGAGCTGCGTCGTCTTAGCGTGATTCCATAACGTATTTACTACCCATGGCGTATTTTAGCGCTTTTCTAACCCTTCCTCCATAGGGAGGAAACCCACTAAGGTTGACCTCATGAAGCAATTCAGAACTGCCGACTAGAAAATTTCACGTTACAGAACTCATAGATCACGACAATAACGGTGGTTCAAATTTGTATTATATATATATATATATATATATATATATATATATATATATATATTTGTCTGTAAGCTCTGTAGCTGCTCCAAAAATGGTCCGATTTTGATGAATTTCGGTACAAAATTCCTTCGTCTAATTCGAAAGGTCAAATTCATTAACCAGTAGAATCCATCCACCGGACGTAATTTTTTGTAGGAAAATTAAAAAAAAAAAAAATCGTAGCGCTTAAAAAACAAATGAAACCTTCTGTAAAGCGAGAAAAGTTGATACAGCTGTATTACCTAATAAATTTCGCGTTGATTATTCAGAAACGTCTGATTCAGTTGAAAATTGTTCCAGACGTTTGACATTCATCTAAAGAAATTGTAAGATATTTTGGTTGCGTTTGTAGTTAATGAAGTATTAGAAATGTTAGGATAGCATTTGTAGTTAATGAAGTATTAGAAATGTTAGGATAGCATTTGTAGTTAATGAAGTATTAGAAATGTTAGGATAGCATTTGTAGTTAATGAAGTATTAGAAATGTTAGGATAGCATTTGTAGTTAATGAAGTATTAGAAATGTTAGGATAGCATTTGTAGTTAATGAAGTATTAGAAATGTTAGGATAGCATTTGTAGTTAATGAAGTATTAGAAATGTTAGGATAGCATTTGTAGTTAATGAAGTATTAGAAATGTTAGGATAGCATTTGTAGTTAATGAAGTATTAGAAATGTTAGGATAGCATTTGTAGTTAATGAAGTATTAGAAATGTTAGGATAGCATTTGTAGTTAATGAAGTATTAGAAATGTTAGGATAGCATTTGTAGTTAATGAAGTATTAGAAATGTTAGGATAGCATTTGTAGTTAATGAAGTATTAGAAATGTTAGGATAGCATTTGTAGTTAATGAAGTATTAGAAATGTTAGGATAGCATTTGTAGTTAATGAAGTATTAGAAATGTTAGGATAGCATTTGTAGTTAATGAAGTATTAGAAATGTTAGGATAGCATTTGTAGTTAATGAAGTATTAGAAATGTTAGGATAGCATTTGTAGTTAATGAAGTATTAGAAATGTTAGGATAGCATTTTTTTAAAAGCTTACGATAGAAAAGCCCGACTAATATTTTGGTTAAAAATGGCTACAATCTCTCGCTATTTATGCTATATGATAGAAGAATTTTTAAAAGATAACCCATAAGCAAGCCAGCTGCTGATGAATTTTCGTTGGTCGAGTTCAACACCGAATGTATCTGACTTGGAACGACTATTCACGAATGTAGCCAATTCCCCTTTCCTGTTTGATTTCAGCCACGTTATGCCCTTAGGCCGAGCGCAAATTGAGAGGAGAGTAGGCATAGCAGAGGCAGAGGGAAAACAAGACAAAAGAGGGACGTAGCACCCAGTTCAGAGCTGTCACCGCAAATTGAACCCAGCTCAGTAACATGGCTACTTCCGATGGACGTGGATGCTTCGTTACTTTTGCCATCCCAAAAAAAAAAAAAAAAAAAGAAAAGAAAAAAAAAATGGAATAGAAGGAAAACTAGGGAATTTTTGTGAACAGAAACTGATGCGAGTTCAAATTTTTAAAAACGATTTCAGACGACACTTATGAATCATCATTACATCCATCAGAATTGTTGGGGGCAAACTGAATTTATGCCTCATTTATGAATAGATAAATAAATAATAGGTACATAAAATAATTTATCAGATGGTAAAAAGCTACCTTGCCCATTTTCACAGCCAGATTTTAACCAATGAATGCAAGTATATAAAAATTATAAACAGAAAATCACCTTGGTTGCGGATGATCATCAATAAATAAATTTAGAGCAAAATATAAAGAGTCTCTATTCCAAGCTTATCAATTCACACCAAGAATAAGGATTATATGATAAAAATGCTGAGATGACGCAGTTCCTCCATTTCTAACTTTTTTAATAGTTTAGTAATTGCCAAACTAATGGAAAGCCTCTAATATTCCACAACCTCTAGTCATAAATTACAGGAGTTTTGCAGGAGGTTAATAATTAAATGAATAATTTTTTTTTTTATTTTTACATTTTGGTGCATCTACTGCCGAGGTCATTTAAATGAATAATTAATCATAATTTCAACTTTAATCAATATTTTGTATAGATATATTTCAAAATATTTCAGGAAAAACGACATAGCAATAAAAATGGCAAGCGATCTTTACTTAAAGTCATGCTTCTGTTTATCACTGAAAACTGGCGTCATTATCACTGGAATTATTCAAATGGTATGTAAAAAAGATATGCTAATGACACAAAAGAACTAAAGTTTCTGTTATAATTTTATTATAATGCTTCATAGTTCAATTCAAATATTTGTTTCAGATTATCAGCCTCCTTTATTATTTGAGTGAATTGGTTTTCACACTTATCCTCGTACATCTATTCAATTCATCTGGACTTGACTTTCCTAGTTTGTACATGTATTTTTTTTATTTATAGTTATTATTTAAATTATCTATGATTATCTCAGCCTCTTAGTAAATACATGGTGAATAATGGACTTCTCAACAAAAAGGCCCCCAGGAGATGCAATACACAAATTACTGAGAATTTTAAACATTATAATTTATGAAATATTTCATTATATATTTTTAACTTCATTTTTCAGGAAATATTTTTGGTTTACAGGTCAAACAAGACGACATAGTAATTTACCGGATGATTGGCATTTTTCATTTGACAATTAATTACACTCTGATGTAAATATAATTTTTAGCATAATATAGTTTAAATAAAAATGGTTTCCTAGAAAAAAATATTAAGTCACAACATTTAAAGTTATTTACAAAAGGAGAAAGAATAATTTGACAAAACTTCCTAAACACCTAACTCCACAATTTTTAAAAGAACATGGATACTGAGATCATATTTTTCTTAGATTTTTACTAAGCCAAATGTCATTATGTATTCAAAACGATACAGATATATCAGCATTTACTGTACATATTTATTTACTGTACATATCACATTTTTGACTGAAGAAAGGAAAACACCACCTGAACAAGTGTACAAATAATGGGATACGGAAGGAAACAATATAGACAAAAAAATAGCCTTTAATTTCTCTAGTAATAGTTTTTTTTTTTTTTTTTTTTTTTTTTTTTTTTTTTTTTTTTTTTTTTTTTTTTTTTTGTATATTCTGATACTTTTTGAAAATTATAAATTACAATTGTACAACTACAATAAATAAACTCCCTTCCTCAAGGTATTCTTAAGGAAGAAAATAAATATAATTGTAATGTATTAAATTTGTAAGAATATAAAAATTTCATACAAGCAGTAGTATTTTTTAATAGAAATTAAAACAGCTGGTTATAACAAAATATAAGGACATGACAATCCTCCCCACATGTTGAAAAGAGATAAAAAATTAATAAAAAAATCAAAAGTCTCATTATTTTAACTGACACATATCACTTAACAACTAAGAGGGAGGAGAGAAAATTGTCCTCGGTTTTCTTGAGCGGACAGGGTACCGCCTGGGATTTGATTGTTGTGGACTGGACTTGTCTCTTAAGTAATTTGGTTGTGTAACCTCTGGAGTGGATCCCATCCTTGTCGCCAATTGTAATGTATTAAATTTGTAAGAATATAAAAATTTCATACAAGCAGTAGTAGTTTTTAATAGAAATTAAAACAGCTGGTTATAACAAAATATAAGGACATGACAATAATTAAATATAAATATACACACACACACACACATATTTCATATATTATTGTAAGAGGCGGATTAGCAAGGATGGGATTTAGAGAGATAGATTTTACAGAAACGGAATTTCATTTCAAAGCTTTAATTTATATTAAGATTACTGTTACATACATAAAGATCATAAAACATTGCTAAAATGAGAGACAAGTTGAGTGAGAGAGAGCTAATTGGAGTGACTACTATCAATTGGGGGCTAAGAGAATATCGGGCCGAGTACCGAGTACTGTGAATCTGTCTACGTTTTCCTGATTTCCTTTTAGAGTATTACCTACTGTGTTTTCATTTTCAATTTCCATTCTGCCTTTGAGCTGGACAGTAGTGCTCTTTGTATTTAGATTCATTTACATATATCCTTCTGTAAAATCGTAAAATGGACAGTGTTCCAAACTGACAAGAAACAAGTCAATTATTTATACCTAATGGACTAATACCTCTTGTGACCGGGCAATGATAGCCACGTAGTTCTTTGCCCTAAAAAACAAACAAACAAACAAACCACTTGTGACGAACTAAACATCTGCCATTTACCACTAGCTGAAAATAGGGGTAACGGGTGAAAAACATATTGATGAAGAAATACTATTTCCTCTCAGAACAAATGTGAAACGAATCAGCCTCTATATGACCATGGAGATCAGCAATTGATCTCGCTGGCCAAGAGTGTAGAGCTGTCAGAGTCTAAGGTCGTAGTTCGATTCCCCCTAGGAGTAGAGGCTTTTCTTTCAAAAAAAAGAAAAGGCATTAGCCAGAAAAGTCTGGTAACCTGTAGATAACTTGTCCTAAAAATCTGAGTGTAATATACATATGACTGTCAAAATTTAAATAAATGAAAAAGATAAAATGTGACTTATTACTTTGTGACCCCTCTACTAGACAATGTTCACTATTGGGGAAATTTAAAAAAATATACAATTCAGCATTTAAAAAAAAAAAAAAAAAAAAAAAAAAAAAAAAAAAAAAAAAACCTTAAAATTTCAATGGGAACTTGGTTCGGGCTGTAAACGGTTAATGTAACATTACTTTCTACAATCCCATTAATAAAAGTACAGATTGACTTTTTATTGTTGTTTTATTTTAGCTATTCTTAATACAGTACTTAATACATTTATCAAATATTACTTTTCAGTCATGGTTGTTATATTATTGTCTGAATACCAAGCAGTCCAAAATGCTATATTCGGAGGATTCCTCCTTTACGGAGCTATAAGTGTAAGTATTAAGCTCTTTATTCAGAATTAATACTTTTGTAGCTTTTCTGGTTTTCTTTTCTTCATTAACCGTTCAAGTGCCCAGCTGTCATGTGGGCTGAGCCTTTTTAGTAGCTTGAATTTGCTGTGCCCCATCTGTAGTAATCCACCATTGTGCCTTGTGTCGTTTTCCATCTAAATGAGCCTAGAGAGACTAATGGCTGATTATATAGAAAAGAAAACTAATAGATACAATAGTCCCGTTAGACCACGTTTGGTGTATGTTTGACAGACATCGATCAGTGATGAAGGTATGACCCCAGCAGATGAATATATTAAATTTTTATTTATATGTTAACTTAATATGTTTTTTTACGTTATTTTTATTATGCTTAAATTATCAATTCTGGGAAAGCTATAATAAATGAAACAATAATAATAGATAAACAATAGTGTGCCTATACTTTTGAAAACTTTATGAGAAAATTACTTAAACAAATTACAATAGAACAACTTCAAAACCAAAACATTGAGGAAAACTTGGAAAACAATGAAGAAAGCAGTTGAGCGCCAGCAATCCTGTGCACAGGATGGTGCTTAACTTGGCTTGTATTCAGCAGCAGTTATAACTTTTTCAGAATGGATTCTCTTCTACTTTTCAGTAGATTTTGTCATGAACTAGTGCCTCCTTGATCTTGGTACATTATAAATAAAAATTATGAGCAAAAAACCCTAAAGTAACAAATATAATGGCCAATGCAAGATCCAAGCTGTATTCCACCACGTGACAGTATCAACGTTAAGGGAAAACCAATTCAGAAAAATTCAGGAGATTCAAAAAAATTATTTTATTTCAAATACTTTTTACTCCAACTAATCAATATTTAGAAACTACTTTCACTATATTTCTATTTATAATAAAATTTCTCGAGTAATAACTATTCAAACGGAAATAATAATAATAATGGTCTCAGCTTTATAGTGAAAATTATTATGTTTAAAATTAAATACCAAGAATGAGGGCCTTTCATCCATTTAATACAATATGAATTTATTTAATATGAAGGTAGTAAACCATAATTTAATGAACATTAATGAGATGTTAAAAAAAATGTTTCATCTTTTCAGGATACCTCAAGAAAATCTGGATTTGTACTCTCTTGGCTAATATTCAATATATTAACTACAAGCCTTTCTCTCCGCATTTACTTTTTGAATTTCATAATTAAAAATAACAACAGTTTAGTCATAATATTGGAGGAGACCCTTCCAGTATGTAAGTACCTTAATAGTATTTAACCTATTCACCACTGCACCCGCACTGGTGCGAGCTGACAAATACTGAACTGAATTCCTCCTACCAAGGGGCTTTTCTTATTATTTTAGTAGTCCCATTAGTCCACTGCTAGATAGTAGGTTATGTATAACTTGCTCCTGTCTCCAATGTTAGGACTAAGCTCACCAATTAGTAAAGGGATAAAGAAAAATAAAAAATCAACTCCGAGTGAGGCATGCAGCACTGGCCAAATTATTTTCACATGACCCACACAATGCCCGTGTATTGAATATAGCACCAGGACCCCTGCTAGGGGGACAATTGGTCAAGGACCTGTGGTCTCAGTGTGGCCCAGCATCATTTTTTTACTCAGTGGTCTAAATATCGTGTCAAACTACTTAAACAAACAGACTGACACATCACTACTTCCACAAACAAAAGGGTGACATATTTAATTTAGACATTCAAACTAAGAAAAATAAATTACCCGGGCATCCCTTCACCGACGACGTAAACAAACTTACTTCACCCCACTATAAATACCATGACAAGAAAGCCCAGATTCAGTAAACACTTAGCACCGGCTTGAGGCTCGCCCATAGTACTCAAACCGGTCAGTGACGGTGGACTCTACCTATAGGTATGACAATAGTACATTTACTGGCGGACCTAACCCTTTAGATTATTTACAACAAAAAAAATACATAGTTTATTTTTTATAGCAAAAACAATAATATATTTGTAGCTAGCATCTGACTCAATTAATAAAATAAAATAATTTGGTTCCTGGGTAAACCCTCACTTTCATAGAGGAATCATAAACAGTTGCTTAATCTTAGTTGCAAAGCCTGCATAAATAAATCAAACATTTTCCTCTATTTTTTAATATTATATTATCTTATGTATTTTCTTTCAATAATTTGTTTCAGTTGCTCAGATACTGGCAATATATGTTGTGTACAGCTACTACAGAACCCTTCCAAAACCTTTCAATCAATACAGCTAGAGAAAAAGTACGACAGCCTAAAATAAAATGAAAGCAGTGATTTGAGAATATTGAAAATATTTTATTAAATTGAACACCTAACCCCGCGGGATAGCCGATTGGTCTCCAACATGAGCCTTCGGTACATATATAATAATTGAATAAACATCTAAAACAAATTCTTATTTATAAAATAAAATATATTTACATTCAATGGAAAGAAAACTTACCATATGTATTTTTTTTATATATGGAGCAAAAATTATGCCAATATTACTGGCTCTTGATTATCTGCTTAGACAAATAAGAGTTGTGCAAAAAAAAAAAAAAAAAAAAAAAAATTGTGCATAACACTAAAAAATCTAATTTACACAACACTACTGCAGCAATTTAACACTTGTTATATTTGAAATTAGTGTATACCTTACAGTCATTATGTTTCTTTGTTCACATTTCTTTTGTATATATACTAATATATAATGTTTATTACTACATATTTTTCTACTTTTATATTGTTCATCCATATTTATTTCATTATTATTATATTAATATAGCTAAAAATTATACTATACTGTGCTCTTGCAACATTATATTTCCTGGTACTCTTATTTTCCTTTAATTTATGAACAGTGTTTATTATCCTATTAAAATAATTGAGCCAGACTCCTTCGCAAAATTCGATAAATGATGCCAGAGTTCAAACAACAAAGCCAATCCTTCCACAGATTTTTATTTCCACATAGCACTATCAATGAAAAACGCCACATCAAGCACATTTCTCGGAAAGGTGGGAAGTATAAGGTCATTACTGAAGCAAGTGCTTAAAATAATTTATATAAATAAAAAATAAACATGACTAGTTTTGCTCTTATATATTTTTAATGAACGGGTTATTAATTTATTTATTTTAATTTTAACATCCACTTATACATAACACATATATTTGTGGTTTATTAATTATTATTGTTTTTACAAATCCCATAGATTTTTTTTTTTTATAATTGTTCTGGAGCAAACCCAACCATTCAATGGTCATATAAATTAAAGCACACACACACATATATATTATTTTTTACAATACATTCCACATTATTTGGGGATGATATCTAACATTTTTTGTTGTTTACATATAATTATTACACAAATTAGTTGTTGGTTCTCACATTTTATGGTTATTTGTAGCACAAATATCTTGTTTGCCTCGAAAGTGCTAAGCAGAAATAAACTTTGTGGAGGGATTGGCATCGTTATTGTTTTTAACCTCTTTTTAAAAACACCCCCTGAAAGCAAAGAGTATTAAAGGATGAACAGTCCTCTGTGTCTAGTATTGAAGGTTCAATTCCCACTAATGTGTAGGTCACTCCTTTCAAGGCAGGAAAAGGATGGTAACCTGCAGATTCCCTTTTCTAAAATTTGAGATTTATTTATAAAGTAACATTCAAATTAAAATAAACAAGAATCAAACCTATTTATTTTTCTCGGTTTGGTTATCTAGATTTTTTATGTGCCTTATTTTGCACAAGATTCTACCTTACATATTGTCAGAAATATGCGTGAGTTTCAAAGTCATAGAGGAAAAAAAAACGTTTTTAAATAAATTAAAATGATTTTATTTATAATGGAAATAAATTATCATTTTACTATTTTGATTTTGTTAAGTAAAAAAAAAATGATTTAATTAATTGATATATACAGGTTAACAAAATAAATATAAATATCATTTGAAATTATTATTGAAGAGAAAGTATTTAACACAATTTTTTCCCTTTAGTAGCTTCTTCCAAAAAGTGTGTAAAATTTTGGTTTTTCCTGACATGCAGGATTGATGCACCTATCCGAAGAAGAAATGCCAGGTTTAGGCTGTTCCAGAGGGATGCAAAGACTTTTGGCACCCATTGAAGGAGCTCCAGAGTCTACTTCAGTATCTGTCCGTGCGCTGCCTTCTTTAATTTCATCTTCGCATTTTATATTTCCACAAAAGGGAGACAAAATTATGCACTTGTTGTCGAGGTGTTTACAAAATGCATCCCAATCTTTGCAAATTACTTTGTGGGACTCTAATTCCTCGGTTGCCTTTTTAAATAAATTAGCTTGTATCTCATCTAAAAGAGACTTAACTCCATTGGCAAGGTTATTAGAAGGAATAACCGATTTGGCTCCAGTGTCCCTCCTAACTGCAACAACCTGACTAGCTTGTATGTCTTTAGGTCCAATTTCAATTCTTATAGGAACTCCTTTCAATTCCCAGTGATTAAATTTCCATCCCGGAGAATAGTTGTCTCTGTAGTCACCTTCTACTTTTATGCCCGATTCTTTCAGTTCTAGTTCAAAATTTTTGCACATTTTCAATAGTTTTTCCTTTTCGTTTTCAGACGTATTAACAGTGAGTCCACAGGGCACAATAACCACCTGAAGACTAGCGACTCGTGGAGGAAGGACGAGTCCTTGATTATCAGCGTGGATCATTATCATTACACCAATTGTTCTAGTGGTCATACCCCAGGAATTTTGGTAAACATACTTCTTTTCCTGTGTTTCCGGGTCTTCATAAACAATTTCGAACATTTTAGAAAAGTTTTGACCCAAATGGTGAGAAGTTGCTCCTTGAATTGCTCTCCCGCTTGCTCCGATGTAGCCTTCTACTGTAAGAGTATAATCTCCACCAGCAAACTTTTCCTTCTCAGTTTTTCGTCCCTTCACAACGGGTACTGCAAGGAAATCGGTATAGACTTTCTCATAGAGATCTAAAATGCGATATACTTCTTCTTCTGCTTCGGGAAGAGTTGCAAATGCTGTGTGTCCTTCTTGCCAAAGAAATTCCCTAGTCCTGAGAAAAGGTTGAGGATGTTTGAATTCCCATCTCACGACATTATTCCACTGATTCATCTTAATTGGCAAATCCCTGTAAGATTGAATCCATTTGGCAAAAGCTGGATACATCACAGTCTCGCTAGTAGGACGAATGGCAATAGGCTCAGCTAGGTCACTCTCTCCTGACTTCGTAACCCAAGCCACTTCTGGAGCAAAATCTGCAATATGCGTCTTCTCTTTTTCCAAAACAGAACGTGACACAAACATTGGGAAGTAACAATTTTTTACCCCCAATAATTTTATTTGGCTATCCAGAAAATCTACAATAGCTTCCCAAATGGCAAATGACCAGGGCCTTAATATATAACAACCACTGACATCGTAATATTCGATTAGCTCTCCTTTCACAATAACTTGAGAATACCAATCAGGCAGATTTTCTTCTTTACGAGCTTCGATACCAAGTCGTGTAACTTTTTTTACATTACTCTCTTTATCAGGTGACACTTTTTCTTTCGTTTTCTGATCTTTTTCCTCAGGTTTATCTTTTTTTTGTTTGCCTCTTTTATTTTGCTTTTGACCTTCTGCAACATATTCTTTTCCAGTAATATTTTTATATTCTGACTTCAATACTAATAACTGCTGGACAGCTTCATTTATAGCCTCCTTGGATGCATTTGATGACTTTAACGTCCTGACTACATCACCCTGCTCTTTTATTTTTGACTCCACCTCTGCAGCAAGACTCTCAGATTTATTGCTATCAATGATAACTGGAGATTGAACTGTTACATTTTCTTTTTGTTTTGGGGCAATAGATTTTGAATTATCTTGATTAGGTTTCCAATCGACACCTGTCAGAGTCTTAAAATCTGCTTTTAATTTTAAGAGTACAGCTACCTCTGCATCAATAACATTTTTGGGCGATTTTGACATTTTAAGATTCCTCACCTTATCTCCTTGTTCTTTAATATTTAAATCTATTTGAGAGGCTTGATCAGAAGAATTATTTTCTTTCCCAGGTCCTTTTTCAACTTCAGGTTTCCAGTCTTGGCCAGTTAAATTTTTGAATTTAGATTTAAGCTCCAGGAGTATGCTAACTTCTTGTTCTATTGCATTCTTAGCTGCTTTAGAACTCTTCAGCTGTCGAACTTTGTCTCCTTGCTGCTTGATTTTGTTCGATAGTTCAGCTTGATTATTTGGATCAGAACTACTTTTTGCAGAGGATTTGGGATGACTGCTTTCAGCTGAGTTGCTACTAGGAACCCAGTCCTTTCCAAAGAGATCTTTGTATTTTGCTTTCAAAGCAAGAAGGTGTTTTACATTTTCATCAATTAATGACTTCTCAGCTTTGTTTTGTTTTAGTGAGCGTACCTTATTTCCAACTTCTGCTATTTCTGAACTCAATTTCTTTTCATCTTCGGACACTAAGCTGCTTCCTGTACTTGATGGAGCAATATCTGGTTTCCAATCTTCACCAAATGCTGCTTTATATGATTCCTTCAGTTTTAATAATTTTTTAACTTCATCAGTAATTATTTCCTTGTTAGCCTTACTTTGTTTTAATTGGCGGATTTTATCTCCCTGCTCTCGAATATCTTTATCAAGGCCAGTTCGGTCCTGGGAAATAATTTTCTTTTCCGGAGAGCTTTGAATTACTTGTTCATGTGCCTTAAGTGCTGAGGGCACACAAGGAAATAATTCTTTTGTATGACCATCTGGAATATAAAACAAAACAACAGGACCCTCTCGGCCAGTATAAATGCTTGGAGGGCTATAAGGCACATCACAAATAAAGAAACCTTTTCTCTGTAGCTGAATAATATCTGACTTCTTTAAACTTGCAAGCTCTGGATCCCCAATCATCTTCACTTCAACCTTTGTATTAGGATTAATATATGTTTTGAAATCTTCATCCTTTCCTAATATGGGTTTGCTAACCAGGAAGTCAAAAAATACACAAACACACTCAATGCACTTGACTTTTGGAGTATCAGCTAACCAAGTGAGTTTCAATGTTTTCTTAAAGTTTTTATCCTCAAAATTAGGCTCTGCATTAATTTCTTCAATGACATTACCATTCTTCTTAACAGAAATGATCTTCACATTTCCCCAGTTAATTAATGTAACATTTTCCCCTTCTTTTACAACTTGTGCATCGACTTCATCAATCCATACTTTAGGAGCAAGCCACACACTCTTTTCTCCTACTTCAGGATTTTTTGGATGTTTCATAGCCTTTACTTCCTCTTCCTTTACGCCCTTAATCAACAGAGGAACTTTTCGTTCAGCATCGACTACTGTAAACCGTGGGGCAATTGGGTCGATTACTTTCTTGTTAAAAGCCCATATTTTGTCCCATTCCATCACTACCACTGACCTAGAAGAACCCTGAGCAGCTATAAACTGCTTCAGGCCTTCAACTGTCATACCTCGCCTTAGAACACCTCGCACAGTAGGCATCCTTGGATCATCCCAACCATCTACATAACCATTTTCGACAAACCAAGTTAATTTTCTTTTAGAAAGAACTGTATTTGTCATATTGAGCCTTGAGTATTCCCATATATACGGCTTTCTTAGTTCTAAAACATCTATGAACCAGTAAAACTGCTCATCTCTGTCATGATATTCCATAGTTCTAAGAGAGTGTGTTACGCCTTCAATGCTGTCAACAATTGGGCAGGCAAAATCATAAGTCGGATATACTTTGTACTTTGTGCCTGTTTTGGGGTGGGCTTCATTCTTACATCTGTATATAGTAGGATCTCTCATACATCCATTCAATGATTGCATATTTATTTTTGCTCTCACACAACACTTTTGACCAAATTCAGTTCCTTTCTTCATTTCTTCCCACATGAAGAGATTTTTTTCAAGATTATTATTTCTATTTTTCGAATCTACTTTTTGTTCTCTTTCATTTTTCATTATTTCTGGGTCAGTATCATCGACATAAGCTTTTCCATCCTTCAAAAGGCGCTCACACATACCCAGCATAAGATCAAAATAATCAGAAGTATGAGAGAATTTATCATACTCTATTTTTAGTAAAGACATATCTTCTAAAATAACCTTTTCAAAATCCACTTTTTCTTTTGCAGGATTAGTATCATCGAATCTCATTATGAGTTTTCCTTTAAATACATCACGGTAGTATTGATTAAGTAAAGCTGCTTTAGCATGACCAATATGTAAATAGCCACTTGCTTCAGGAGGAAACCTAACAACCACTTTTCCCATTTCTGCACCAGGTAATTCAACAAACTTTCCCTCATCTTTTCTACTGGAAGAAGAATCACTTTCAGTAAGCATTGCATCGTTTGGAATTGATTCCAAAGTTTCTTTAACACTAGGGTTATTGCCAATTAAAGAGAACCATCTATACAGATTACGGGGTATTTCATCATCTTCAACAGGACAATTCCATTTTTTATTACTTACGATTTTGCTCCAAACAGCTAAATCTGCAGCTGTCAAGCTGTTCCCAACCAGATAAGTAGACGAAGCAAGAGTGGTATCAAGATATGACAGACTTTCACTGAATTTTTTGTCACAACTCAGCGGTCCCAAACTAAAAGAAATCCAATGGTCTACTTCACATCTCTGTAAAGGAGTGACACCAAAAATTTGGTTCTTCGGGTCGAAATTACACAAGTACCGAAATATAAGGGGTTCCGCGGTGAAAGTTTCATTAGAATCAGTGAGGAGACTTGTTTTACTGTCCCAAGTAATCGGAATCTTCAACTGAAGATACTTGATGACAACTAAAGGCCCCAGAGGGACTTTCTTCGTATTTGCAGTTAAATGCATAACTCAAATATGGGAGAAGAAAAGCAACACGTTGACTCTAGTTGCCTCTTAGCGAAGGTTACTCTACTATGCACAAAGAAGTAGAAAAACATTGCTTATTTGAGGTAGACAGATTCCAAGACAATTCGCGATTAAATCCTTCTTGTGACGTTTTCAGTCAGCATATAAAATACAGTTCGCATATTTTTTTTTGTTTTTGTTTTTTGGTTTTATTTTTCCTTTGTTTTAACTGTAGCCTCTTTAAGTAGCTCGTTTAGTTCAATTGCGCATGCGCGAACTTCTGAGAGTGCCCCCTCGGAGGGGCGATTCTTTGTTTTTTAAATAAAGAATTTCGTCTTCTTCTTCCATTAAATAATAAATATTAGATAGAATCAGGGCCCCCTAGCGAGTGAAAAGCAACTCGACCTACAAGATTAATTGTGCCCCAAGTAATAAATATTAAGAATTGAAAAAATTGGTCAATAAAAAATTAACTTCAAGAAAACGGGTTTTTATTCAAATATAGCAACCTGACTCCCACTATCTCCATTCTGGCAAACACTACAATCTCTTCTGAGAAAACAAAATGAGGATAAGAGGCTGCTATTAGATTATTATTCCTATCCTAACATAATATATGTATAATTATGTATCTTTAGACAAGTAATATGGCAATGGAAAATGTATTCAAATGAATTGCTTTCTTCTTAGGATCACTATGAAGAGAGAGAAGGAAAAGATAAGATGGGTTCAGAATCATCACACAAGAGTAGATTATTGTTCTTGGAATAATGTAGGTCATATTATTTATTTTGAATTTATTTTAATAAATTTACTTCAAAACATATAAATTCATTTTATTTAAGTACACAATATTCTAAGCAATTCAAATTTACATTGTAAAAGATTACAAAAAATAATTATGTACACATACTTTAGTTACATACTCATCAAATTTGAATTAATCAAATATATAACATAAATTTTAATAAAAGTAAGATTTTTGAATTAAAATGACTAGGTGAACTTAAATAAAGGATAGCTAAGAAATTTATCATTACCAAAAGCATCAATTTATATCTTATTTCATCAGACTATCCTTATTTGGCATAAGAATTTGGCTTCTTTCCCCAGCAGCTTATATCCGTACTGGTTATTGTACAACCAATACAGCAAATATGGATTCACAATGAAGCAGCTTAAAATGTAATACTATCGATACTTAAATATAATATTATTTATTATCATTATTTACAGATGTTACCTTGTGCACATGCAGGAATATACTCCTTAACATCTTAATGAATGATAGTTATAGAATAATATAAATTTCATTTTATTAATCTTAGAATAGTTTTATTAGTAGCTGTGCATCATACATATGTATGTACATACATATGCAATATAGGCATCACCTCAACAAATTAGGTTATATTTTTTTATTTTAAAGTTGAAAATTTATGAAGTAAAAAAAATAATATGTTATGATCAGTCATTAACAGGCTTTTCTACACTAACATTACATAGTTATTGTAAATGGTTAACAACAAAATATTAAAATAAAAACACCAAGTTTTTAGAATTAGTAATTGAAACTTTATTAAAGTCTAATGACCAGCAATTAATTTCATAACCAACTGAGCTTCGATGAGGTGCTTGTATTATTAATTTAATAAAGATTTATGAAAATGTTTTATTTTATTTGCTGGTAAAACGTGAGCAATAAATAAAAGAAATATTTTGTCTTTGAACTAATTTATTTAAGCTAAAGAAGATTAGGGAAAAATATAGTATATGCATATTTAATTTATAGAAGCTATATACAACATTGAAACAGATCAATGTTAAGATTTACAGGCAGACTGAAAATTAGTTACCCCCCCCCCCTTTTTACTATTCCTTATTGTGTTTCATAAATCCTCAGGAAAACAAAAAAATATATTATGAAATGAGGGATTGTAAAGAACTTATATTAAAATTGGAAGCATACTATTATTTATTGCATGTTCTCTTTATTATGAACATATTTGTACAATTAATTTATTTGTCTAGCAAATTTTTACTAATTGACTAAAGATGGGTATAATATTATAATATGGTGACCCTTTTTATGTGTTTGTAATTTTAACACAGAATAATACTAGCCTTTAATAGTCATTTATTCAGTATGTTTTACATGTTTGCTCTCAACAAGATGCATCTTTGGGTGCATTACAAGTAGGAATTTACAGCTTTATACCTTCTGGTGGAAGGGCCAGGACTAGACTGATAAAATTAATCATGGCTACTACAGATCAGCTGACTCTAATCAATAGTGTTACTGACAATATGGAGATTGTCGGAGTTTGGTCCTGAGGTTAATAAAACTATTAGTGAGAAGAACGTTTTTTAAAGGAGTCTTTATCATTTTATTAATGTTAATTTTCTTTTCTTTTTTTTTGTTTGTTGAATGATTTTTTTATATATTGGGGGGCAATGTCTGCTGAATTCTGTTGAAATTACAAAACATAAATGAGAAATGTTTACCTGTGAATAGTTGTCTTGTGGATTTTCTTTTAAAATGGCAGGTCATATATTATAAAAACTTCAACTTTTCATTAATTATTTTTATTTTATGCTCTATATTTCATTTTAGCCTCAAATTAGGAAGACCTTCGGCAGGCAGGGCAGTGTCTAAACTATTAAAATAAAATGACACATGTTTTTATGAAACACGTAGAGCACAAGATAAAAAGAAATTAATGAAAAGTTGAATTTTTTATAATATATGACGTTCTGCCATTTTAAATGACGTAAATTGAGAACAAGTGTCACAATCTTATATGTAATGTCTTGTGGATTGCATTACATAATTTTAATGTACACATATTAAATCCCAAAGGCTCCATTGAGATGGAGGGATCAATAACAACTCAGTCGTAGGTCCTTGATTCAGTAGGACAAGAAAATGCTCTTATATGGAAAAGAAAATTAGTTAGCAAACATCCTACTTGCTTCATAATGATAAAATAGCCCAAAGCAATAATTCCATATTAGTCCATTGCAAGATATAGATGCTTTCACTTTATATAAGTTGATTCAAATAAATCAAATGAAGAAAACAACAAAACTTTTGGTAGGTACAATTCAAAATTGTCATCTCCGCGTCCTGTTGTTAATCGTGGGAGAATCTGGTGCATTAATGACAATAGGCGACATCTGTTCCTCACGATCAGTGGTAGTCTTCGTCAATTCTTCTGTGTAGCTGTTAACTACTATGACACAGTAGCCTACTACCACTGAAACAGAATTTTATCATTCAACACAAATGTTGTAAATACATTTAGAGACTAATAAAAATATTAATTTGATAAATTTATTTTTCTTTTAAGTAACACATCATTAAAAATTAAATGACCCTTTATTCTGATGTAGGAATTGTCAAAATAGGCAAAAGCATAGTTAGTCTTCACTCTTCCCTACACGTTTCACATTTTAGTGGTTTCTCTTCAGGAGCATCTTTTTAGCAATAAAAAGGCTTACAGCCCCTTGAGAATTTAACCACAAATAGGTCTTATAATTAGAACAATCTTTTTAATATTTAGTTGTTCGATTAGTTATTAAGTAAACCATATTATTTATTTTTTGCCAAATTAATCAATTTTTTTATTTATTTGAATTCATTTCTTGTCAGTATTCTTCTTTACATAAAATGCTCATGTTATCAGAATTAAAAGTATTTTTATACTTTACAGCTTGATATGCAAATGCTGTTTTATTTTCTCTGTGATCAAAATTCTGAAAGCGCTGTTTAATACTTTTTGGAAATAGCTGTTCCGATTCTCCTATGTGCATACAAGTTTGTGTAGTTGATTTTGTAGATATTATATTTAGCTTAATTTAATTTAAATTTATCTTTAATAATTAAACTTTAATAAAGTTATTTTTTACTAGTTACCATACATCCTCAAATTGAAGGAGTAAGCCTTTTTATTGCTAAGTCTATTCCCCTGATGAGACACCACAAAAGGTCTGAAACTTGTATGGAAGAGAATAAACATTCCTATTTAAATGATGAATGATATTCATTAGCAGTAATTCCTTTATATCAAATGTTAGCTTTTGCCTCGGTTTAACCGAGTCGGTTAGCCTTATTTTAATATCTCTTGTATTTCTCAACCCACACACATTAGGCTGAGAGAAACCTTTCTAAGGACAAGCCAAAACTAAAGAGTCTTAAATTTTGGGATATTTAACGTAAACAAAACTTGGCCTTGCCTTAATAATGAAAAAACAAATTACTATACTAAATTTAAAAAAAAAACGAAGATATATACTTACAAGTGACAGTAATTTCCTCACAAATGAGGTACTGAATGTAATCAGTACCATAAACTCTAAACACAGCTATAAAGTAAACAACCACAAAAAATAATGAAAATATAACATTCGCTATTTGCAGTAGAATCCATGATACCATATAGTCCAAATTTTTCTGAAAAATAAATAAATTTCATTACAGTTCTGTTTGAAATATCTATCTATATACATATGTATACTACTGTATACTGTGTATTCTACCTACTTTTTAGTGTCGGTATTTTATAACTTTATAATGCCTTTTAGTCTGATCATTATTTGTAAATGCCCTTGTGTCCTTGTCTGACACTTATTAAGGTACATAGGTAAATAATAGGTGTGCACATAAAAATGTTGAGATGCGTGTAAATGTTTCTTAAAATAATTGTATAGGTTCTCCTTACTGAGATGATTCATTTCCCCACATGATGGGTTTCTGAAGGGACTACAAGTACAAAAAGGGCACCCTCCTTGGGAGCGGAGTCGAACACAACTTTTTAGGATGTTTTGATTTTTGCCTTTAATAACACTTAATGTCTATCATCATGCAAAATTTGAAGTCCTATACCTTTTCGGGAAGTGCCTAATAATTTTGATGAGTCAGTGAGACTTATAAAATCCAATTTTTCACCGCCTATATCTCAGAAATGCTTCAATGTAGAATTATGAAATTTTCCAGTTTTACTTCCATCTAGTAGTATAATATCTGTGTAAAATTTCATAAGTTTATCCTTAACCAGTTTAAAGCTATGAGAGGGTAAAAATAGCCTCTAATACATCGTGCAATATACACACAGTGTGTGAAGGCCAGGACTTGGCCTGGTGCACTACCATCCGCCTAGATAATGCATATACCACAAGTTGGTTTTTATGTCCTCTCCTGAGATATTCATGTATTAGTCTAGTGTGGCCAAGTCTAAGTCCTATTAAAAAAAAATCAGTCCCGTAACAGGCCACGAGGGCCCTGAGGGGCAGATACTATAGAGATATCTGATTCATGACCATACGGCACACTAGGGAGATAGTGTGGTCAGTACTATGCTCCGGCCGCCTGATTTTCCCCTTGGCTGCTTCGACTCCTAGTGTCATCAGCACCACAAGGTACCGAATATTAAATTAATTAATGGCTGGGTTGGCTTAGGGACGGTCAGGGAGGACGAATTCAACCCATGAACGAAGAAACTAGAAGAAAAAATATTTAGTGCTTGCTCGGGATTTGAACTCAGGTCCTCCAACTTATTAGTCCAATGCCCTACTGCTGAGCTAACCTTGCCCCCCCCTAAGTGCTATTACTTCTCTTAAATTTATGCGGTTGACCACTCTTCGTTAGCTTTTTCTTAAAAAATCAAAAAAAAATCGAATAATATTAATTACCTTGTAAACTCCAAGAAGTAAAAATGCAGCAAAAGTCATCTGAACTAATAATGCGAAGTCATTGAAATAACTGGCTGATAATTCTACAATAAATAAACATTTTAAAAATGTAATATGATATATATAGACCACATTTTAAAAACAGAAATATTTATATTTCATTATACCAATAAAAGACTTATGAAGTAGTTCTTCTTCCAATGTGCTGTATATATCAGTTGAATTTTCAGCCGTTGTCGCGTTTGTCGTAGTAGACGAATTAGTTGTTGCATTTGTTGAATCAGAATGATGATGATAAAATTCTTCATCAGGCGTTCTCTCTTTAATTAATACGACAATGAAGAATATTGCATATAGGACCTGTGGAAAGATAATTAATTGTTTACTTGAAATGTAATTGTAAATTAACAGATTACATAAATTGATGCTTACCAAGTGGAGAAACCCTATTATTTTGGTTCCCATGTCAAGTGGTAGCCCAAATAATGCATTTTTTACAGTAGGTACTTTCAGCATTTTGATTTTGTTTTAAGTATATTTCAATCGCTTTTTCGTCACATGAAGGTTACCTATAAAATAAGAAATAATAATATTTATACTGCTCAAGAAATAAAATACATTTTATGTTTATGTATCTTATCTTATAAAACACATTATTTGACCTAAAAATTAATTGAAACATTAACATTTCATACTGATTATAATGAAATTGAAAAGACTTAGAACTGTTGAAGAAGAAGAATGATAAAGAAATACCGCAGTGACTGGGTAAGAAAACTACCTTGTGCGGTTCCCATATGCCAACTATTTTCATGCTAGGGCAAAGCGCCATGTTTACGGATGCTCATAAATAAATTTAAAATATATATACACAATCAAGTAATTGTACATATATACGTTTTGTCACTGTGTGATTTCACCTCCTCCTACTCCCCGAAATAAATCACCAGCAGTGCGGTTTTTTAAATCACAAATTTTCTCCAGCGTTACATCCAGTTTCCTCAGGCGGTACATGATGCTTGTTCATTAGATGAAAGCAAAATGTCCCAACATTTTTTTTGTGATCAGTGAAGCTTCATGTACCATCTGAGGAATCCGGTTGTGATATATGCCGGGAAGTAGGAGTATATATATATATATATATATATATATATATATATATATATATATATATATATATATATATATATATATATTATACCTAGTTAGCTGCCTTGCGTCCACATAATTGGCTAATTTTTCATAAACAAATGATTTGCGTGGCTGAAATAGCACTTCAACCGACTCAGATAATGAAAGACCTGATTCGGAAACTTGGGCGCGCACTAAAGATGTAAGTTCTAGCGTCACCGTTTGGCGGGGGCAGAATTCTTATACCCAGCCATTAATGGGCATCACCCAGAGAGGTCTGGAGCATAGTACGATCTCCTTAAGCACGGCTATGGCCAACAAATAGATACCAATATAGCATGTGATCTATTTGGACCTCGAAGTTTTTTAAAGTACTGATTTTATTCCTCATGAAAATCAATAGAAATAACTTGCTCAATTTGAATGATCAGCAATCTGTATGTTATCTATGTAGGTCTATTTTGTTTGATATCTCGCGTAATCACATATCTATCGTACAATTTGATCTGATCAGTAGATGAAAGTTTAAAGAAATGTTATCCTCTTAAGCACTTATTTTTAAAAGCAGCCAAAGTTCCTTTCACTGAGCGTCATCATAGCTGTTACTCTTGGGGATCCGTTCGAGCTCATTACAGGTTGTTTTTCTCCATTTAGAGTGAAGAAACAGTCTTACATGAGGAAGAAATGTAGAAAAAGGAAATCACTGTATTCCAATCCTACTATAATGAGTGGGTTTGACGTAAGAGACTAGAAACGGGATTTCAAATATGCAAAGCTTACGTAAAGATAAACGCTCTTGAGAGTTTGTTGAAACAAAGGTCCTTTTCAAAATCAAAGACCAACCTCCTATATCAGGAACAAGTAGCCAATTTGCCTTTCCCAACATCCGCTGGAAATTTAGATGACTCTAAGACAGGAAATTCCTTTGACTCTACCGCTCTGATCTAATACTTCCAGTTCAAAATTAATCTAATCATATCCAGACATAATTTTGATCGTAGGTTATCACATAAAATAAGTGAAAAATTAATAACACTTGATGATTCCAAAAAGAAAAAAAATTCCTACATATTTTGCAACATTCTAGAGCCACTTCATATACACATAGGAACTGCGTCAATATAGGGCTAATACAAAATAAATAAGCTTTTATAACGTCCCGATCTTCAGTGTCACTTGGAAAGCATGGACAAGAAACAGGTAACTTTTTGTAAAAATGTAATGAAAAAGGTCATTAATACCAGTGGTCATGAGTGGTCATTATTCTTTATCGAAAATTAATATGTATTTAGTTATGATTAGAATGGTATTATTAAATTCAAAGTGAAACTACATTTGGTTAGCAGGATCAATTAAATTTTGGTATAAGGTTGAATTAAATTTTGCCCATTAGCTTCGCCGCCTTTAAAAAGTAGAAAAGTCGCTCCACTTCGTTGATATCGTCGATACAATTGCTAAGTGAAAAAATGCATTTTTAATTTAAATCTATACTGATTGCTGTTGGACTGATGTACGTTGTGGCAAACTCTCGAAAATTAAAGAAAAATAATTATCAATTACAGAAAATCAAACAAACGAATGTGCTTCAACTCTAATTAAAATATATCATAAGTTAAAATATATATAAAGTCATCTTTAAGGTACCAAACCACATTTCACATTCGATACTTTGCATTTTTATTGACGATATGAACGCCTAGAATTTGATCTAAGGACTCTGACAATTAGTTTTTTTTTTAACGGCGCATCGACAAATCTGGGCCATTAGCGCCAATCTGACAGTTAGTGTTGCTCGTTTAGTTGCTCATCAGCCCTACCATTTGTCAAGATGCGCTTTAGCACATTACGTGAGCTACAAACATAAATCCGCGCAAATCAGCTTGATTTGATGTTAATAGTATTAAAACGTTTCCAATAGTTCTCCACGTTTTATATTAACATTATGTAAGTATGGTTTCGATAGTGGAATCTTCCCTGATGTATGGAAAGTATCTAAGGTAATCCCAGTACCAAGACATGCTTGGCAGATATACAGGCCTATATGGTTTATTACGGTAGTAGTCAAAATCCTAGACCAAATTATCAACTCCAGACTTTCTTTTCATGCACCATCCATCCTGATCAATATGGGCTAACGCCTCTAACGAGTACTGTAGATGCACTTAATAAAATTGTGAATTTATCACGAACGCTTTTGCGTAAAAATTATCATATTGTGGTAATTTCGATTGACATTGAAGGAGTCATTTGATCATGCCTGGTGCCCAACAATATTCGAATTTTTATATAAACACCAATGCTCTAAAAACATTTATTGATTATTAATTGACTCATGTATGCCTACATAAAAGACATGTATACAATACATGTATACATGACTACAATACACATACATCACAGGTCAGAGGTAATCAACAAGGATCAGTTCTTCCACCACTACTGTAGAATATAAATATTGACTGTTATGGATATTTTACCTGAGAGTTACAACAAAAACCCCTGAAGAAATACAGGTCACAGCAGTTGCTGATGTAATTTTACTTATAGTGTCGGGACAAATTTAATTGAAAAAGCAGTTTTTCTTTTTTAATAATTAAGTACTTGTGGGTTATTCGTGAGTCTCCAATTCTGATTCTAGTCAGTACTACTTCTTAAATTCTATTCTGTCAGTAACTGGAAGGCCATTTGGTGATGTTTCGTTTTATGTGTCGGAGTTTATCCGACCAGTTGTCAAGTTTGTCCAGTCATTTTGCCATTTTCCCCTGTTTTCCACGTTGGATTAACCATCCATCGTGGGAGTTTATTTTTAAGGTGCCAACCTTTGCCACTTGTTTGTGATCTGATGGTTAGCTTGTCTAGGGAATTTAGTGAGGTTTTAAATGGTTGCTTTCCAAATACCGGGATTTGCAACCTATTCCGGTACATTTTTTTCTATAATAGGCGTAAATATTCCTCAGCTGTGATTAATTTTGATAAGAATATATTTTAGCATCAAATTTTGAGCACCGGAAATGTTTTTTTCTTTCGTTTTTTATTCTTATTACAATTAAGCTTCCTTTTTCCCACTCAATTATGCTAAAGAGCTTTACTTTGAATTTCATCTTGTTAGTTTGTGGCAGAGAAGTGTGATATTTGTATTTGGAAAGGGTTTTCTAGCCAGTATGATGGGATAATCTGTTGTGAGTAGGAAGTCAGTGGGAGGAACACAATTGTCCCAGAGGCAGGCTCTACTGACCAACACATGTTCCTTCTCTCACACAAAACTGTCAAAAGTTCATCTCTCAGGAGCTGCGTGTTTCCACGCTATAATATCATATTTGTTTCATTTGAAAAGCTTGACCATATATTCCGACAGTGGACTGAGAGGGTGTTATGGTTTTTTTCGAGATAGCATACTATAGAAAGACTGAATTAACATTCTGTTCTTGACAAATGAATGAAAAAAATATATAGAGGCCATTCGGGAACAGAACATATAGATAACTAAAGGGCTCATCTTTCAGCAAGATAATACACCTGTTCTCATAGCGCGCATAGTAAATATTGTTTTTTAAAGGCAAAAATATTCCAGGTTCATCCTGGTCTGTCTGGCCGATCACAAGATCTCAACATTATTAAGAAATTTTGGGGGGAACTTTGTCGAGCAATCTGTGCTCGAGGTAAACATGTCAACACAATATTTATTTATTAAGAGTATCGAAACTTTTAGGCGATTTACTCTAAATCAATGTATCATGATATTACAAAAATACCTTTAACATATTTTTTATATAAATACATTTTACAAATGATGTAATATGTTATTACATTATAGTGATATTATACGTCAGTACATTTTATAAATCGTAAATTAATATATCAATGAATTTAATAAATCTTAATATAATATATTATTGTGTTAATGACCTTAGCTGTCGATGCACTAAAAATAATAATAATAAATAAATAAAAAAAGATTAATACAAATCGTGTAGAAAAAAAAGGAGAACGAAGCAGTTGATGAGAGTAAATCACTTTTTAAAGAATCAAAAACCAATGAGAACAGAGCTTTATCAAAGACCGAACACTAAAATAACAGTAAATAAGAAAGTGAAAATAAAAAAAAGTGTATACGGCCTTGTAGCGTCTTAAGGTAAACAAAACGTTCTCTTCCCATTTCAGAGATTATAGGTGGATATTTTTAGATTTATTAAGCGATGTGGTAATTAAAATATTTCCCCTAATGCACTTTTTATTTAATGTTTGAATTTTTTTTACGTATCATGAAATTTCGAAGGGTTGGGCCCCAAACGTGTGGGTGCTTTTAGTATTGCACCAAAAAGACTTATTATTTCTAAGAAAGAATTATTTTTTAATTATACGTATATTTTTATACATATTATGTATTTATTTAAGATAGCTAACTTTTATTTTCAGATCATAAATTTTTTATAGACAATGTTCAGTCATTGTCACGAAGAAGTATTGCTCTTCTCCAGTTGACATGAGTTGGTACTTTTTATTCAATTTTTCATATTATTATTTATTAATTTTATGCAACGCTTCGGTGGCGATTTGTATCTTCTTCCGAAGGTTTAGTCCCCAGAACTCCCGTCTTAGTGGTCTCAGCTTTTTATTTTAAAAAAACTGTAATGAACGACGAATGTCAGAGCTCACCAAAATGGGGAACGTTTCATCAAAAGTTGTGAGATGATTCAAAACTCATTAATTCTCTTTCCAGAGCAGAAAAGAAGATAGAATGCTGTAACGTTGAAGTTTCTGGCGTTGAGCCAGATCATGTGGCACCTACGAGTCCAGAACAGGCAGAAGGAAGAAAAAATTACTCAAACCTGCGACCAAAAATCTTCAAGAGATTTCATGACCGCTTCCATGGATTTGTGCATGCTTAAACCAAAATAAAATACTCTAAAAGTTCCATCACGTCTGGTTTTTAACAAAACTGTTTTTTAACACTTTTGTTGTTATTCAGCGTTAAACCTCAAATTCGGCAGTTGCTCCCAGGTTTCCAATCTTATGAATTGCTTAGGTTTTTTTTCACTTTCAGATTTAGTCATATAACACCTACGATACGAAATGCAAGAGAGGAGGTAGGGTGGGATAGGTTTGAAGAAGAAGAGGTGTAAGAATGCCCAAAATCATATCAAAACAAGTCGTCAATTTGTTTTTCTGAAGCCAGGATGCCTTTTTCAATATAAAGCACAGGTTCCAACATGTTCCAGTGTATGTTAAGAACTTGGAAAAAGGATGTTATAGGAATATGCTAGCTGACTACTGTTGGATGCTCAATACTGGATAAGGGCAATGCTCGGGAACGAAAACTTGTGCGAAGAAGTTTAAAATAAAGGAAGAAACGATCCCACAAGTAAACAGAACTTTTTATTGAATTGAAAAAAATAGCATATTTTTTTTAATGGGGTGCAGATAGTTAGCCGTCGAGGTGATAAGAATTCAAGGAATATCAACGTTCCAAATCAACGAAAATTTGATTGTTGTTTTTAGCTGAATCACATATATTTTTTAGTTTGTACATAAATAAAAATTATAGTGTTTTTTTCTGTAGTTTTTGTTTTTTATAGGTCCACTCCTCATATTTTGCATGAAACCTGTACGAGAGTATATGCGGTCATTTTTGGTATCAGCGCACCAAAATACATAAAATTAAGCTAAAAGATTCCATGTATTTGATTAAGTAGTTATCAGGAGTTAATCATTTAAGTCTCTTTTGCTTTACTTATATTAATACTCATTTTATATTTTTGAATAAATGTTTAATGTTTTAAGTGTGTTATTATTTCGTTGGCGTGTGGGCTATTATCAGACAGTACTTCGACTGAAACTGATAAGTTGTCTGCACCCAGTAATTAAGTGTATAAATGTAAGCGTCCCATTACAGATAAGGATGAACCAGTAATCTGAGTGCTAGGTATATGAAGCCTGGTTAAAATAACTTGTTACTTTCATCAAGAAGGAGCTTTGTTTCTGTATTTACACTATATCATTCATTCATGAGACTTATATATTGCCTCATTAAAACAAAGAAAATCCCTGATATACAGTACTTCCATTCATTGCACCATCTCTGAAAGCCGTATTGGCGTTTCAAAAGGCTTTGGACGCATTATGTTAATGATTAAATTCATTGAGGAACCCAAACAACTCAATAGTTCACAATAAACTTTAAAATATAACATGAAAATGAGAGAGAAATGTCAACTAATAAATTTATATAGGCATTGCATTGGTCATTTCATCAAAATAAATAAATCTAACTTTTCGTCCTTTCCAATCTATCCCAACCTTTTAATATCACTGTTTATCATTATCTTGCCGAGGAATTCTCTTAGTTTATATAAAAACTCTAGACATTTTTAAAATCATGAGTTTGACCAAACATTTCCTACCTATACCACTATGCATCGTCGTGAAACCTCGACGATATCAATAATTTATTAATAATTGTTAATTAGGACTATTGAAACATGTGTAATTATTCTGTTGTACATACCCTGTTGTAAGTGCCCGAGAGTTGGACACTGCTTTCACCTCCTCTCCACTATCACTGCAGGAATGGAGCGATGATCTGTCCTTGGCCCGTTCCTCCCACCCTACTATCAGTCTGATAAACTCCGCCCAAAAACGAAAATGGATAGCATATTTCATGATAATTGCTAATATTTCATGAACTGTTATTTATAAAACTTTGAAACCCGAAATTATCAGTTGTTAATTTAATGATGACAGCAACAGTATGTATTCTGAATATTACCGGCCTAAAACACAACAAAAAGATTAACTGGGTCGATTTTTTTTGTTTTTGAGTGCTGAATTAAATGTCCGATATCAAGGTGCGTTGGAGTAATAAGAGGCAATGGAAAATTGGGATTTGGCTAAAGAACAACACAAGATTTTGGAAAAAAACTTGTTTTTGTTTGCTCTTTTGGATCCTTCTTCATCAATAATTTCCAGAAGATGGAGAGAGATAAAAAAAAATAACACTTTAAGTGACCCTGAAGTAAATGTTATATTTAATTAATGGTCACTTAATGTGCTCTTATTTTAGTCAATGCCCACCTCCTGGCATTTATTTTTAATATCTGTATGCAACATTTTTTTTTCTTTTTTAGCGCGGTTCCTCCCTCCCCCATAGGGAGGAACCCCGCTTATAAGGTTGATACAATGAAACAATCCGGAAGTGCCGACTAGAAAATTTTGCGTTTCAGAACCCCTAGAAACCGAAAATAACGGTGGTTCAAATTTGTATATATATATATGTATATATTTATTTATATATATATATATATATATATATATATATATATATATATATATATATATATATATATATATTTGTCTGTTCGCTCTCTAAATAGAAGACGAATGGTCCGATTTTGATAAAATTTGGTACAAAAATCTGTCGTCCAATTTGAAAGGTCAAGTTCATTAACCAGCAAAATCCGCCCACTGGAAGATGGCGTTTGGGGCGAAATTCGCGCAGAAAAAATCGTAACGCTTACGTTTTTGAGTTCATAAGCTTGTAAGTACTCGTTTTATAGGCTTCTTGGGCTAGAAAAACGAATGAAACCATTTTCAAGGCGATAGCTTTAACCGTTGTCGAGAAAATTGGAAAAATAGTTTTTGAATACCGTTTTTGGTTTGGGTACTTAGAATAACGGGATTCAGTTGAAACATTATGTGCATGTTCTACTTTCATTAAAACTAATATGTTGAAAGTTATGTTACGTTTGGAGTTAAGGAAGGGTTAGAATAAAATATTTTATGAACAGATATGAAAAGTTTTGGAAACTTCGTATACTTTCATTAATATCTCGAACACGGTTGGGAAATCGTGGTAAGAGGATTGAAACTATTTGAAAGCTTACTAAATTCTCTACAAAAATGATTCTAAAACTATTTTTGATTAGGTTATGTCAATCGGAGAAATAAATGCTTAAAACTTCAAATACGTCTGTTTTGTTCTTATGAACGGGTTTTTGTCGTTCTTTTTGTAATTTTTGTCTCTTTCCCTTGGTTTTTTATTGCTTTTTATTTCTTTAATTTCTTATGTTGTATTTGTAAGGAAAATGTATGTGTGTGTAAAACAGGATAGGTAAAATGAGACCAATTTTCTGTTGTCAGAAATAATGAAAAGTTTTGGGAACTTCGTATAATTTCTTAATATCTCGAAATCGGTTGAAAATCTTGGGAAGCGAAAGGTTACCATTCGAAAGCTTACTAAATGGTCTACAAGAAAGGTTCTAAAGAAAGTTTTGAATAAGCGAAGTAATGTCAGCTTTGGATTTGTCGATTTCCTTCAAATGTCTTGAAACTGTCGAGGCTCCTACTCTGAGTTCTTAGGCATATTCCCTAGTGTTTTTAATTGCTTATAGTAGTCAAATGTATTTGTCAATAAAACAGGATACGTATAATTAGAATCAATATTTTGTTTGTTAGAATTCGATGATGCCGTATGAATATCTAGATTACAGTACTGGTGTTGATTTCGTTCTTTAGAATTATTCTTGGTATTCCCTATTTTCATCTGTTACCCATAGTTTTTTATTGTTAGTAGGTTTTTCTTATTGATTATAGAATATAAATCTATTTGGCTATAAAACAGGATACGTAAAATTAGTGACAATATTTCGGAGATTTCTGAGCGAAATACTTTTAAGATTTTCTACCACCACGAACGGCTTTTTTCCTCTATTTTTATCCACTAGATAGGCTTTATTTTGCATATTATTCTATATAAGTTTTATTCAGCAGGGGATTCTGATGAAATGTCGTGTTTTTGCTGTGGATTTTAAATACGATGTATCTAAGATTAGATAACATTAGCGAGTCTACATAGTTAAGAACCGACGACGGAGGATTACTTCTTGCTATGATTTAGTCTACATATGTATATTAAGTCCTAAATCCAAAAAATAAACTTCACAACGGTTAGATACTATGAGCGTATATGGCGGTTCAATGCCCGTAGAACACAATGGGGCCGCAGGAAATTTACCTGCTAAGAGTTAATCCTCAAGAGCTGTAAATATACCCCAGGTATCTGCCGACACAAATACAAAGCCTAGGCGGAGAGCACCCCAAAAACACAGATCCAAAAATAGGTTATATACTAAATATTCATAAAGACTACTTAGTTGTAAACCGATTCATCAATTAGCAATCAATAATTTTCAACAAAGGTTATATACTAAATATTGATAAAAAGTATTTAATTAGAAAAAAATCAATATTCCACAAGACTTGTTTTTGGTCCATTTGTGTCTACTCCGTAGACTTAATTAGGTATATTATTCTATTGTAGTTGGGCAACTAAACTTTGTTTTATTTTGTTAAATAAAGTTTTTTTTTTTTGACTTGTTATTCGTCAAGACTTTTATTTGTCCTTGTGTATTTACTAGATACGTTTTATTCGGCATATTATTCTATATAGGCTATATTAGGCAGGGTATTCTACTCAATCTTGTGTACTTCTTCTTGATCCTTCTGTACATGGGCGTATATAAAAACAATTTCGGGGGGGGGGCTGAGACCATTTCCAGGGTATAGAATACTAAATATTTAGAGCTTGGAATAGTTTTAGGCAACTAAAACGCTATTGCACGTAAAATAAAATATGTTTTATGAACTAAGTGATCTTATTTAATTTATTTTTAAGGGTTTTACGAGAAGTTTTTATCATCAATTCAAAATTTCGGGAGGGGCTGCAGCCCCCTCAGCCCCCCCCCCTCATATACGCCCATGCTTCTGTATCCTCTAGAAAGGCTTTATTAGGCATATTTTGTATTGATTTATAGAGCTTTGCTTTAGAATGAGAGCCAGATTCTGTAATTTCCGCTTCTGAGTAAAAGTTAGCTACTGTCGGTGTCCCTGACGCCTTAATATCACTTTTATTCGAGATGTTCGAGAGGATTTTGACAATTTTCACGAGATATATAAAAAAAATAAGTTTATTTCTTTTCTAAGCTTATCAAATGGCACTAGGGACATGAACGGAACCGCGCTAAGATGCTGCAGTTCCTGCGAGTCGGACTTTTTTTTATATCATAAATGTTGCTTTATAACATTATCTTTATTTTTATATAATACTAATTCTTAACCTTTTACTGAACTTTGTTCTCATTTGGGAACTTCAACTCCAAAATATTAACCTTTCCATTTTACGAAGCATTATGCCAATAAAATAAAGAATCGAATTAATCAAATATATGTTTTCTTACCTGGAAATGCGATTTGAAATGATTCCCGAATTTTATGAAATTTCTGTTGCTTTTTTTTAATAATATGTTATGCTTTATGACTGTTTTCGCGCTATGACGAAAACTACTTGTAAAACTAGTCCAATAAATTATATTGTCGATACAATTGCAAAGTAAAGAATGTGAAAAAATGCATCTTTCATTGTCAATCTTTACTAATTTCTGCTGGACTTATGTACGGCAAATTCTTGAATCATAGATCACTCTATTAAAGGGAAAGTATTCCACTATCAAAGGGTCAAATCTGCCGAATATTTGACTGTCCAAAAAAAAGTTATGAATAAATGCTTTTCCACTCTGAAAAGTGGTGATTTTCATATTCGATACTTTGCATTTGTAGCGACGATATATACTACAAGAAATATAACTTTAACGATATAATATTACCGTTTTTGTAATAAGATAATTTAAGATAATTGCTATCAGCTTACTTGCCTCGAGATCAGGAGAAGTACCAAAAATCTATAAACATTTTCCCATTTTCTTCGTTTTAGAGTATTATCTACTGTGATTTCATTTTGAATTTCCATTCTAACGTTTAACTCTATGTCTTGTATTTCTAGTCATTTCCGTAACATCGTAAAATAATATTGTAAAATGGACAGAGCATTACAAACTGTAGAGAAATCAGTCGATTATTTACATTTCTTAGACCAAATGAATAAATTATTTAATAGTTCTTGTGAAGAAATTTACACCTGCCTGTTATCAACAAACGAAAATTGGGGTAACGGATGAAGAAGATATTGATGAACAAATGGGAAACATTCGGACTATATATTATCATGGTGACCAGCAATTGATAACACTTGTCATTTTTCACAAAACATGACGTGTGAGGAGGCCCAGTGGACGTGAGTCTTAAGCCGTAAGCCGTAAGGGTTCGATTCCCACTTGGGATAGTTGCCTTTCTCTCGAAAAAAAATGCATTAGCCTCTTGGCAAGAAAAGAGTAGCGACCTGCAGATAACTCGTACCAAAAATCTGTATAATGTATAAGTGGAAGTTAAAATTTAAATAAGTAAAATTAATGTTAAATGCAATTTTAAAAAAAAATTAAAACCTCGGGTAAACAAATTCAAAAACCCGTTCAAAGGAGAAAACTAACAATTTCAACGTATTGAGCACTTATTTCAAAAATTACATTAGAACCTTTTTTTGGAGAGAATTTTGTAAGCTTCTGACTGGTCACTATCCCAACCGTTTTAGAGATATTTTAGATAATATACGAAAATCCCAAAACCTTTCAGTCCTGATAATGAAGTTTTATTTTTAGTACTTCCTTAACTCCAATCGGTACCAAACATCCACAACATATTAGTCTAACATACAAATATATATATAATGTACAGAAAGTTTGATAAATATTAACAGTAAAACTGATAATAAACTGTGTTTTTTTTTAGATTTCCAAACGGAATTAAAAATCCACAACTTATTTGTCAAACAGACAAATATATACTAAAAAATTCCCACCTGGAATGATTTTACTATTAACGATCTACAAACATTATTTCACCTTTATGTCCCGTAATTTCGTGAAACATTTAGCGAGGAATTAAAGAATATCGATGAAAATCTTACGTAGATTCGTCTATTAAAAGAAATTATCTCAAACTTTACCCTTTAATTCTAAACATGTGATTACTTGGCATTACATAACTGGCGCTAGCCACTCCCTTTCTTTGACGGGATCGGCTTCCTCTTCTTCATTTCTTGAGTGTATTATTTTATTATGTAAAGAAAAGTACTACTTTTAGCACTTTCTGAATATTTGTAGCTAATGAGTTTGGACTTATGAAAGAGTTTTTGATTATTTTGAGTTTAAATCTTCATCGATATCCCAACTCACCCTGGCACATCCCTCCATATGTTCACCGATGATACAGCTTTGTTCTCCTGCAGTCATGACCCAATCCTGACATCCAAGTCTCTTCAGGAACACTGATCGAACCGTGGCTCAGTAAATGGAGAATCAAAATTAACCCTCAGAAATCCTGCCACTCAACCTTTACCCTCAGGCGATCATCCTGCCCTCCAGTGTTCCTCCATAGCTCTCTAATTCCACAAAAATCCCAAATTCGCTATCTAGGACTAATACTTGACAAACGACTAACATGGAAGCCACATATTACCCAGAAGAGGCAAGAACTCAGCCGGTGTTACAGACTATTACTACACCTACTTGACAGACGATCTAATCTCACACTAACAAAAAAACGTCTCATTTACATGACCATTCTCAGACCAATATGTACTTACGGAATTACACTCTGGGGTTCTACAAAGCCTTCCAACTCCTACAAAATCCAATTCATGCAGTCTAAAATTCTCCGGAAAATAACCGATGCTCCGTTTTATGTCTCCAATTTGACACTCCATAATGACCTTAATATCCCTTTTATCCAACCTTTAGCCAAATCCCTCTACCGCAAATTCCATTCGAACCTACACGGCCATCCTAACTCCTTAATAAACTCTCTATCCTCCCAGCACATTCCTCACAACCCCATTTGCCGATTGAAACGCAAGTGGCCAAGAGATCAACTCTAGAAAGTATATACCTGTGAAAAAAAAAATAAAATAAAAATAATCTGTCTAGTGGGTACTACAACTGTGCAGCTTCCCACCTCATGTATATACATTCATGTTAATATAACCTAGCAATAATTTACTAGAAATGTATCTTATACATAGTTGTAATTTCCAAATAAATAAAAATAAAAAATCTTCATCGATCCTTTAAGATTCAAAAAATGCGAAGTATCGAATGTGAAAAGGTGTTGGTACCTTATAGATGACTTTATATATATTTTATCTTATCATATAATTTAATAAGACTTAATGCACATTTGTTAGTTTGATTTTATAATATTGATAATTATTTTTCTTTATTTAACGACAGTTTGCCGCAACGTACATCAGCTCAACAGCAATCAGAAAAATTGAAAATGAAAAATTCCTTTTTTTCACATTCGATACTTTGCATTTGTATCGACGATATAATACTTATATAAATAAAAGCAATAACTTATCTATATATATAAAAATCACGTGTTCTGTCAGTTTGTTTGTTCCTTATACAAATCCACACCGTTTGACCGATTTTGACCAAACTTGGCACACAGGTAGGTCTTGATACGGGAAATCTCCTAGGCTAGGTCAAAAAAATCTACCAGCTGTCTGTCTGTATGTTTGTGCCTTATACAAATCCAAACTCGGTACCGTCTCCACACCGTTCGTCCGATTTTGACTAAACTCGGCACACATGTAGATCTTAATCTGGGAAGTGTCGTAGGCTAAGTCAAAAACTTCTACCAGCTGTCTGTCTGTATGTTTGTTCCCTATAAAAATCCACACTGTTCGACCGATTTTGACTAAACTCGGTACACAGGTAGATCCTAATCTGGAGAGTGCCGTAAGCAAGGTCAAAAACCTCTACCAGCTGTCTGTCTTTACGTTTGTTCTTTATACAAATCCACACCATTTCACAGATTGTGATCAAACTGGGCACACAGGTTGGTCTTGATCAGGGGATTGTCATAGGCCAGGCCAAAAACGTCTACCAGCTGTTTTCTGTATATTTTTTTTTATTATTAAAAATCCACACCGTTAGACCGATTTTTACCAAACTTGGCATACATGTATGTCTTGATACGGGGGGTGCTATAGGTTATGTCAAAGTCGTCTAGGACTCACAGTTGGGAGGTCACGGGTTCGAAACAGTTACAGATTAGTGTTATTAGATTTTAATAATACTTATTTGGTTTTTAATTTATTTAGGCTTTTCTATATGCAAAAAGCAGGTGTAGCATGGAACGCCGGGTAACGGCTAGTTTCTTATACAGATGACTAAAAGTTTCACGTCCTATGAGAGGAAAAAATATTAAATTAGTCTACAGTTGTTGCCAAATTTCAGATTTTACGGTGAAGACTGAAATTGTTTAAACATTTGAAGGAAAATACATAAAATAGTAAAGTAATATATATTATTGAAGGAAATGTAATGCTCTACAACCATATAACCGGCATTTATTTTTTAAGGTGCATTGTTGAAGATTTATCCGGTCGAAAGGGGAAACAATGTGTGGCAAAAGCATTTTTCCCCAAAATTACAGACTTTCAAGAACGGATATCTCGAAAACTAAAAATATCTCGAAAAACTTGATTGAGTAGATGTTGTAGCAAATTTAATCAGCTATCATTTAATATAGTGTAGTCATGTCGCTAGGACGCAGGGCTTATGAGCAATTATCATATTGCATTCATAAGTTTATTTTTATTTTTCTGGCAATCCGATATATGTAAATGTTCATAACATATAACATAAGGAATTATTTGTCATTATTATTTTTGTTGTTATTTATTTATTAAATTTTAATGTCCATTTATTATTAACTACGAATTTTAGGACGGGTTATCTATAGGTCACTACCCTTTTCTAGCCAGGATAGAGCTGATGCCTTTTCTTTTTTCTAAAGAAAAGCCACCACCACTAGTGGGAATAGAAGCCACGGCCCTTTGGCACGGATTTTTAAGTGCTCACGCCTTAACGCTCACGGCCACCGGGCCTTTTTGTTGTCATTTTGTTTTCTGTTAAAGATTAAATACTTGGTCCATTTTTTTTCTCATCATTCGTTTTTATTTTGCTGGATGCATTTACTTTTTATTATGTATTTCTTTTTAGTCATGTTTGTACATTAAATACCCAGATTCCATGTTAAGGTAATTGTTATTTATAAAATACAGGTAATCCATTCATTCATATATATATATATATATATATATATATATATATATATATATATATATATATGTATATATATATATATATATATATGTATGTATGTATATATATATATATATATATATATATATATATATATATATATATATATATATATATATATATAATGATCGAAGAAATATTTGCAGACGTTTTACTGGGATCACATTCAGATAGGTTACATTAAAAATTATAAAAATAAATTAACAATTTTATTGATATTTACAGACTTTATAATAGACTAGTATTTATAAATGAAAACAGTTCTTAATCCATAACGTATACATTGTCAAGTTCCTTGGCACGATTCACAATTTCTCCCATTTTCATGTATTTTCCTCAGCGGTAGGTCCACTATCTCTAATATCCCGATAAAAGCTGTACAACAGGGTGAACATGTATGAATCCACGGCTGAAAATTAAAAAAAAAAAATCATTATTTAAATTTTAACGTCCATTTATTATTAACTACGAATTTTAGGACGGGTTATCTATAGGTTACCACCCTTTTCTAGCCAGGATAGGGGCGATGCCTTTTCTTTTTTCGAAAGAAAAGCCACCGCCCCTAGTGGGAATCGAACCCACGACCTTTGGCACAGAGTGTTAATAGCTCACGCCTTAACCCAAAAAAGAAAAATCATTAATATCAAATATAATTTCATAAGAAATAAAAGTTAGTACTGTCACAAGTTTTTGTAATAGCGGTTCGAAAAAGTTCGTCAAAAGGTCTGAGAATCTTTAGGATTGCCAAGTATTACCTTTATCTACACAAGCAATACAATAACTGTAAAAATCCATAACTTTATCCATTCTTTCGTGAGGATACCAAGCCATATAGGGTTAGCCGATAAATAACGGGTTCTACCGCCCATGAAAATTATGGAACAGTATTGTGCTGCCAGATGGACCGAGATTACCAAAAAAAAACCTGAAATATATTAAAGATACTCTAATTTAGTCATCAGAATGAGCCACTAAACACCAATTCACGATACGAAATGCTTAACAACATCATAACTATTAATTTTTAAATAGATTTAATAAGAATAAAATGAAATTATGACTAGACAGGACAGACCAACTAGTCAGTACTGTAATACACAACTTACTGTTAAACACATCCACACAGACTGTAGACAAAGACAAAATGATAACATCCCACAAAACATGCACGAACTACTCACAGATGACAGTCACTACATAGGACAAATATTTGAATACCTCAGACATTTAAACATTTACGACCTCATATAATTTCGCATATAATAAACCATATATAAGTATACAAATATAAATACAACTGATTGAGAACTGAAGCCAACCTCTACAAGGAAGGGACTCTGTCCTCTTCTTCTATTATTAACATTATTATTATTATTTTATTTATTTATTATTATTATATTTTTTTATTTATTTTTTCTAATGTGAATTTTTGGTGTATTTTCATACATATGTAAAACCCACTTTGCTGTTGAGTCGCCATAGTTGCGGAAAAAAAAAAAAAAAAATTAAAAATCATGAGCTCCACCATAAGCAAAATACACAACCTGTTACTGCTGAAACACTAGGAAATCATTGTAGGCCTGCCTCAAATTCATTGTGACTTGAATGACCACGTATAATAATATATATTTTAAGTTAAATGGATCCTATTCCTCAAATATAATTGAACATATCGCACTAGTTTTTTTTTTTTGTTTTTTTTACGGCGCATCGACATAATTCTTGGCCATTAGCGCTATCTCACTAGTATATTTAAATTGACGCAACTGAAAAAAAAACTCAAATGAAAATGTGTCCCCCCCTTGCCTATTTAGGGGGAATAGCATTAAGACAGGATGAGTGACACACGTGCCCTCTGGCTTATAAGTTCTGAAGCTAGTGGTGGTTGATAAAGAGATATTTACAAATGTCTTTCATAGTCATAACTGAAAAACACCGATTTTTGAGTTGTGTCACTTTAGAAATACTAGTGTGATATATAAAAACACCAATTTTTGAGTTGTGTCACTTTAGAAATACTAGTGTGATATATAAAAACACCGATTTTTGAGTTGTGTCACTTTAGAAATATTAGTGTGATATATAAAAACACCGATTTTTGAGTTGTGTCACTTTAGAAATACTAGTGTGATATATAAAAACAAAATAATGTCTAATTCCAGAACGTGAATTTATTTATTTCCTCGAAGCACTCATAACCCTATCCCAATATGGTACGCTTCACATTGTCATGGTGACGATTAACGAAGCTCCCCGGAAATTTCCAGAAAATAAACAAACCAACAAAAGAAAATGTATTATTATTTTCTGTATATCAATACTATTAATAATTTATTTATCAATATTTATTTATTTACTCAGTTTCAACATTTATTTATTTTTATTTCAGCCAACAAACTAAAATATAGCGAAGATTCCTTGGAGTTCAAGACAATAGGACACTGAAGGCTAACGCAAGGACATTTGGTATCTGAATATGAACATCCGAAATGCTTCAAATGTTACAACATTATAAGTATTAAACAAGGTTTAATAGGTTTTAAAATAATGTCGCCTCTTCATAAATTTGCTCCATAAGTCAATATCTAAGACCGGATACTGCTGAAGCCCAAGAAGACCATTATGGGTCTCGCTTACATTCATTGTGAAGTTAAATTCACATTCAAATCCTTTTCTTCGAATATATATGTGCATATTTAAAAAAATAGCCCAACAAACGTTATGCCATTAAATATGAATTTAAAGTCATTGAATGGAATTTCAATGACTTTAAAAACGTTAAAAAGCCAAAAATTGGCGAACTAAAACTCTGAAATCTTCGGATCCCATGGGGGCTTAGCAATGCTGTTCGTCTATTACCAATTATCAATAGTAATTAATTTTCTTTGGATGGAATGCTAGTAGTCTGTGTCTTGTTTTCAGGAAACAGCTTGGGGGAGGAGGTCACTCCATGACTATAGGTACTAAAGTTGGCGCTAATGGCTAAGGAAAATAAAAAGGTTACTCTAAAATGTTGTTTTTGACTTGATAATTCTTTAGAAATTATCGCTGTAATTAAACATACAAAATGTTCACTTAAAAATAAATTGAATACAAATGAAATAATCAATCCATGTGGAGATAAGTAGGATTCAGCCAAATAGTTAATAAAACTACATTTTTATGTAAAAATGAGTTTTATTACTTTATGTTCCTTGTTTTATTGCTTCATAAAAATTAGTTCAGCCATAATTTGACGGAACTCCGACCATTTCCACAGTTAAATTTAATGTAAAATCATCAATCAATATTTCGTAAAAGAAAAGAAAATATCTTTGCTTCTAATTGAGTAATGTTCTTACCAAATGCTCCCAACTGAATAAAAAAATCCATGCTCTTGAACTGGAATGCCCTGGCAAGTACTGACATTCCGACATTGATGATATCCAGCACTAATACTGTCCCCTTTGTTATTATAAATGGTTCCATGAACATAGTGTATCTCTGAAATTAAAATAACAAGCTATAAAAAACTCAGGGATAGACCCAAAAGGAACAGTTCAAATAAAAGAAACCAACAACTTCGAAGTTCAAGGTCGTATTTCTCTCAATAAGACAGTCCCATCAAAAATTACTTTAGAAACTTTTTTGTAGGACTCCAAATGTTTTTCTAAGCTCCAAATGTAGCCAAAATATATTAGTTTGGATGAGTTCCAAATATGAAGAAAATATTTTAATTGAATCCAAATATCCAAAGTAACCAAACTAAAAACTAGTTTTATTCACTTTTCTCGAACGGTTACAGGCATCGCCGCCATTGTTTCGTTCGTTTCCCCACGTTAGAGAACGTATAAAACGTGTACCTGAAATCCTACAAATGAATACATGTTAGCCAATGAATACATGATAGCCTTAAGCGCAACAATTATTTTCGCGCGAAGTTCACCCATGAAACAGCACTCGAGCAGGTGGATTCTGAGGGATTTTGGAAAAATTAATTGCATTAATTAAATACACACATCAAATTAATTTAATTAATTTGACACGTGTTGTATTTGGCGCCATTCTGTGGTAATTTATCTCTTGTAAAGCTGTAGGTATTTTTATGTGTGTAGCTCCTAGATCTTATGCCTAAATTCCTGCATCATTTTTTAATCTTATGAGCAATAAGTATGTTATATTAAAAGTGTTATAGCTTGTAGGACAGAATATGCGGACGTCTATCAAGAAAGAAACACCTGATTTCTTAAGGAACACCTGATATTGCATATATATTATTTGTAATTATATAAAACTTCTATAAATTTTTTTTTGTCATGTTTGACGGCTTTTAAACTATTGGGCTATTAACGCCATGCTATCTAGAGGTTGCCACCCTTTTATAATACCAACAGCACGTGGTCGGTCACCCATTCAGGTACTGGCCACGCCCGACGTTGCTTAACTTCGGCGATCAACGGGAACCGGTGCATTCAACGCAGGGACGTGGCCGTTGGCTAAAAAAACTTCTATAACATCCCAGTAAATATAGCTAGTTAATGGACATATTGTACTTGTGCGCCTTATGTTAATTGCATGGACGAATACTGCACTCATGAAGAACGCTGAGTCAGTTTTATTTTCATCCTATCCTGACTGGCCCTGTTAATTCAGCCGTTTTAATTAAGCATTCATCAAGCAACAAAGCAAAGACAAGTACTGAGTTGAATAAATTAACAAACAATGTAATACATACTGTTAACAGTTCTCGAAGTATTCATCTATATTAAAATCTCCGCGTATAACGAATACATTTTGACAATTTTACACGAGATATTGGATAGCTCTCACTGTTAATGTTCAGTTACTTTCCATTAAAAATTTTTTAAACAACTCTCTGCAGAAAATAATAATGATTAACTAGTTTTTGATAAAATAATCGCCTCGTTTATTGACACCTTCATTTTATTAGGCTGTGCACACATACGACTGAGTAAGGCGATGAAATTTATAGGAAAGCAACTTCCAACCATGCACTTTTATGTAAACCTAAACGGAGAGGATGACCTATGTACCGCTTTTTTTTTCTGCGCCAATTACACTGGGGATGATTTTGTTTCATTAAGGATGTCTTCAGAGTTCATGGTACATTTTGGCAAAAAAGAAAATCCTTTTAAAAGCTACATATACTTATGAGACTTCCTGGGTAATATCAATTTTTCTTGGAAGAATAAATGGTATAAAATATTGTTTTACTTTTCGCTAAAAACTGTGAGGTTTTTACTCGGTGGGAAAACGATCAACAAAAAAGTGTTTTGTGATCAGAACTATTAATAAAATAGAAAAGCAATATTAGATCAGTATTCTACAACTAATTAGGTATACAAAAAATGTTAGTTCAAACGGGATTGAACAGCTTCGGTTTTGAGGATTTATTCCCTCTTTTTCTTCATTTTGTGTCCACTCACTTTTTCCTGATTCCGGCCAGTGAATTCTAGTTTTCTGACGATGGTTCTGCTGAAGATATTTGGTTGTTCTTTTACTTCTGAGTCCTTCCACCTTCCTCATCATTTTATTCTTTGGATTCTCTTTTGGAGTCCTTTCCATATTTGATTCCATGACATTAGGAGCTGTGCGTCTAAGATAATATCAATATCTGCAAGAGGATTTTAAGGCATCGGGTGATTCCAGCAGTTCTAATCTCTCAAAAATGTTCTGTAATAACTTTAAGTCAATTTTAAGTCCAAATCCGCCAGTTCATCGTTTACCCCACAAATATCTTGGGTCTCTTGTTTTTTAATTTCAAAAAAACGTCCATCAAATTTTCCATAGCATCATAAATTAAACCGGATGAAATAAAAATAGTCTTTCCATTAAAACAGCTGAAAGAATCAATAAAATACGGGCACATTTATTACTACATATGGCTTTTCAGTATTACGCAAGACTCGAGCGACAGAACATGACAAGAGAACTTCGTAATAAGATAAGACTTGGATTTAAAACATTATAATCAAATTTATTTACCTTTATAAAAATAATAATTTTGGTTAGTAAGGCCCCTGAAGAGGTGCGACAGAAAACAAAAAACATATCGGGCAAATGATATTAAAAGAAGTAGACAATGTGAACGAATTTTGTTCTATTTTATAGGCCCCATGCCATTGAAAAGAATTTATAAAAAGTGATATATATATATATATATACATACACATATTATGCAGATATCTTATGTAATAATTAACTAAAACAGGGAAAGTAAAATAAAATAAAAATAATACAGGTGAATAAATATCAAGACATGTAATATGAACATATTATTTCCAAATGTTATTTTTTTACTACGTACCCTTTTGACTCCGTAGAGGTAAAATCCTGCAACCACCATTATATGAAATATGGATGCTAACATGAGCTCATTTCTGTAAAATACTAAAATATTTTTTAAGATGGAGACGCATTTTATCAATAATATATTTCCATAATAGCTAAAGGTCATACATTTAAAGACAATTTACCTTTTAACTAATATTACTTATTATATTTTCTACATGTTTCATGCCTCTTTGGGAGCAATTCTTATATTTTTAGGGCATGTTAGTCGAATAAATATCTATGTACAATTTCAATTGTATAATTGGAAGAATATCAATCAATCAAATAATTTATTTGTTTTTGGGAATGTATCCCATACAAATAGAGTGTGTAATACTCATAAATATATAATATAAATACACAGAATTTAATAATTCTTTACTATTGAAAAGTTCCATAATTTAACATTGAGGAAAAAAAAACTTTACAAACATATAAATTAATTTAAAAAAATATATCTATATAAATAATTTTTTTTTTTTTTTTTTCTACGGCGCATCTACATCTAGGTCATTAGCGCCGACATCCAGGGTGCAGCGAGGAATTTTACCAGCGAGCCGTGGGATGATAAAATTCCTGCCGGAGGTTGGGAATCGAACCCACCATCTCCCGCTTATGAATCCAAGGTGCTAGCCATTAGACCACGGGAGACCCCAAAAATAAATTTATTATATATATATATATATATATATATATATATATATATATATATTAACATTAATATTCGTTTATTAAACACTAATGGGATTTATTCTTCTAGCATAAATTTTCTGAGGTTAAGACTCCTGATAGTATACTGGAGTAGAGCCTTGATGGTCGACATATCGGTGGTATTGAGAATCTGATAAAACTCTTCTGTTGATTTATAATTGGAAGAATATCTAACAATTGTATTGGGCGAATTACCTTGTTTGGGGATGCACATAAAAAAAAACTATAATAATAAATGGTTCTAAGTAATATATGGTTTTAAATGGTACCTTATAATAATAAAACCCTATAATTGGCAAAGGAGACACCAAGTCTAATTGTCTCATTCTAAGTTCTTTATTAGCTTTATCCTAATCTATTTTAAATATTTAGTATATAATTATTTAGTCTAATTATTTATTTTGGATGTTCGAAACTTACTAATTTCGAAGTTTTTCGTATGATCTGAAGACATGTCTACTCCGCAAATTTCCAAAACGAAAGCACTCAAAAAACCACCCACCAAGCCTGTCTGTAACAAATCGATATTTTCAGATGCAATATTTTTGGTGTGGATATTCCAAAAAATATAAAAAATATTAAATTATTGGCTAGTTAAAACTGTATGTGTATGTATATATGAACGCATAAATGTATGATCAAGAATAATTTGTCATTATCTACTATATATTTGTCAAATACCACTCACTCATCTATCAACGCCCAGCCCAAACCGCTCGACAGAAAATTTTGAAATTTTCCATGGACACTCCCTACATAACGTAGGCACTCGCTAAGAAAAGATTTTTTGATATTCGAATTTTTAAGCATTTCTGGGGGTTTAAAGTTTGAGTTGGTTAGAGAAGGCAAGGCTAGGCAGCTTGCGTTGCTAGGACGATAAAGAACAGCTGTTACCTTACATTATCTATCTCATAGTTTTCTTTCTAATTGAGGTTAATTTCAACTATGATGGCAGACCTTGAATTACTAGAAATTAACTGTCCCTCATAGAGTTTTAATTGCGTTTCTTTTCTGCCTGTCCCCGTCAGATAGGCTTGCCATATTTTTGGAGAGTTAAACCGAGACACATTAATATGGGATGGGCATACCAGGGGGGGGGGAATAAAAAGAATACAAATTATAAGCAAAATGGTTGGTGAGTTTTAAGCCTAGCAACTAACGGGAAGGGGGAATCCTAAACTGTTAGTCTACCCAAACCTTAAAAATAAGAACGGAACTTTTTTTGCTACTTGATTTTCTTAAAAAAATCTCTCAGCCAAATAGTAGTGTCTGGCAGCTGGCAGCGCTGTGCAGGTAGTTCCAGCGTTTTACAGTTAGATTACTTCTCATATCTTTGACACTGTGAGCAGTAGTAAAAATGTTGATTGTAGAAAAGTAACCGATTTAAAAAAGATTCTTATAAACATGTATTCATTACTTTTTACATCTTACAGCCTTTTCTGGGACATTGATAAAATCGGGCGGGACACCGAAACAATTGCAAAATACCGGGACAGTCCCGGTCAAACCGTGATGTATGGCATATCCTTAGGTTTTCCAGTTGAGGTAATAATATCCGGAACCCTTGCAATGCCTTCTCGCCTATAACCTTGGTAATACCCGTAAATATATTGGCTGATACCATATGACTTCTTGGAAACATAAACTTTTAAATTTTAACGCCCATTGAATAAAATATAGTATGACGGGAACCGTGCTGTAATAAACTGCACAGAATTGTATGGTAACGTAATTTTAATGAAACATTATTTAACCCAATAAAATAACTACTTATCTGCCGTGACGAAGCACGGGTATTCAGCTAGTCTACTATAAATTTGTCAAATACCATTCACTCACTGACCTATCATCGCCCAGCCCAAACCACTCGACAGAAAATTTTGAAATTTTGCATGGACACTCCCTATATAACGTAGGCACTCGCTAAGAAATGATTTTTTGACATTCGAATGTTTAAGTATTTTTAGGGGGGTTTGAAGTTTGAGTTGGTTAGAGCAGGCAAGCCAAGGCAGCATGCTTTGCTAGGATGATAAAGAACAGCTGTTACCGTACATTATCTATTTCATAGTATTATTTTTAATTGAGGTTAATTTCAACTATGACGGAAGACCTTGAATTACTTGAAATAAACTCTTATTTTGTCCCTCATAGAGTTTACGCTCTGGTCCTTCCGCGGTAATAATATCCCAAACCACTTCACACAAAATTTGAAATTTTGTTCGGCCAATCCGTTTAGAATGTAAACACTCACTAAGAAAGTTTTTTTTTTATATCATCAAATGTTTAAGTACTTTTAGGGGGGCTTGAATTATTAAGAAGCTCCTCATCGGCTCAAAAATGGTCCGATTTTGATTACATTTGGTACAAAAATCTTTCTTCTCATTTGAAAGGTCAAGTTCAATAACCAGCTGAATCCGTTTACTGGAACATGGGTTTGGAGCAAAATGTGCGTGAATAAACCGGAACGCTTACATTTTCGAGTCCATATGCTTGCATGTATTCGTTATATAGGTTCATTAACGTAGGAAAACGAATGAAACCATTTTCAAGCGATTTTTGCCACCTTTCACGAGACAAATTGCTAGAAATACTTTTCCAAACTAATTTACTGTTTGGGTATTCAGAAACGATGATTGGTTCACTTGAAACTTGTACCAGGTATTTGACATTCATCTAATCTAAGATATTTATACTTTGGAATCGTTTGGAGGTAGGAAGTATATAGAAAACAATTGTAATAATGGTAATACAAAGTTTTCGGATCTCAGTATATTTTCTAAAATATCTCGAAAACGGTTGGGAAATCGTAGTAAGTGGAAGGCGGTTATTCGAAAGGTTACTAAATTTTCTACAAAAAATATTCTGTTGTAATGTTCTGTGGGGCGATGTCAATCGAAGAGATAAGTGCTTAAAACTTCAAGTTGTTAGTTTTATTCTTTTCAACGTGTATTTTTCTCTGTTTACCTAACTTTTTAAGTGGTCGTTGTATTTTTTTTTTAATTCCCAACGAAAACAAGCACCTTTCCTGGGTAAGTCCGTGCAATAATAAACTGTACAAAATTATGCAGTAGCGTTAATTTTGACCATACCTTATTTAACGCAATATAAAAACTACTTATCGGCCGTGGTGATGCACGGCTAGTCATATAGTAATATTATATTTTATTATAGCTAATCAAGGCAATGGCATACAAAATTATTTGGACAGGCTTATTTTCCTGGTTAACCATATGGTCTAACTTGAAACATATGTTGTAAACAAAAATCCTATTTATTATAAATATATTATTTTCAGGGGAATGGCGTCTTCAGACATTTACTCAATGGCCTTCCGACCTACCCTCAATATTTTTTTCCAAATGATTTATATTAGAAAATATATTATTTTAATATAACATGATATGAAATGTTTCAGGCCTATTTCATGTTTTTAGCGCGTTTCTTTCCTCCCTCCTAATTGAGAAAACCCGCTCATGAGGATGACCTCATGATGCAATCAGGAAGAAGACTAGATCACTTAAATAACGGTGGTTGAAATTATATATATATATATATATATATATATATATATATATATATATATATATATGTGTCTGTACTTAGCGATATCTGTAACCGTTTACGAGAAAATTTGCGAAAACTACTTTTCATGAACATTTGTCGTTCATGTAATCTATTTTTTTTTATTTTGGTTGCGTTTGGAGTTATTAGAAAAACGAAGTATTAGAAAAAATATTTTATTAACACACACAAAACGTTTTCGGACGTTGGTATATTTTGAAATATCTCAAAATCATTGTAATTGGAAGGCAACCATTCCAAACCTTTTTATAAGTGCTTAAAACTTCGAAATTGTTAGTATTGTTCTTTTTAACAGGGTTTTGTCTATGTTTACTTCACAGTCTCTGTCTCAGTTTTTTTAATTGGATTAAACTGTACAATGAGTAAAAAAGGGAAGAAAATGAGAAAGATATTGGTAATAGTGTTTCCAAGAGAGAAAGTTGAGAATGTGGATGGAGTAATTTCTGTTCAGTATACTGTCAGTTTCCTGTTGCGGCGCCTCAAATCTTCTTTAGATTTGAGATTTTAGTTTATAATACTCACAAAAGATCAAAACTTACCAATAACTGCTTCTATTCCTTTACTAATGGCGCTAGGACAATAACGGAAACCCGCTAAGATGACTCAGTTCCTGCGAGTCGGAGAAAATTATTTTAAAAATTGTACTTATACTTTTCATTGTATTAATATATTTGTATGTAAAAGCAAAATTTTGCATTTCTACATAAATCTATGAGAACATAGATTCCACACAAGGATTTATGGAAAGAGTTAATAGAAGATTCTTTTTTTTTTTTTTTTTTTTTTTTTTTATTATTGATTATTACAACAATATGAGTAGAAGAATAGAAGATTCAAAGGTCCAGTCAACTATTTCGGAAGTAAATAATGACAATGACGTTGCCCTCAATGATAAGAAAGTGATAAGTAGTGATAGCCTTCCAATGAAAAGATCATTCTCGTGGATATAATAATGATATGATTGAGTAACCTTATTTGTTTTAAAACTTTGGAAAATATGCATTTGTATGCTTTCGGATATAAATTCAAATGCTAAACGCTCGGGTTTTTTTTTTTTTGTATTGTAGCGGTTATCAGATAACCCCCAAAAAAAACACATGTTTTAAAAAAATAAATAAAACATTATTAAGTGTTCTCTCGCAATTGAAAACTGCAATTCATTCTTGTAAGTTGTAAATCCTATACACTTAACATTGGTGACCCCTGATATTGAACAATACTTCTGATTTCACTTCTCGCTGTTCGTCATGTCCAAAAAAAACTCATCTGTTCTCAGCCAAGTCTCAGATATCGTCCTCCAACCGACTGAGCAACCATACGAGGACCTTAAAGCTAGGCTCATCAACACGTTCGGAGAATCCGAAACACGTAGAATTAGCAAGCTGTTAGAAGAAATGCCACTCGGAGACCAGACTCCTTCACAGCTCCTCAGAAAAATACAACAATTAGCTGGCTCCGATGTATCAAACGGGTTTATTAGCACCCTGTGGATGAAGAATTTACCCCCACGAATTCGTCCCATCCTCATTTCCACAGGCCACACTGACATCCAAAAACTGGCAGAAGTAGCCGACAAGATCTTGGAGGTATCCCCGTCAGCTGAAACGTACGCTATTCGAGACATGTCAGAACCTCGCCCGAACAAGTCTTCTGCAACTACCACATCAGTCACGAACAGATGCGAGCACCCATCCGAAGATTTCGGAGCTCTACGCCGCGACGTAGACGAGATCCTACGCTTTCTGAAGATGAAGAACCGCGAAAGAAGCTCCAGCAGCAGCCGGAATCAAGACAATCTCCCTCGATCTCAGTCGCGCGATACCTGCTATTACCACCAGAGATTCCGCGAGAAAGCCCGACGCTGCACACAACCTTGCAACTGGAAATCCGAAGAGCCAGCTTTAAACTCGGAAATGTGAAAGTTGCGGCGGAAACTTTCACAACCCAGCAGCACCGCCGCCTATTTCTGACGGACAGAACCACTGGTCAGCCCTTCCTCATTGACACAGGAGCGTGCATATCTCTCCTCCCTGTGCCCAAAGGACGGCGTAAGACTCCATCTGATTTCACCTTAATAGCAGCCAACAACTCCCCGATTCCAACCTTCGGTGAAATCACTCGATATGTCGACTTAGGACTCAGAAAACCTCTCAAGTGGACCTTTGTCTTAGCCGACGTCGCCAAGGCTGTATTAGGTGCTGATTTTCTCTACTGGCATTAGCTTACTGTGGACTTAAGAAACAGGAGACTGATCGACCAGCACTCAGGACGTAGCATTGTAGGTACCATATCCTCAGCAGAAATACCAACCTTCTCCATCTTTCCAGCCGATAATCGATTTGCCCGCATCCTAGGTGAATTCCCTACCGTCACTCAGGTCACTCCCATCCGTGGACCATCCAATTCAACAGTGGAGCATCATATAGAGACCAAAGGATGACCTGTCACGGCTAAATGCCGCCGTTTGCCTCCAGGAATTTACCAGGAAGTCAAAAAGGAGATCCAGGAGCTCATCGACAGCGGAATATGCCAACCTTCCAAAAGTCCATGGTCCAGTCCACTCCACGTAGTGAAGAAAAAAGATGGTACTCTCCGATTGTGTGGAGACTATCGAGCCCTGAACGCCATCACTATTCCCGATCGATATGGAATACCCAACCTTCGAGACTTCACAATGGAGATACATGGCAAGAAGATCTTCTCCAAAATAGATCTCCGCAAGGCTTACTATCATATACCGATAGCAGTAGAAGATCGAGAGAAAACTGCCATTATTACCCCATTTGGCCTTATTGAATACAACAGGATGAGTTTTGGACTGAAGAACGCAGGTCAAAGCGTCCAGCGTTTCGTCGACAACCAATTCCGAGACCTACCCTTTCTCTTCAAGTTTCTTGACGACTTCTTGATCGCTTCGGACAACGAGGAACAACATGAAGCTCACATCAGAGAAGTACTTCGTCGTCTCGACATGAACGGCATCGCTGTGAACCCATCGAAATGCGTCTTCGGTGTCCCAGAGCTCGATTTCCTTGGATTCCATCTAACACCATCTGGCATCACACCTCTGGAAGACAAAGTTAAGGCTGTCCTAGAATTCCCACTTCCCAAGGACGTTCGAGAACTTCGGCGCTTTATGGGCATGGTGAATTTCTACCGACCTTGTCTTCGCCACGCAGCATCAACCCAACAACCTCTCAACGGACTTCTCCATCAGGCCAAAAAAAATGACAAAACTCCAATCAATTGGAACGAAGAAACGCTCAAGGCTTTCGAAGACACCAAGAAGAACCTTGCTGAAGCAACTGAGCTCGTCCATCCGAACCCAGACGCAGAGATCTCACTCGCATGCGACGCATCTGACGTCGGTCTAGGCGCTGTCTTACAACAAAAACAGGATAACAAATGGCATCCTCTAAGCTTTTTCTCGTTAGCACTCAATAAAGCGCAGAAGAATTACTCTGTCTACGACAGGGAGCTTCTGGCTATATACAAGGCCATCAAACATCTTCAACCTCAACTGGAAGGCCGAGTTTTCTCAATTATCACAGATCATCGCCCATTAGCTCATGCTTTCACTCAAAAGCCTGAATCTACTTCACCTCTCCGCATCCGTTGGCTAACTTACATTAGCCAATTCACCACTACAATCATCTATAGTCCAGGCAGGGAAAACATTGTTGCCGATTCCCTATCAAGGATTGCTGAAATCCAAACTCCAGACGATTTTGTCGCCCTTTCTTTAGCCCAACAAGAAGACCATGAGATCAGCCGACTCCAGGAACAAACTAACCTAACCTTTAGAGCCATCGAAATTCCTGGCACTGACAAGACCCTTCTCTGTGAGATGTCAACAAGCAAGGCAAGGCCATATCTCCCGAAGAACTTCAGGCACAGTGCTTTCGTCAAGGTGCACACCTTAAGTCATCCTGGCGTCCGGACAACACGGAAAATGGTAGCAGAGCGATATTTCTGGCCAAACATGAATAAGGAAGTAGCTGATTGGGCTAAGTGCTGTATCGCTTGCCAGAAGAGTAAGATACACCGGCATACCCTTGCACCTCCTGGAACATTCCCAGCTGCCACTCGCTTTCAGCATGTCCACTTAGATTTAATTGGCCCACTACCACCCTCCGACGGCCACCGTTACTGTCTCACGATGATAGACCGTCAAACCAGATGGACAGAAGGAATACCATTACGTGACATCACAGCCAAAACCGTCTCAAGCGCATTCTACACTGGTTGGATCTGCCGATTCGGCGTTCCCTCAAGAATAACCACCGACCAAGGCCGGCAATATGAATCCCAGCTTTTTCATCAGCTGACTTCGCTTCTGGGAATCGAGAAAGGTCGCACAACTGCTTATCATCCCCAAGCTAACGGATGCATAGAACGATGGCACCGGACACTCAAAGCCGCCATTACAGCACACCTTGACAGCAACAACTGGACCCGCATATTGCCAACCGTACTCCTCGGACTCAGAGCCAGCCTGCGAGATGATACTTCATCGAGCATAGCTGAAGCAGTCTACGGTTGTCCCATAAGATTGCCAGGCGAATTCTTGGAGCAACACACGACCGCGGAAGATCCACACGTACTCCTGCAGGAGCTGAAGGAACATCTTCGCACCCTTCAACCAGCCGAGTATAAGGAGAGCACTAAGAAGACCTACGTACACCAGGAGTTGCAGAACTGCACGCATGTGTTCATCAGGGAAGACTGTGCCCGACGTCCGCTGACACCACCATACTCCGGACCACACAGAGTTCTCCAACGACACGACAAGTACTTCGAAGTGCAACTCCCAGGCCGCCAAGCCACCATATCGATAGACCGGCTTAAGCCTGCGTTTCTTCCATCCGAACATACTCAGGACACACCACCAGTTCTCCCAAAAACGCAGTCTCAAACGCCACCGCCAACTCAAGAGCCCTACAGGACCCGTTCCGGGAGAACCGTGAAACGAGTTTCACAGTCAGCTTCTCTGACTCCGTCATCTGGGAGGGGACTCCTGTAGCGGTTATCAGATAACCCCCAAAAAAAACAAATGTTTTAAAAAAATAAATAAAACATTATTAAGTGTTCTCTCGCAATTGAAAACTGCAATTCATTCTTGTAAGTTGTAAATCCTATACACTTAACAGTATATTTACCTGGACTCAAGTTCTATCTAAGAGTATATTTTTAGGACCCGAAAAATTTTATTATAGTTTTTCTGAAAGATGGCTCAATATATATTTTTCATGTACTTATTTCTTTCGATGGCAGGGGGTCCATAAAGTAGTACACCTTTGTCCCATTGAACAGAACAATGGAGCAAAGATTTTAAATAAAGTACTACACCTTTCTCCTATTGAACAGAACAATGGAGCAAAGATTTTAAATAAAGTAGTACAGCTTTGTCCCATTGAACAGAACAATGGAGCAAAGATTTTAAATAAAGTAGTACACCTTTGTCCCATTGAACAGAACAATGGTGCAAAGATTTTAAATAAAGTACTACACCTTTCTCCTATTGAACAGAACAATGGAGCAAAGATTTTAAATAAAATAGTACACCTTTGCCCCATTGAACAGAACAAAGGAGCAAAGATTTTAAATAAAGTAGTACACCTTTGTCCCATTGAACAGAACAATGGAGCAAAGATTTTAAATAAAGTAGTACACCTTTGTCCCATTGAACAGAACAATGGAGCAAAGATTTTAAATAAAGTAGTACACCTTTGTCCCATGAACAGAACAATGGAGCAAAGATTTTAAATAAAGTAGTACACCTTTGTCCCATTGAACAGAACAATGGAGCAAAGATTTTAAATAAAATAGTACACCTTTGCCCCATTGAACAGAACAATGGAGAAAAGATTTTAAAGAAAGTAGTACACCTTTGTCCCATGAACAGAACAATGGAGCAAAGATTTTAAATAAAGTAGTACACCTTTGTCCCATTGAACAGAACAATGGAGCAAAGATTTTAAATAAAGTAGTACACCTTTGTCCCATTGAACAGAACAATGGAGCAAAGATTTTAAATAAAGTAGTACACGTTTGTCCCATTGAACAGAACAGTGGAGCAAAGATTTTAAATAAAGTAGTACACCTTTGCCCCATTGAACAGAACAATGGAGCAAAGATTTTAAATAAAGTACTACACCTTTCTTCTATTGAACAGAACAATGGAGCAAAGATTTTAAATAAAGTAGTACACCTTTGTCCCATTGAACAGAACAATGGAGCAAAGATTTTAATTAAAGTAGTACACCTTTGTCCCATTGAACTGAATAATGGAGCAAAGATTTTAAATAAAGTAGTTGAAAAGAACCAACGGTGTACTACTTTTTGGATCCCCTGCCATAGAAAGAAATACGGACAAGTGAAACATATATATTGGGTCATCTTTCAGAAGAATTAATATGAATTACACCGCGGCAGAAGATTCGAGTGACGAAGGGTTCTATTTGGAAATTCTAAATATGAACGAGAACCTGGTCTAGTGGCTATTGCCTTAGATTCATAAGCGGGAGATGGTGGGTTCAATCCCCATCGGCGACAGGAATTTTCTAATCTCAGGGATCGCTGAGAAAATTCCTGGCTGCACCCTGGATATCGGCGCTAATGACCCAGAATTGTCGATGCGCCGTTAAAAAAAAAGAAAAAAAAATGAACGAGGATCATTCTTCTTTAATTAAAAGTCCGTCTCGCAGGACTGCATCATCTTAGCGCGGTTCCGTTCATATCCCTAGTCTAATTTGGAAAGATTAAAATAGAAGCATTTATTATTTTGGTACCACCAGTCTTTTTTTTTAAATTAATTATTATAATGGCGTGTCAACCCTTAAGGTCACTAACGCCATTCTTGTGAGTAGTAAAGTCTTGAAAGGTCATGATTTACAATCTTACCTGGAAGGGTCGGCTACAGTAGAAACAGACCCGCTAGTGACAAGGTCTTGGAATGTTGGAAATCTATATTTCGAACAATAAATTGTTTTTGTTATTTTACTTAACCAGTTTTATTGTCAAATACATTACCCAACTATAAGCAATTAAAAAATAACAAGAAATAAAACAGTCAAAAAGAACCATTGGAATAAACGAAATCAATTAATTTAAAGCTTTAAGCACTTTTTTCTCCGATTGACATCGCCTAATTAAAACTTTCTTCAGAACCTTTTTTGTAGAGCATTTAGTAAGCTTCCGAATGGTAATCTTCCGCTTCACAAGATTGTCAACGGTTTTCGAGATACTAACGAAATTATACAAAGTTATAAAAACTTTTTTTGTCTGTTAATAAAATATTTTATTCTAACCCTTCCTTTACTCTAAACGTAACAAAAATTTCAACATATTAGTGTTGATGAAACTCGAACATGCAGAAAATGTTTCAACTGTATCCCATAATTCTAAGTACCAAAATCAAAGACAAAGAAGGAAGGACGCTAGGCAGTTGAAAAGCTATATATCTTGGAAATCCATATCTCTAACATTAAATTGTTTTTCTTATTTTTCTTAACCTGTTTTATTTTCAAATACATTATCCAACAATAAGCAATTAAAAAATAACAAGGAATAAAAAACAGACAAAAAGAACAGTTCGAATAAGCGAAATCAATTACTTTAAAGTTTTAAGCACTTATTTTCCGATTGACATCGCCTAATCAAAACTTTCTTCAGAACCTTTTTTTTTAGGACATTTAGCAAGCTTTCTAATGGTAACCTTCCGCTTACCAATATTCTCAACCGTTTTCGAGATATTAAGGAAAGTATACAAAGTTACCAAAACTTTTCATGTCTGTTAATAAAATATTTTATTCTAACCCTTCCATAACTCCAAACGTTACCAAAATTTCAACATATTAGTTTTGATGAAAGTAGAACATGCAGAAAATGTTTCAACTGAATCCCATGATTCTAAGTACCCAAACCAAAAACGGTATTCAAAAAATATTTTTCCAATTTTCTCGAAAACGGTTAAAGCTATCGCCTTGAAAATGGTTTCATTCGTTTTCCTAGCCCAGGAATAATATAAAACGAGTACTTAGAAGCTTATGAACTCAAAAACGTAAGCGTTACGATTTTTTTTGCGCGAATTTCGCCCCAAACGCCATCTTCCGGTAGGCGTATTTCGCTGGTTAACGAACTTGACCTTTCAAATTGGACGACGGATTTTTGTACCAAATTTCATCAAAATCGGACCATTCGTCTTCGACCTAGAGAGCGAACAGACAAATATATATATATATATATATATATATATATATATATATATATATATATATATATATATATATAAATGTATACATATATATATATATATATATATATATATATATATATATACAAATTTGAACCACCATCATTTTCGGTCTCTAGGGGTTTTGAAACGCAAAATTTTCTAGTCGGCACTTCCGGATTGTTTCATTGTATCAACCTTATAAGCGGGGTTCCTCCCTATGGGGGAGGGAGGAACCGTGCTAAAAAAGGAATAGTATTTTATAAGGGCAAAGATTTTAAATAAAGTAGTTGAACAGAACGAACGGTGTAGTACTTTATGGACCCCCTGAGTTTGTTGGGTCTTCTTGTGACATGATTCCAAGATATGATTCAGTACCTCCTCTAATCCCGCGTGCAATCTTTAACTCTGGCAAATCCCCGTGTAGACATTTCGATTCCTATCTCCTCCATATCAGATCCATGAAGTTATTGGCATTCCATTGGTTGCTGCACGCATATTAAGAAGCCAAGGAGGACTCAAGTTCAAAACTCGGCTGGGCACTAACAGTATTATTCGGGGGTTAGAATTTGAGCGCCACGGGTACACCAGTTTTTGATGGATACCTCTAAGGCAACGGTTACAATGGATGCGAATTCTTACGAAATTGTGTTCTGAGGAGTACGTCCGAAACCCTCGTCAGAACAAGGCGGTTACACTCTGTGCGTTTCTGATGGTCAGTAAGAGTCAGCCGCCCAGCAAAATGGATGAACTCGGTGAACTTTATTTTCTTGAAAGTCCTTTTTCAAAGTTGTTGTTGTTGAATAGTGGAAAAAAGAGCATGTTAACTACATGTTTGTTAGTAGAGACGAGAAAGGAGAGTTTGAAATGTTATTTCACGAATTATGGGACCAAACAGAAAAGTTTGTTGAGTATTTTAGGATGAGACCAACAACATTCGAATACATATTGAATGGGATAGAAGAAAAAATAACAAAGTTCTCCAATTTTCGTAAATGTATTTCGGCAAAACAAAGACTGGCTGTAACTTTAAGGTAAGTTGTAACAATGTATTCAGTTTTTCAGTTCAATGGAAATTAAATTAAATTTATCGTTATCCATGGTGAATAAACCAAATAATTCGAAATTCAACGGAATAACAGGCCCATAACAGTCGCGGGTCGCACGAAAAAATCAAACTAGATTGAACGCTTAAATGGTTCTGACGACCTCGTGTATGTTCTGACGTCATCGTCCCTTCCACTGAAAACACTATCATTGGAAAACAGGTGTTCGTTTGTTCGGAGGACTTGGTCCGAAATCGTAAGAATTCGTCAGAACAAACTTTCTTCCAAATTCGCATCCATAGTAACCGTAGCCTGAGAGGGAAAACAGGTGGCACAGGAAGAATTTTCTTCGTTTGCTCTTAAATATTCTTATCCCTTCATATTTAATCCTTTCTTATAGGTATACATATAGTATTTGCAAGGAAAATTTTAAACACCATGTTGAATCAGAGGAATGAAATATGCCCCGAGTGAACTCTGATTGATCAAACTTCCGTATATGCGCATAAGAACAAGTCGGCCTTCAAAAGGAATAAGAAATTTGCATGCCTTGCATATAAAGATTTCGATCGGTATTTTATCAAACATTTACATTTTTCTTAGAATTAAACCTACAATATCTTTACCGAACTGTAATCATTTAGCTTGTTTACAAAAACAAGCAATTATTTTGAAGGCCAGCGCCACCTTAATACAGCAAAGGCATTAAATAAAAACAACTTTTATTTCGATCTTTTCTCGACACAAATTATATCATGGCCCCAGCCGTCAAAAAGGAACAACACATTTAAAATATCACATATTGTATTTATAATGACGTGTGATCACAATATTCTTTGTACGGCATCCTTGTCTTATTTCTGTCTTAGCACATTTCCTCCCTCCTTCCATTGGGAGGAATTCGCCCCCCTATGGAAGGAACCCATAGATCACGAACATAATGGTGGTCCAAATTTGCTTTTATATATATATATATATATATATATATATATATATATATATATATATATAATATGGATGGGTCGGCCACCGCTAAGCAGTTGAAAATTGTCACAAGGTCTTCGAATCTCTCTCGAAGCTATATTTCTACCAATAAATTGTTTTTCTTATTTTACTTAACCTGTTATATTGTCAAATACATTACCCAACTATAAGCAATTAAAAAATAACAAGAAATAAAAACAGACAAAAAGAACCGTTCGAATAACCAAAATCAATTACTTTAAAGTTTTAACCACTTATTTTCCGATTGACATCGCCTAATCAAAACTTTCTTCAGAACCTTTTTTTTAGGACATTTAGCAAGCTTTCTAATGATAACCTTCCGCTTACCAATATTCTCAACCGTTTTCGAGATATTAAGGAAAGTATACAAAGTTACCAAAACTTTTCATGTCTGTTAGTAAAATATTTTATCCTAACCCTTCCTTAACACCAAAATTTCAAAATATTAGTTTTGATGAAATTTGAACATGCAGAAAATGTTTCAACTGAATCCCATGATTCTAAGTACCCAAACCAAAAACGTTATTTAACAACTATTTTTCTAATTTTCTCGAAAACGGTTAAAGCTATCGCCTTAGTTCATGGTTTCATTCGTTTTTCTAGGCCAAGAAGCTTATAAAAGGAGTACTTGCAAGCATATGAAGTAAGCGGAACGATTTTGTTCGCGCGACTTTCGCTCCAAAAACCATGTTCCGGCGAGCGGATTCTGCTGGTTAACGAACTTGACCTTTCAAATTAGACGAAAAATTGTTGTATCAAATTTCATCAAAATTGGACCATTATTCGCTGAAGTATGCCGCGAACAGACAAATATATATATATATATATATATATATATATATATATATATATATATATATATATAAATTTGATCCACCATCATTTTCGGTCTCTAGGGGTTCTGAAGCGCAAAATTTTCTCGTCGGCACTTCTGGATTGCGTCATGAGATCAACCTTATAAGCGGGGTTCCTCCCTATGAAGGAAGGGAGGAACCGCGCTAAAAGGCGTCTTTGGAGGGGATTTCTAGGACTTCCGTCTATTTGAGCCGAAATCTTTAGAAGTCATCACCTCTTTAACTCCAAGTCCAATTGCCAACTTCCGATTCTCCAATCACTTGTAGTGATTTGGACTTTTACACAGCGGCTGTCTGCTAACATAGACTTCGTGGAAGTTGACTGTGACGTTCTTGAATATTCCTTCCGATGAGAGTATTTTTGCCGAAGTGAAGCCTAACGAGCTAGAGCAGAGCTGGGGAGAAGGGTTTATAAGGGCTGGCTTACCTGTGACAGGACAGTCTGCACCAGTTCCTGAGAATGTTCGTCAAAGGTATGACAGCCCAATATGTTCTTGCCCCCCCCCCATATCGTCCCTCAAATTTCATAACTTTGGTTATTGGTATCTTTAGAGTCCTTATTATCTCCCGGACATGATGGTAAGAGATTTTTTTTTTTTTAAAAAAAAAAGACAATAGAACGCGCTAAAATTGACTATTATTTCCGTATAGCCGCGTGATCTCTCTCATCTATTTTAGCCATTCAGACAAGGTTTTTCATTTAAATGTTACCGAAAATATGTCTTAAGTCGGAAATCCACATAAGTTGTTAATTATTATTATTGGTTTTATGCATCGCATCTTTTGCGAATAGCATTTTTCCAAGTTGCAGATCATTACAGTTTTATTGCTCTCCTGAAAAGTTAGGAAAATCGACTTAGGCGGTTGTGAAATTTGAGTGACGATATGACATTAGTCATTCTAACTGGCCTGCCTCTCATCTTAGCGATGGTTAATGATCTTTTTGTATGTAACAGTAACCTTAGTATAAACCGAAGCTTTGAAATGGAGTTCCGCTTTTCTAAATTATTTCCCAATTATTTTCCTCTTTAAATCTCGTCCTTGCTAATCCCTCCCTTTATATTGATGAATATTTTTAAATAATATTTTAAAATCCTACTCTTAGTCCAATTAAAATTTTAGGAGCTAAATCTACTAGGACCTTGAGACTCTGAGGTCATGACCAGTGTGATATCATTATCTTCTTTGTCATCGCGAAATATATCTTTTAAATTATTGGAAATATGATATTAAAAAAAAGAACTCAACATTCTAGTTCTTCAAAATCATTAATTTATGACTCTTTTATTTCTATTTTCCCCTCTGTAATTCTAAATATATACGGAGTGATTCTTTGATATTAGGGCGATAAGAGAGAGTTTGGTCGAAAACATTCCCATGAATTTTTTTTTAATCTAGTTCCGCAACGTTGGCAGTCAACTCCTTTGACGGCTGCTTGTATCTGTATAAACAGCCAGTAAATTATTATTATTGAAATTTTAATGTCCATTTATTATTGCCAACGAATTTTTGGACGGGTTATATATAGGTTACTACCCGTTTCTAGCCAGGATAGGGCTGATACCTTTTCATTTTTCAAAAAAGCCACCACCCCTAGTGGTATCTCGACCTCGGGCACGGAGAGGGGGGTAGTAAGTTATTAAAAATAAAACAAAATAAACTAACAGCTTTAATCAAATTGAGGTTAAAAAAATGTCGTGTATTTAATACGGCTCTAAATATTGTGCCTTTCAGCCGACATATAAAGGGTTCGGGGCAAAACAACGCCAAGCAACATTTTTAACAAAACTTAACTTTAGCTGCTATATGTTGGATGTTTCGAAGGGCTATCAGTTTAAATGGTTAGGAGCAACAAAATTAAGTAGCATACAGAGGATGTTGTAATATATTTGTAGCATTTGTATCATAGACTGATAGTCCAACATAACCCAGCTACAGTTAAGTTTTGTTAAAAACGTCGCTTGGCACTGTTTTGCCCCGACCCCATATAATACTACGCCTGCCGAGGTAGAGGGTACATGGGACGAGAGGACTTCCTAAAAAGAACTGTCCCTGATGAGGTGCGAAGAAAAGGCATGAAAAATGTAGGGCTGAATAAAGTAATATGAGTACAATTAACTTAAGTGCTTTACCGGTCTTAAGCCTCCAAAGAAAAAAAAAAGTCCGTCACGCAGGAGCTGCATAACTAAGCACTTTCCTCAGAATTTGGGTAGTGTAGACTGCTTTCCAGAACAATTTGCTTAAAATATCCTACATAAATAAAATAAAAACATGAATAGTTCTCTTTTAAATTTGTAATGAGTAACTGATCAATTATTAATTTGCTTCCAGAGTTATGTTTACACATGGTACCTACTACACTACGTAATAAATACAAAAAACCTCATATTATCATATTTTGATCTAACGCAGGAACAGGATACAGTCACTCTAGTGGTAGATAGCGCTCCTTGCGGCGGCTTTGTGAACCTACGTCTGACGGGATTTTCTATTGAAATATATTACAAATTAAACCCCCGCTTTCCGATTGACCGATTCAGCTCATTTTTACAACACTTCTTTCTCATCAGTTACCCACGACGTATACCGCGTTTCGTTACAATACAGCAGAAATTACGACCGGTATGAGTATATTAGGAATTTGGGTCCGGAGTAAACCCCCCCCCCTTCTAATGAACCGATTTAGTTTATTTTTACAACACATATTTACCTGTAGATTACTACTACGAATGCCGAGTTTCGTCGAAATATACCAAAAATCACGGCTGGTAGTGGCGAATTGGTATTGTGGGTCTGGAGTAAACCCCCCCCCCCCCATCCTAATGAACCGATTTAGTTTATTTTTATAACACATATTTACCTGTGGATTAGCACTACGAATACCGAGTTTCATCGAAATATACCAAAAATCACGGCTGGTAGTGGCGAATTGGTATTGTGGGTCCGGAGTAAACCCCCCCTTCTAATGAACCAATTTAGTTCACTTTTATATCTCACTTTTCTCTCTATATTACCACTACGAATACCAAGTTTCGTTGAAATATAACAACTATTACGGCTGACATAGTCAAATTAGTGTTTTGGGTTCGGGGTAAACCCCCCTTCTGATGGACCGACTTTGGTGGTTAACGAACTCGTTCAATCGTTTGCTAATTGAATGCTATATACCAAGTTTCGTGACGAAAAAACAAAAACTCTGGCCGCTATCGTGTTAACAGACACATATATATATATATATGCATATATATATATATATATATATATATATATATATATATATAGATATATATAAATTTTAACGGGGGTCATTTTCGGTGTCTACTAGGTAGGATCGATAAAGATTTGAAGAAATTTTTCAAAAATTCCGTCATGAGTCCAACCTCAATAGCTACTTTCCTTCGGAGGAAAGTGCTAAAAGCTATAAAGAAATAATTTGGGTCATTTGCAACCAGCAAAATGGAGAGGGGGGGGGGCGCTCCGGACCCAAATTACTAATTTCCTCATTTCTTTTTATATAGCAACGAAACTCGGTATACTTCATAAGTATGTAAAGAGAAAGATGTGTTGTAAAAATAAACAAAATTGTTCTATTGCGAGGTGAGGGGGTTACTGCTGAACCAAATGAGACAAGATACCACACCAATGAGGAACGTGTGTTGTAAAAAGAATCAAAATCGGTCCATTAAAAGTTGAGGTTTACTCCGGAAAAAATTAAGTAAAAATTAATAATTGAGTCAGCTGTTCATTTAAAATATAAACCACTAAAACTATTTATGTTTGTTTTGAATTTATATAGTTTATGTTAAGCAAATTATTCAATAATGCAGTGTAAACTATGGAATGTGTTTAGTAATGCAGCTCCTGCGTGACGGATTTATTCAATTAGGTCCTATAACTGATAACAAGCTTCGAGAAATCAAGCACACTGTACACGAATGGCCACCTAGTAAAAGTCCATTTTTTTTTTAAATTATTGCCTATTATTGGTTTTAGGAGAATGCTGTTGTCCAAAGTGGTCAGCTACCTTTCAGATTGGTCGAAGTGGATACAAGCAGCCATAAATGTTTATATTATGCCTATTGACTCAGCTAAAAAAATATTTAAAATAAAAACATAAAATAAAATACAAATATGATATGGTGATAATAATAAGTAGGAAAAATTTTAAGGAATTGTTTTTTTTAAAAAGAAGCTTGAATGTATTTTTAGGGTTTAAATATTTATGTCGTCATCAATGTGTTTATTGTCCCGAGTAAGCAAATCGTATAAGTCAATTGGTAAGTCGATGTCTTCTCTGGTGACAGGAGGCATATGTTTAACAATGAGTAGAACGTTGTCAAGGGCACAATTCGGTTAGTCCGGATTTGACATCAAGTAGGAATCAGTCAAATAAGTGTATCTGTGCACGACATCTTCTGCAAATGCAGGAAATATTTCTATCCCTGAATAACCATCATGGCCTTGACAAAACACCAACAAAGAACTTTTGGATTTCAGTTACGTATAACAAGGAAGCAGTGCCATTCATAAAATTTAAAAAAAAAAAAAAACATTTTCAGTTTCTTTACTAATACCTAAGAAGTACACTACTAACCAAATGCAAGTAGCTGACTATTTTGGCGCCAGTTTCAAGGGAACAGCCGCACAAGGAGCCCTTGACACGTGGGAGCCTCAACTCGTTCATCTTGGCGCGACCACTAGTTGCTTACTGGTAGCTTATCTCTCTCACTCTCTCATCCTCCCACTCTCTCGCTCGCACTACCGCAGCGACCTTCGGGTCCATCAGCTCTGCAAGTGGAGAATTCGGCCATCTTATCCTTTTAGTTTGCTCCCTACCTTCATATCGGGAGGCAACCCACTTATGAAGTCGACCCTCTGATGCAATCTGGAAACCCCCGGCGAGAAATGTTAAAGTTTCATAAGCCTTAGGTCATGAAAAAAAATGATCGTTCAAATTTTTGTATGCTATATATTTGGCTCCACCATCTACAAAAATGGTCCAAAATGAAAGCTCAATTTCGATTGCCAGGTTTAGAATCCATACATAGGAATTTGGTGTTCAAAGGCTTTAAAGTAAGTAATTCATATGTATTTTGAAGAGTAAATTCTTATGGAATAATATACGAGACAAATATGATGACGCAACAAAGAACCCAAATATATATACAGTGGACATAAAATCCATGCACCGAGCTATCAAGTCTACTTCACTTGATTCATCCGCAGGACCTGACGGGGTGCTTTTTAAAACAATTAAAAGTCTTAATGTGGCTCATATTTTAAAAGATATCACCAACATTTTACTATTGACCTCTTACGTCCCCGAAGCCTTCAGGCAGGGTCGAACTATTTTAATTTATAAAGGAAAAGGTCCTGTCAACGAGCTTACATCATGGCGTCCAATAACCGTATATTCAATATTAAGACGCCTCATTGAAAAAGTTTTAGACTATGAATTGAGAAAGCAAATTAATTTCCACCCTAGCCAAAGCAGTTTCATTAAAGGTCTTCCTGGATGTCATGTAAATACACGCATCATTGAATCCATATTGCTCAAATCAAGGACAAATAAAGAAGATGGTGTATTAACATTTCTTGACGTCACAGGGGCCTTTGACAACGTTGGTCACGATCATATCATGAAGACATTATCATCTAAAGGCGTATCAAGCGAGCTCTCAGATGCTATATCTGCGCTACTCTGCAATAACAAAATACAAATAGTTGCTGGACTGAACCAAACAGACTTCATCGAAGGTAAGCGAGGAGTACCGCAGGGTGGGCCTTTGTCTCCAACTTTATTTATATTGGCCATTGACCATGTATACAGAGAAGTCCCAAATTTGCGAACACATTAGGTTACAGACTTATAGAAAATCAAAATCCTGTTACACTTATAGGATTCGCTGATGACCAAGTTGTAACATCTCGGGATGTAGATTCTGGTGTAAGAATAGTTAATGTTGTCTCCAGAATATTCAGTGAGATTGGGCTGGAAATCAACGCAAAGAAGAGCTCTGCAATTATTATTGAAAAAGGAAAATTAGTGAAGGGGAAGCAATTGCTACAAATTGGCGGAGAAATCTATTCTATAGAGGAAAATGATAAAATTAAATATCTTGGATGCGATTTTTCCATTGAGATGGTGATTAACGAGAATGCATTGCGACAGGTCAATGAAAACAGGACAAAGTTAACCACAACTACCCTGCTAAGACCCGATCAAAAGCTCAATGTCATAAATCAGTACCTTTTCCCGTCACTAATTTATCCGCTCCAAACAGCTCCTTTCGTAAAATTGAACCCGACCTTTCTGGAAGGAGTTAATATCATAATAATTAAAGCGATGCTAGGTTTACCGGCCAACAGTAGCAGTGCAATGTTCTATGCACCAAGACGTTACCGAGGCCTGGGACTATTGCGCTGTCTTTGGGAAGCATCGCTTCAACACTGGTTCATTGCCCAGAAGCTAAATCATGTGTCAGATGAACAGTTCCAGCCAATATTCAACTACAAGAAGGAGGCATCTGAATGCGCCAGCAGACTGAATGTTGATGTTGTCGAACTTGATGAGGAACACAATATTAAAATTATCAGACGTAAGCTACGGGAAAAATGCTTTGAAGAATGGGCTCACTCCAAATGGCAAGGTGTAGGGGTGATACATTTCAAAGATTGTCCCAAAGCCAACAAGTTTGTCTATAAAAAAGAAAGTCTGTCTGGCTCTGAATGGACAAATGCCCTAAAACTGAACGTCATTGAGAGGCGTTCCTGGCGTTATGGGAGCATCAAATGTTGGACCCCTCTGTCGCAAGTGCAGCAGAGAGAACGAAACACCAGCACGCGCGCTTGGAAACTGTCCAAATAGTATGCTTCTTGTCACTAGGCGGCACCATAACCTCAAACGTAGGCTTATTTCTCTCCTTCAAGAAAAAGGCCTCCAATGCCATGAAGAAGTCTATGGTGTGAAGATGGCTCCTCGAGATATGCTGACATCATAGCATATCAGGCAGAAAGAAAATCAGCATATATAATTGATCCGGCAATCAGATATGAGATTAAAGATCCCTTGCAGGCAGAGGAAATTGACAGAGAGAAGAAGGCTATATACACAAAATATATCAAGACATACCAAGAGAAGTTTGAAGAAGCCTATGGAAGAAGGCATTATACTGTATAAGGCCTGTGGTTCGGCACGAGAGGGACAATACCAGAAGCAACTAGTGACTTCCTTGAAACACTGGGACTAGATACAAGCAAGGTAGCTATCCTCGCGGAATCAATTCTTATTGATTCTCCGGGGATTCTCAGCTATCACATTTACGGGAGCTGAACAGCTGCTAATCATTCTTTCGGAAATTATTTTTTGTTCACCTTGTAAATTATAAAAATCCAAATTCAACCTAAAAAAAAATTACTTATAGATTTATTTTTGAATATAATCTTACCAAATTTCCTTTTCATTCCCTCCACCCTCAAAAATAAATTAACAAACATTCCCAAAATCTATTCAATAAATTTTCGAAAGAATGACTTGCAGGCTGTGTGTATAGCAACCCAATAGACTTGGGCAGCAATCTTTATTTATTTCTTTATTGAATAAAGCTTTTCTTCTTCTCTTCTTTATATATAAATTCTAAAAGGTTAAAGGGCCCAGATCGCTCAACCTGCTTTATTCTTGTGTCTCAATAAGTTCAATCACGAGTTACGATGTTATCAGATCATTGAAACTCAAGTTTATTCATTCGTTGTCGCAGTTTCTAAGTCGTTTCGCGATTTCCCTACATTTGAACATTGTGTGAGAACATTTCATCGGTTTTTCCTTTGATCATGGAATTCGTCAAGGATATCAAGCCGTTGAAAGGAACAGAAAGATCAACTTTGTGAAACACCATCGAATACTGAAAGAGAAAAACTAAAAAATGGAATAAAACCGCGGCCCAAGCTAAAATGGTTTTATCTCAGTGTGTCAGTCTCGAGCTCCACCAATGAATTTCGTGGAATTTATATATATATATATATATATATATATATATATATATATATATATATATATATACATTGTTGTATCGATATGTTTTTTCATTTTAACACACCTGGCAGATTGTACTTAATTAATACAGAGTAACCGTTTATCAATCTGCAACCTTAATGAAGCAGTAACACTAGCCCACATATTAATGCGTTGCTCTACGTACGCAGTCCACGCAACCATTTGATACGTTTTGAGTAATTATCATATTGCATTCATGAGGATACTTTTTATGGCTATCCGATATATGTAAATGTTCATAACATGTAACATAAGGATTGATTTTGAATTATTATTGTTGTTGTTATTTTGTTTTTGTTTTCTCTGTTAAAGATTAAATACTTAGTCCACTCTTTTTTCTCATTATTTTTTTTTATTTTGCTGGATGCATTTAATATTTATTATATATTTCTGTTTAGTTATGTTTGTACATTATATACCCAGATTCCATGTTAAGGTAATTGCAATTTATAAAATACAGGTAATTCATTCATTCAATAATTGAAATAAATATTTGCAGAATTTCAGAATTTTTAATGGGATCACATTCCTATAGGTTACATTAAATAATTATAAAAATAAATTACCAATTTTATTGATATTTACAGATTTTATAGTAGGCTAAAATAATTTCTTAATAAAAACATTTCTTAATACATAACGTATACAATTTTTGGCACAGTCCACAATTTCTCCCATTTTCATGAATTTTCCTCGGCGGTAGGTCCACTATCTCTAATGTCCCGATAGAAGCTGTACAATAGGGTGAACATATATGAATCCATAACTGTAAATAAACAAATCATTAATGGCAAATATAATTTCATAAGATATAAAAGTATTGTCAGAACATCTAGAAATGGTTGTAATAGACATTCGAAAAAAATCGTTAAAGGTCTGAGAATCTTTAGGATTGACAAGTATTATGTTTAGGTACATAAGCAATAGAATGATTGTAAAAATGCATAACTTTATCTCTTCTTTCGTGTGGATACTAAGCCACACATACATGGAACCGAAGCTCCACCATATCCAAAAGAAAATTATTTTGCTGCCTCGTGGACTGAGATTAACAAAACTAAATTAAAGATACTCAACCTCCTTTGAAATCATCATCAAATCATGAGAAGTGGACACTGAAGGCCGACTCACGGACATTTGATAACTAAAGATGAACGATTCTAAATGATCAAAATGTAACAACATCATAACTATTAAACACGTTTTAATTGATTTTAAAATAATTAAACTCATGAGCTCCACAAGCACAATATACCTGTTACAGCTCAAGCACTAAGACATCATTGTGGGTGTGTTTTGGAGTTGACAATTCTTTAGAATCGCTGTAATTAAAGATAGAGAATAGTCACTTAAAAATCAGTTGGATAAAAATAAAATCATCAATCGATATTGGAGATAGTCAGGATTCGGCCAAACAGTTAATAAAACTAATTTTTGTATAAAAATTAGTTTCATTGCCTCATAAAAATTTGTTGTCAAATTTTGACGGAATCACGATAATAAAATCATTATTCAAAATTTCTTTAAAGGAAAGGCAATATCTTTGCTTTTATTAAGCTATTTTCGCCAACGGCCATAGCCGCGTTGAATGCACCGGTTCCCGTTGATCGCCGAAGTTAAGCAACGTCGGGCGTGGCCAGTACCTGAATGGGTGGCCGACCACGTGCTGTTGGAATTAAAAAAGAGTGGCAACCTATAGATAGCCCGGCGTTAATAGCCCAATCGTTGATACGCCGTTAAATACACAATAAAAAAAAATAAGCTATTTTCTTACCAAATACTCCCAGGTCAAAAAAAAAAGTTAGGCTCTTGAACTGGAAAGCCCTGGCAAGGACGGACATTCCAAGATTTATGGTATCCAGGACTAATAGTGTCCCTTTTGTAATTAGAAATGGTTCCATGAACATAGTATCTCTCTGAAATTAAAAGAAATATGAACTAATTAGAACTGAAATTTTTCGTAAGTATAAAATAATTATTCAAGAAATTAATCTCAAGCGAATTAATTGTTCATCCAAAACATGTCTATCTTAAATTCCTAATTTTTATGTAAGCCAAGCGAAAAAAAATTAAAAGCGAAATCCATTGTTTAAATTATTTTGTAGATTTCCAATATCAAAAGTTACCCAAATATATAATTATTTTTAAATAACACTGTCGCGAGCAAAAAAGTCTGACTCGTAGGAAGTGCGACATCTTAGCGCGTTTCTGTTCACATCTCGAGTGCCATTAGTTAAGGAATAGAAGGTGTTTTTGATCTTCCTTGAAAAATATAAAATAAAATCCTAAACAGAAGACAGAGTTAAGGCGCCACAGCAGGACACTGTCAACATTCTAGCGGAAATGACGTCCCCCGACTTCTCAACGTTCGCCCCAGGAAAACACTATTACCGAGCCGATTCTCATTTTCTTGTCTTATTTTAATAAAATACTCATTTTTCTGTTAAATGCAATATATATATGTACCCCGGAGGTAAAGGACATCATGTCCATTTTTTCTGAAATTGACCTAACAACATGTTCTTAATGTGGATTTTTCGATCCATATGATGGTATTTATGCCCTAGTCCCATAAATAACGAAGATAAGACAGTGAAAAATAAAATCATGTCTGTTTTTATTAGAGGTAAAAGACACCATATGGAGTACTTGGTTTTGTTTGACCATAATCAATACTTCCAATTACCTATCAATGCCGATTACTGCGTAAAATTTTCTTTAAACTGTTTCTATAAGTAAGGAAGAAACAAATTTTAAAAGTACAAAGTTATGTAAAATTGGCTCTCCTGAACAATTACAAATATGTGACATGGTGTCCTTTACCTCCGGGGTACTGATATATACTATATATATATATATATATATATATATATATATATATATATATATATATATATATATATGCGTCCTGAGGTCAACCACATAAGTAAATTTCCTGCCTATGAAGGGAGAGAGAAACCGCGCGAAAATCAAAAGTAGACGATGAAATATGTTCTTTAAAAAATTCAGTGAATTAATCTAATCTGGAAGAGCTGTATTACTCTTTAACCAATTTCCGTCAATAAAAGTTATATGAATATATTATTAACAAATTTAATTTTTTTTTCTTCTTACCCTTTTGACTCCGTAGAGGTAAAATCCTGCAACCGCCATTACATGAAAGATAGCTGCCAACATGAGCTCATCTCTGTAAAATACTAATTTTTTTTTCTTTTAGATGGTGATTTTTTTATGAATAATGAATGAAGGTCATGTTTTTGCATCTAGGCATGACCCTTCCTAAACATCTATGGTACATCAGGGAATTCTTTAGCGGGTAGATGGATGATAGAATTCAACCTGCTCTATTTCCAGCATGAGAATTCAACGCATGAGCCACCGTACCATGGGATATCAGCCACTGGCTGAATGCCATATATAGTAGAACCTCTCATATCCAAACTTCCCATAAGCGACTCCTCGCCATATCCGGCCTAGTGCCCGACCGTCTGTGATTCGCCGGGGTGACTACGATAAAGAACTGAAAAAAAACCGGATCTGTTAGCGAAGAGCACCTCCAGTTACTGCTCCAGTTACTTGTGAAGTACCTGTAGTGATTAAACAGTGATTCAGCGAATGCGCAGATCTCATTCGCATTTCTATAGGTTGTTGCTGGTAGTAACCTTCAAGACTCAAGTCAATCCGACTCGCAGAAATTAATAGAATTCTATTCATTTTAGCGAGTTGGATTGACTAGAGTTTTGATATCTTCTTAAGCGAGCGTAGCGAGCGGAAACGCATAGCACGTATGCCCATAATACGAAATAAATATAAATATGTTATAGAACCACCGGATTTATTTATTTCATGTGAGCTCCGTAACAGTGGCGATGAGGTCTATTGATTTTTTATAATATTAACTTTTTTTTAATAAATATTGCTTGCTGAAATATATTCTGCTTATTTTCATATATGCTTTACAAGCCTAAAAGTATTACTTACAAATACAAGTTATTCAACGGGTAGTTAGAAACCGTATTATATAAATATAGTAGTCAAAAAAAGTAACTTTTAGTAGTGATTGCAGAGATTTTAAATACTTTTCATTACTACATTAACTTTTGATTACTATGTTTATATAATATGGTTTCTAACCTTAGATAACCTGTAAAATAATCCGTAAGCACCAAAATCATGGGCGTATATAAGGGGGGCTGAGGAGGCTACTGCCCCCCCCCCCGAAATTTTGAGTTGATCGGTAAAAATGTGTCATAAACCCTTAAAAATAAATGAAATAAGATCACTATGTTCATAAAAGATATTTTATTTTGGGTGTAATAGCGTTTTAGTTGTTTAAAACTGTTCCAAGTTTTAAATTGTTAGTATTCCATACCCCGGAAATGGTCTCAGCCCCTCCCCCCCCCCCCCCCGAAATTTTCCCAGCCCCTTCCGAAATTATTTTCTATCACTGTTTAAAATCACGGCTGATACTTTAAAGTAACTGGATGTGCTCTTCGCAAACAGACCCAAAAACCCATAATGATCTGGAAGCTTCCTCAACAACAGTTGAGAAGAAATCGACTCGGATGAAGACGAAACGACCAGTGACGACGTTGTGAGTCATTCTGCTGCTAAGGACGCCTTCGATGTAGCGCTGAAATACATCGAGCAACATCCAAATGCAACCGCAATGGATGTATTGTGAGCAAAAAAAGTGAAGGGACACTTCCGCAAAATCAAGATTAACAAAATTATAACAATAATCCACAACTGAGTTCTTTAAATGATGTATGGTTAAATTTTGTGCATCTTTTCAAAATAGTAAATGTTTGAAATGTATGTAGAAACAGTTTTACAATTACAATAAAGTTGTATTAAAGTATGTACTGTATATTATAGCAGTTTCTATAACTTTGAAAGGCTTTTTTTTTTTTTTTCCTCCTCCCGATATCCGACCTATTGGCCGTTCTGACCATTGCCCGGTCACGATATAGTCGGATATGAGAGGTTCTACTGTATTTAAAAACAATTGAATTTCTCACTAATATCATTTATTATATGTAATACATGTTTCACGCCTCTTTGGAAGCAATTTGTATATTTGTAGAGAATTTGTGTAAAAATTCCCAAGATCAGAGCAATGTCCAGACTTTGGGGTCAATCCATATATATATAGTGGTCCAAAGGTGGTTGCTTGATCATTTTTGAAAAAATTGATATTTTTACTTCAATTCCATATGGAATCAGTAGTTCACAAAGAATTTTAATATTTGTTTAGAGTCAACCGTTTGAAAATGCTGGCCATCTTTGTTTCACCACGCATGATGATTTTAGCGCGGTTCCCCCCTTCCCCATAGGGAGGAAACCCGCCTTATGAGGTTGACCTCTTGGCGCAATACGGAAGTGCCGACTAGAAAATTTCATGTTTCAGAACCCATAGATGACAAATATAACGGTGCTTCAAATTTGTATGTATATATATATATATATATATATATATATATATATATATATATATATATATATGTAAAGTTCCTTCGCTCTAGGACTATATCATGAAGGCATGTGATCATGCAGGCAGTGGGTCTATTTAGATAGGCAGTGTATATCTGTGCGTTGGAACATGTGTTTGGAACAGTACAAGCGTTAGATTGTTATAATGCTAAGTTATGAGTTATGGACTTTGTAATTTAATTATTCTTTACAGGTATTTATTTTGGTTATCGCTAATGATTGTTATTATTGTTGTTAGTTTATTATAATATATTTATGTATTCTTTACAGAATAATAAAATCTAGTTACTGAGAGATTTGAAAAGAACTTGTTATCTATTGTTACAAATTAAATTACAAAGAGAACATGGCGAAGATTGAAGATAGGTTATTCGTCCACATAATCAAAAGAAATGAAACCCAGTTTGAGCTGGCAGGATTGTCTGAAGACAAAGTTTTATGGTTAACCTTACCAGAAGAATACAAGGGGTTGGAAGACCACCAGGTATTATTGTCTAATTCTACTATTAAAAGGGCGATGTTAGCCATAAAACCTATTAATGGCTACAGAAAAGTAGGGGTGAAGATAGATGAAAATATAAGAAATGAGTATTTTGACGAAGACGACAATCTCAGTTATAAAGATATTCCTCTAGAGGAAATAGATACTCTTGATAAAACAGCTGAGGATTTGAGCAAGTCAGGAGTAAATTTTTTTTTACTTGAAAAATTAAAAGAATTAGAAACTAAATTAAACGCTAAGGAAGTAAATTTGCACGAAATAGAGAAACATTTTGTATTAAATACTTTTGATAAAATGCAAAACCCAGCTGATTGGTTAGACCAATTTGAATCAGAATGTTGCAGGCATAATGTAAATAATGATAAGAAAGCAGAAATACTAAGATTCTTTATGTCTGGTTCATCTAAAGATTGGTATGAAGCTAATTTAAAGAAGATAGGTCTAGCTAATTGGTTAATTTGGAGAAATTCCTTCTTGAATGTATTTATAGATAAAGGATGGTCAAAGGTTAGGAGAGCATACAGCTTTAGATATATTGGTGGCTCTTTAATTGATTATGCATTGGTGAAAGAAAGGTTATGTTTGGAAATTGATAATAATGGCACCATTTTATCTCGGATTAATATGATAGTAGTTGGTTTACCATTGGAAGTCCAAGATAAATTAGATAGAGAAAAAATTACTACTATTGAAAAACTTTTTACTGAATTGAGAAAGTTAGATGATTCATATGGTAAAGTTAGGGAGGTTTCAATAAAATCGAATGTAAATAAACCTTTTGAAAATTCGAGCGTTAACTACAAAAATGAGAAGAAAAACAGTAGGGAATCTACTAAGAAACCTTGTTATATGTGTGAAGTTCTCGGATGGAAAAATCGCTTTCATCCTGTGCATGAATGTAGAAACAAGGCTTTATATACAAACAAGAAACAGATAAATCTTAATGAATGTGAAGAAAGTCAATGTTCAGAAGACATGATGATCAAAATTGATAAGAATTGTTTAAACTAGAAAGCCCGGAGAAGTTATGTCCATTGATAAAAATAAATGTACTAGTAGATAACAAGATGAAAGTGAAAGCAGTGTACGACAGTGTTTCTAATGTTAGTTTAATAAATCAGAGAGTGGTGGATATTTTAAAATCAAAATTAATAAAACACAAGAATGTATTCAAAACAATCAATGGACTGAATTTCTGTACTGCCCGGGCAAATATTATTTTAAAAATTGGAAAAATATCAGAAAAACTAAACACTTATGTAGTGAAAAACAACAAATTCTCTTATGATTTACTTTTGGGTCTTGATGCTATAAAAAAGTTTAAACTTATTCAGGATGAATCTCTAAATATTTTACAAAAAAGTGGCAATAAACTTATGAACTTAGAAGAAGCAGAAATAAATAAAAATACTAAAACCAAGAAGAATATTGAAGAAGATATTGAAAATAAGAAAGATATTAAACAAGATTTTAAGAAGAATGCAATTTTTGTAGGAAATAGTCTAATAGAAGATGAGTCAATGTCATTAGATCGTGTTGAACTAAATATGAATGAAAGCCCATCAATAGAAGGATTAATATTAGATCATATCATAGAAGATAGGGAAAAAAATCAAATTTTAAATATTTTGCAATCATTTTTCCACCTATTCGCGAAAAATAAATTTGATGTAGGGCGAGTAAAATCTAGAGAAGCCGAGATAAGACTTAGTAAAGATGAATATGTATCTATGCGTGCTTATAAATGTTCTATTTTAGATGAAAAAGAAATAAAAACTCAAATCAAGAATTTATTAGATGCTGATCTCATTCAGGAATCTGATTCACCATTTGCTTCTCCAGTAACCTTAGCATATAAAAAAGAAGATGGACGTCGAACCAGACTTTGCATTGATTTTAGAAATTTAAACAAATTAATAGTGCCTGAATGTTACCCGTTTCCTACTATTAGTGATGTAATGGACAAAATTGCTAATTGTAAATATTACACTGTTATTGATATTAATTCTGCCTTCTGGTGTATACCATTAAAAGAAAAAGATCGAGAAAAAACATCATTCATAACGAAATTCGGCAAATTCATGTTTAATGTTCTCCCTTTCGGACTCAAAAATGCACCAGCAATTTTTCAGCGCATATTATCCAACATCATCAGGAGAAATAATCTGGATGACTTTTGTGTAAATTATATAGATGATTTACTTATATTTTCTAAAACTTGGGAAGATCATTTGGATCAAATAAAAAAACTTTTAAAAGCTTTAGAAGTAGAAGGCTTTAAAATAAAATTGGAAAAGTGTATATTTGCTGCTCGATCAGTGAAATATCTTGGCCATTTAATTCAAGAGAATAAAGTATCTCCTGCTCAAGAAAATTTGATTGCAATTAAGAACCTGAAAAGACCATCCGATAAATCTGGCGTTCGAAGCATTTTAGGTTCTATAAATTTTTACTTAAAATACATTGAGAAGAGTGCTGAGAAATTCGAACCACTCCATAGATTATTAAGGAAAAATGTAGAATTTAAATGGACTGAGGAATGTGAAAAGTGTTTTAACTTAATAAAAGAGTACTTATGTTCTTCTCCAATTCTAGCTATCTACGATGTAGAGAAAGATGTAGTTATTGAAACAGACGCTAGTTTAAAGGGTATGGGAGCAACGCTGAAACAACCACAGGCTGATGGAATTCTGCATCCAGTTGCATACTTCTCAAGAAAATTGTCGGCAACAGAGAAAAAGATGGACATTATACATTTGGAATGCAAAGCTATTAAAGAAGCAATAAAATATTGGCAATATTATTTAATAGGGCGGGAATTCACTGTTTGTACTGATCACAAACCATTAGAAAACCTCAAGACAAAATCAAGAACAGATGAAGTACTTGGAGAATTGGTAAACTATCTATCACAATTTAATTTCAAAATTATTTATAAAAAAGGAAAAGAGAATGTGCTCGCAGACCTTTTGTCTAGAAGTCCAGTTCTTGAATATTTTGAAAATGAAGATGAGATAAAAGTTGTTAATTTAGTGGAATTTGACGAAATAGTAAATGATCAAAAATTTAATATCGAAGAGTTGAAATCTGCTATAAATACTGAAACTCACCATAACATCACATTCAAAAAACTCAGAGGAAGATCAAGAATATTTTTATCCGAGGAATTTGGGAAAATACTTATAAGAAGAGTCCATGATCATTATGGGCATGTTGGTATCGCACAAATGAAGGACATTATAAGACCATTTTATTATTTTGTTAACTTTGACCGGCTTATAAACAGTTTCTGCAGAAGTTGTCCGATATGCATGGATCTCCACCAGTACGGGACAATCTGCAGGAGACTTTATAAGGCTTATTGATTCAGTTGCCAAACACAACAAGATACGAATGCTTTTGGCCGACCAGTATTCTGGTTTGAAATCGGGCGAACTCAAGAAGTACTTGCACAAAATGGGAACGACATTAGTTTTCACATCTATAGATTGCCCTCAGTCAAATGGACTTAACGAGAGACTCAATCAGACTCTGGTTAATAGAATCAGATGCAAGCTGAATGGTAGTGGAGAAAAACGAGCATGGCCGAGCGTAGCACAAGAGTGTGTAAAGGAATATAATAGGACCATCCATAGTTCAACTAAATTTGAACCGCAATATTTGCTGACTGGGAAAAAGTCAACCATCTCTCCGATTAATATTCACAATCAAGACAATCTTCAAAAAGACAGAGAAGCAGCCTTTTTAAATTCAATGAAAAGTTTTGAAATCAATAAGGTCAGATTTGACAAAAATAAGGAAAATCACGCATTTAAAGTTGGAGACTTGGTCTACATCGAAAATGGTAGCAAATTAAATCGCCGGAAGACGGATAAAGTGAGAATCGGCCCTTTCCCCATTCTTCGTTGAATATCACCATCAATGTATGAAGCTGGCGGTGGAAGAAGAAGGAAATTTTTAAACTATTTCCATAGTTCTAAATTGTCACTTTATTTTGGTGAAAAAGTGACTTCAGGGGGGGAGGTGTAAAGTTCCTTCGCTCTAGGACTATATCATGAAGGCATGTGATCATGCAGGCAGTGGGTCTATTTAGATAGGCAGTGTATATCTGTGCGTTGGAACATGTGTTTAGAACAGTACAAGCGTTAGATTGTTATAATGCTAAGTTATGAGTTATGGACTTTGTAATTTAATTATTCTTTACAGGTATTTATTTTGGTTATCGCTAATGATTGTTATTATTGTTGTTAGTTTATTATAATATATTTATGTATTCTTTACAGAATAATAAAATCTAGTTACTGAGAGATTTGAAAAGAACTTGTTATCTATTGTTACATATATATATACATATATATATATACATATATATATATATATATGTATATATATATATATATATTTGTCTGTTCGCCCTCCCACCGTCTCAAAAATGGTCCAATTTTGATGAAATTTGGTACACAATTCTTTCGTCTAATTTTTTTCTTGTGGGCCTGCCGGAGGGTAGTGGGGAATAATTGGGGCATTACCCCTAAAGGTATGCACTGGATTTACACAATGATTGTGAGGCCTATCATCACTTACAGTGCAGTAGTGTGGTGGCATCGATGCGGCACTGACAGTGTTAAGAAGACTCTGTGCTCCCCACAAAGGCTGGCTTGCCTGATGATTACGGGAGCAATGGGCTCTACACCGACAGGAGCTATGGAGATTCTACTCGACCTTAAACCAGTAGAGATATATATCGAAGAGATAGCTAGATGCTCAGCGTACAGATTCGCTATTTTAGGGCACGAACCTTGCCCAACCCTAGGGGCTCACTGTGCGATTATCCGAAGGAACTGGCAGGACCCAATTCTCTGCATGCCATCGGACTTTCAGGACCAGCACTCCTTCACCTCAAACTTTACAACTGTGATCAAGCTGAGGGAAGCAGCGCCGGAGCACAAATTAACACCAAGCCGGGTGGATCGGTTTTGCTACACAGACGGCTCAAAAACCGAATCTGGCACAGGAGCTGGTGTGTGGATTGAGGGGTCCACACATAATGTTGCCTTGCCTCTGGGGAGGTATGCTACGGTGTTCCAAGCTGAAGTCACCGCCATCGGCGCTTGTGCAGACCTTATGAATAGCGGCTCTCCATTAGACAGGCGCTTCACTATTTTCTCCGATAGCCAAGCGGCCATAAGAGCTCTATCCACGAATAGGATCAGGTCAAAGGTGGTACAGCAATGCAAAGACAGCTTAAACTTACTTGGACGACGTAACAAGGTCAGACTGGAGTGGGTCCCAGGCCACTCTGGTATCCAGGGTAATGAAAGAGCTGACGAGTTGGCCAATATTGGTGCAGCGACAATCCCCCTATCTCCAGAACCTCAATGTGGGATCGCACCAGCTGTGGCCAGATTGAGTATTAGAAGGTGGGCGGAAGCTGAGCACAGGAGGAAGTGGTGCAGCAGCTCCACCCAGAGACAGGCGAAGCTGTTCCTTTCCTTTGTGGACAAGAAGAGGACGGAGACTCTCCTTAATCTGTGCAGGTCCAAGGTAAGACTAGTTACAGCTCTTCTTACAGGTCACTGTAGAATGCACCGGCACCTCTACTCCATGGGGCTGACCAGGACCTCATGGTGCAGACTATGCTTTGAAGACGACGAGCCGCCGTATCACATCATATGCAGATGTCCAGCTCTTGTAGCTAAGACATACCTGTATTTTGGTGCAGACTTCATTGATGACCCTAGAAGGCTACCGGAACTGAACCTTCGAACTCTGCTAAGGTTCATTTCGGATACGGCGCTGTTGGTGTAACAGGCTGGCTTGTCGGGTGGCACAATAGGCCTTGTTGGCCTCGGTGCAGCTCCCTCTACGTGGGCACCCGTTGTTAATAATAATAATAATAATTCGTCTAATTTGAAAGGTTAATTTTGTTAACCAGCAAAATCCATCCAACTGAAGATGGATTTTAACCCGAAATTCGCGCGAAAAAAAATCCGAACGCTTACGTTTTCGAGTCCATATGCTTCCAGGTACTCGTTTTACAGGTTCCTTAACATAGGAACACCATTTTTAAGCCATATCTAAGTCCTCTCATCATAATACAGTATTACGCCTGACTCAAGCCAGTACACATGACGAGAGGACTTCCCGATATGGAAAGTCCCTGAAGAGGTGCGAACAAAAGCACGAAACATGTCGGGCAAAATAGAGAAAATAAAGTAGTTGAACAAAAACGATTGGTGTTCTGCTTCATTGACCCTCTGTCAACAAAAAAAAAAGAACAAGTGAAATATATATATATATATATATATATATATATATATATATATATATATATATATTTATATATACATACATATAGGGGAAGGTGTTGTACCTCTGACCATATTGTACCTTTGACCACCGAGGATGTGGCGGCATGTAGCAACATTTTATAAATTTTGGTGTAAATAGTGTTGAGCTCCTTCCCTAGAGGGCTTGTGTAACCTACTTTGGATTATTAATGTCAAAGAGGATTCTTGCAAAAACTACTTATCCATTTCTATCATAAAAATGTAAGTTATTTATTGATGACGTTTTGCCTCATAATATTTTTTGTATTATGTCTTTTTATATGGAAATCATTTGACAAAGTAGCTATTACAATAAGAAACATGGTGTAGCCTCTGAAATTGATTTATCTTAACCCTAAAATGTTTAGCATACTTTTTAATTTTCACTACCACGGTTTTGTACCTCTGACCACGACTAGTTGTTGTTCCTTTGACCAGGTCAAGGGTACAACACACCTAGTATTTTTTTTATAATTCAACTTTTATGTTCTTCTGTTACAAATTTTAAAAAAATAGTTAATATTACTATTACATATTTAGTCGCAGAGATCTGTGGTATTAAATGTCCAATGTTTAAGATCCAATATTTGAAAAAACAAAGTTTAAGTGACAATTTTACGAGAGAAGATGAAAATTTGTGTGATATTGATGTTGAAAACATTGTGGCTAAACTTCCATACCCTACTATTGCTAGTGGATCTGCTTGACAGTTAAAAGATTTATCGGTTGGACTGGATTTTTCAGAATATTAAGCATGACATAATATCAATAATGTTTTTTTTTATTATGCTTACATCCTTGTCCTGTATTTATTAAACTTACAATTAATTACAATATTACTGAATACAATTTTTTTTCTGGACTGCTGTATTGTTTTTACGTGGTCATAGGTATAACACCCCGTGGTCAAAGGTACAACCACATGATGTAACTTTGACCACTGTACGATTATTTTTTAATAAAATAATAAAAAATATTAAATGTAAAGCTAGAACCTTGAAAAAATTAAATATGATAAGCAATAGAATACTAATTACAATTAAATAAAAGAAATGAATTTAGCCTTTTGAGTTTAGGTACAACACCTTCGCCTCTATATATATATATATATATATATATATATATATATATATATATATATATATATATATATATGTTCATGCGTCCGTGTATATACAAATTTGAACCACCGTCATTTTCAGGTTAACCTCTTAAGTGGGTTACCTCCATATAAAATTTTTATTTAAAACTTCATCAAAGTCGAACAATGACAACTTTATTCATTTCAACCCTTCAGCAAATGAATTTAAAAAACTCTTTAGTGCTAGTCATTGTTATGAAATATCCTCCACGCAAGTGCATATAATTAAGTAAAACATAAAAATAATAAATACTTTCATTCCTCCAATGGAGGACTATACCTTTCTTTTAGCGCGGTTCCTCCCTCCCCCATAGGGAGGAACCCCGCTTATAAGGTTGATACAATGAAACAATCCGGAAGTGCCGACTAGAAAATTTTGCGTTTCAGAACCCCTAGAAACCAAAAATAACGGTGGTTCAAATTTGTATATATATATATGTATATATTTATATATATATATATATATATATATATATATATATATATATATATATATATATATATATATTTGTCTGTTCGCTCTCTAAATAGAAGACGAATGGTCCGATTTTGATGAAATTTGGTACAAAAATCTGTCCTCCAATTTGAAAGGTCAAGTTCGTTAACCAGCAAAATCCGCCCACTGGAAGATGGCGTTTGGGGCGAAATTCGCGCAAAAAAAATCGTAACGCTTACGTTTTTGAGTTCATAAGCTTGTAAGTACTCTTTTTATAGGCTTCTTGGGCAAGGAAAACGAATGAAACCATTTTCAAGGCGATAGCTTTAACCGTTTTCGAGAAAATTGGAAAAATAGTTTTTGAATACCGTTTTTGGTTTGGGTACTTAGAATCACGGGATTCAGTTGAAACATTATCTGCATGTTCTACTTTCATTAAAACTAATATGTTGAAAGTTATGTTACGTTTGGAGTTAAGGAAGGGTTAGAATAAAATATTTAATTAACAGACATGAAAAGTTTTGGGAACTTCGTATACTTTCATTAATATCGTGAACACGGTTGGGAAATCGTGGTAAGTGGATAGAAACTATTTGAAAGCTTAATAAATTCTCTACAAAAATGATTCTAAAACTATTTTTGATTAGGTTATGTCAATCGGAGAAATAAGTGCTTAAAACTTCAAATACGTCTGTTTTGTTCTTATGAACGGGTTTTTGTCGTTCTTTTTGTAATTTTTGTCTCTTTCCCTTGGTTTTTTATTGCTTTTTATTTTTTTAATTTCTTATGTTGCATTTGTAAGGAAAATGTATGTGTGTGTAAAACAGGATAGGTAAAATGAGACCAATTTTCTGTTGTCAGAAATAATGAAAAGTTTTGGGAACTTCGTATAATTTCTTAATTTTTTTTTTTTTTTTTTTTTTTTTTTTTTTTTTTTTTTTTTTAACGGCGCATCTACATCTAGGTCATTAGCGCCGACATCCAGGGTGCAGCGAGGAATTTTATCAGCGAGCCATGGGATGATAAAATTCCTGCCGGAGGTTGGGAATCGAACCCACCATCTCTCGCTTATGAATCCAAGGCGCTAGCCATTAGACCACGGGAGACCCCTATATATAATTTCTTAATATCTCGAAAACGGTTGAAAATCTTGGGAAGCGAAAGGTTACCATTCGAAAGCTTACTAAATGGTCTACAAGAAAGGTTCTAAAGAAAGTTTTGAATAAGCGATGTCAATCGGAGAAATAAGTGCTTAAAATTTGAAGTAATTGATTTCGTTTATTCGAACAATTCTTTTTGTCTGTTTTTATTCCTATTTTTACATTGCTTATAGTTGGATAATGTATTTGACAATAAAATAGATTAATTAAAATAAGAAAAACAATTCATTGTTAGAAATATATCAGGCTGTACCGTATGAAATGTCAGTTTTGGATTTGCCGATTTCCTTCAAATGTCTTGAAACTGTCGAGGCTCCTAATCCGAGTTCTTTGGCATATTCCCTATTGTTTGCAATTGCTTATAGTAGTCAAATGTATTTGCCAATAAAACAGGATACGTATAATTAGAATATTTTATTTTTGCGGTATCTTGGGGTTCTCAGATCCCTTATGAATATCTATTAGGCCCCCTTCGTATTTTTTCCTTAATATCTCGAAAAGGGTTAGGAGATCGTGGCAATTGAAATGTAACAGTTCGAAAGCTTACTAAATTCTCTACAAAAAATGTTTTACAGAAATGTTTGATGGGGTCGTCACATTAGGAGAAATAAGTGCTTAAAACTTAGTTAGTTTCCTTTATTTAAACGGATCTATTTACGTGTTTCCCGAAGTTTTTTTTTCACTGCTCGTTATTTTTGTACTTGCTTATAGTAGTCTAATGTATTTTTCATTAAATAGGATATGTATAATTAAAAGCATTATTTTGTTTGTTAGAATTCGAAGATGCCGTATGAATATCTAGATTACAGTACTGGTTTTGATTTCGTATTTTAGAATTGTTCTTGGTATTCCCTATTTTCATGTATTACCCTTAGTTCTTTATTGCTAGTAGTTTTTTTTTGTTTTTTTTTATTGATTATAGAATATAAATCTATTTGGCAATAAAATAGGATACGTAAAATTAGAAACAATATTTCGGGTATTTCTGAGCGAAATGCCTTGTAAGATTGTCTACCACCACGAACGGCGTTTTTCCTCTATTTACCTCACATTTTAATTGGTTGCTGTTTTTAGCTTGTTTCCTGCTTCACTTCACAGATAGGAAACACGCTTCTGACGTCGACCCAATGACGTAATCCGAAGTGCCTAATAAATGATTTAACGTTTTAGAACAGGTAGATATCGAAAATAGCTGTTTTTAAATTAGAATCTATTGTTGAGTAATTATATGAATCTTTATACGGCTTTATTAGCCGTATTATTCTATATAGGCTTTATAAGGCAGGAGATACTACTTAATCTTGAAGACTTGTTCTTAGTCCTTCTTTATCAACTAGATAGGCTTTATTAGACATATTATTCTTCATAGGCTTTATTAGACAGGGAATTCTGATAAAATGTCGTGTTGTCGCAGCAAATTGTAATTACGATTTATCTAAGGTCAGGTAACATTAGCGAGTCTACATTGTTAAGATCACCGACAGCGAAGGTAGACAATTGCTATGATTTAGTCTACATATGTATATTAATTCCTAAATGTAGAAAATAAACTTTACAACGGTTAGATACTATGAACGAATAGACAGTCGGTTCAGTCCCAAACAAACAGAGGGTTTACTAGAAATTTACCTGCTAGGAGTTAATCCTCAAGAGAAGTAACCCTTGTAGGGTAATATAACCCAGGTATCTGCCGACACAAATACAAAGCCTTGCAAGAGTAGGTAGAGCAACTTTAAGATTTCGTTCACTAAAATTTCTTAAACTGACCTAGATTCAGACATAACATAACATAAATTATATTGTAAATATTGATAAAGATTAATTAGTTGTCAACATATACATAAATTAGCAATCAACAGTTTTCTTTGTACGACTATTATTAACGACTATTTAGTTATGAGACAATCCATAAATTAGCGATCAAAAGTTGCAGGTGATTCCGTATTAGATATTTATTAAATATTCATAAAGACTATTTGGTTGTAAACCGATTCATCAATAAGCAATCAATATTTTTAAACACTGGATATATACTAACCAATTATAACGACTGTTTAGTTATGAACCGATTCATAAATTAGCGATTAAAAAACACAGGTTTATTGACTAAATATTGATAAAAGTATTTAAATAGAAGAAAAAAAGATTTCCTCAAGACTTGCTCTTGTTCAATTTGTATTTACTCTATTGACTTTATTAGGCATATTCTTCTATATAGGCTTCATTAGGCAGTGGTATCTACTCAATTTTGGGAACTTGTTCTTGATCCTTCTGTATCCACTAGATTGGCTTTATTTGGCATATTATTCTATATAGGCTTTATTAGGGAGTGGTATCTACTCAATTTTGAGAACTTGTTCTTGATCCTTCTGTATTCACTAGATTGGCTTTATTAGGCATATTATTCTATATAGGCGTTATTAGGGAGTGGTATCTACTCAATTTTGAGAACTTGTTCTTGATCCTTCTGTATCCACTAGATTGGCTTTATTTGGCATATTATTCTATATAGGCTTTATTAGGGAGTGGTATCTACTCAATTTTGAGAACTTGTTCTTGATCCTTCTGTATCCACTAGATTGGCTCGCTGGGAAAATTCCTCGCTGCACCCTGGATGTCGGAACTAATGACCCAGATGTAAATGCGCGGTTAAAAAAAAAAAAAAAATAAAAAATAAAAAAAAAAAATAAATAAATAAATAATATTGTATATATGTGTACATAATTTAACTAATTAAGAATATCCATACGTATTTGTTTTTCTGTATTCTAAGTGAACTTGGGCACTGTGTGCGCCTCCTCGTGGCAGAATACGGGCAACTGATTGGTGGCTCACGAGGCGGACCTGACATTCAGGTCTCCGGTTGGGGAGAAGGAATTGAGTAAGGTTTGATTGTTTTAATAGCCAAACCTTGTTCAGTTCTGTGGCAATCAGGCTAAGCACCTTAAATTCCAGGCAAGTTAGACGTAAAGAGATAATTTTAGCGCGGTTCCTCCCTCTCTCCATATGGAGGACCCCGCCCTCCAAATGGAGGCCTCATGACGCAATCCAGAAGTCCCGACAAAAAAGTTTGCGTTTAAGAACCCCTGAGAGACCGAAAATAACGGTGTTTCAAATTGGTATATATATATATATGTATATATATATATATATATATGTGTGTGTGTGTGTGTGTGTGTGTGTGTTTGATCGCTCTCTGGACACCCTTAAAAAGTTTTGGGTACTTTGTATATTTTCCTTAATTTTATTTTTTTATTTTTTTAAATTATTTTCCTTATATCTCGAAAACGGTTTGAAATCTTCATAAGCGGATCCTTACCATTCGAAAGCTTACTAAATGCTAATAATTCTGAAGCAATTATCGATTCATCGAAGAAATGAGTGCTTAAAAAAATAGTTTTTGAATACCGTTTTTGGTTTGGGTACTTAGAATCATGGGATTCAGTTGAAACATTTTCTGCATGTTCTACTTTCATTAAAACTAATATGTTGAAATTTTTGTTACGTTTAATATTTTATGTATAATGTATTTGACAATAAAACTGGTTAAGTAAAATAACAAAAACAATTTATTGTTAGAAATATAGATTTCCAAGATTCATAGACCTTGCCACTAGCGGGTCCGTTTCTAGTGTAGCCGACCTTTCCAGGTAAGATTGTAAATCATGACCTCTCAAGACTTTACTACTCACAGGAATGGCATTAGTGACCTTAAGGGTTGACACGCCATTATAATAATTAATTAAAAAAAAAGACTGGTGGAACCAAAATAATAACTGCTTCTATTTTAATCTTTCAAAATTAGACTAGGGATATGAACGGAACCGCGCTAAGATGATGCAGTTCCTGCGAGACGGACTTTTTAACTTCGTTTCTATAAATTTGAAAATATTTTAAGCATGATGATGTTTTTTTTCCATATCCAAATTCTTAATGGATGGTCTTAACAGGCAAGGCTGCACCTACATTGGACCCGTATTTCGCCCGAACCGATCCGATCCGATTTCGTTTGATCGACAACGGCCAACAACGGCCGACGTGAGTGCCTACATTGGTCTCGACCCTATCCGATCCGATTTAGTCACAGGTCATCAGTAATGACCTCCTAGTGAAGTGAAAATGAGTGATTAAGTTAAGAAATACCACCTAATAAGCATAGAAACCTTCGATTAGGTTGAATGTTGGAGGAAAGAGAAGTATTGGTATTCATATTTTAAAATTATTTATAAGAAAGGTAACTAGAAGGTTATAAGCATTGGAAGGCTATAAACATTAGAAGGTTATAAATATTGGAAGGTTATAGACGTTGGATGGTTATAAACATCTTTCCGCGCAATTTAATAAACAAGGGAAACAAAAACCAAAAATGTGAATTGGGAAAGTTGTTCTAAATATTATTTCCTTTGATATAAAAAAAAACCCATTGAAATCGGTTAAGATTTAGAACCTGTAGACCTTTTTGAAACACTAAATGTGGGTTGGCGCTATTTTGCTTTGTCGGTCCGAAATCGGTCTAGAAAAAAACTCGTTTGTATGGCCAAGAATCGGTGGCCGTTGGATTGGACCGGATTGGATCGGAGCGGGACCGATGTAGGCACCTCCGTTGAGATGCACGTGTTTTTTCTTCTTCTGACAGTCGGTGGCTATTGGATCGGATCGGAACGGGTCCAGTGTAGGTGCACCCTAAGAAGTAACTGACCGAAACCAGACCACCAGACCAGTAACTGGCGAGGCAAACACCAAATCTTATTGCACAAATCTGATTTCTTCACTACGCTTATTCGAATTTATTTAAAATATTTAGTAACAAAGAAAATTAGTTTTATTATTTATTTTGAATTTTTTCAACTTACAAACTTCGAACTTCTTAAGTGCACGACCTGCAGAACTTCCAAGAACTTCTAAAATGAAAACGGTCACAAAACCACCTACCAAGCCTATCTGCAACAAACCAATATTTTTAAATGCGACATTTATTATGTGGATATTCGAAAAAAATAAACAATATTAAATTATTGAATAGTTAAAACGATATATATATATATATATATATATATATATATATATATATATATATATATATATATATATATTAATAAGCTTTTTGTTTTCATTACTAATACCTAAAAAGTACACTACTAACCAAATGCAAGTAGCTGACTATTTTGGCGCCAGTTTCAAGTGAACAGCCGCACAAAGAGCCCTTGACACGTGGGAGCCTCAACTCCGTCATCTTGGCCGACCACTAGTTGCTTACTGGAAGGTTCTCTCTCTCACTCTCTCATCCTCCCACTCTCTCGCTCGCACTATCGCAGCGACCTTCGGGTCCAAGTGGAAAATTCAGCCATCTTACCTTTTTAGTGTTTCCTCCCTACATATTGGGAGGGATTCGTTACAACCCTACGACGCGATCTCGAAACCCCCGGGATAAGTGTACACGTTTAATAAGCTTTAGGCCTAGAAAAAAAATTTCGACTAGCAGGAACTGCATCATCTTAGCGCAGTTCTGTTCTTATCCCTAGTGTCATTTGGAAAGGTTGAAATAGAAACAGTTATAATTTTGATTAGACCTTTTATGAAATAATATATGGCCACAAATAGGTCACGGTTGTAAGGATACATACCTCTACCTGACATAGGAAAATGACTCCCTGGCCTTGTCAAGGTTCGCTGTAAAAACACACTGCTTACTGTTTCTTATTTTCTTTTATCATAATACTAATTTTACAGATAAATGCAATTTAAAAAAATAAAAAGTGATTTAAACAAAGGCAAAACCCCGTTCAAAAGAACAAAACAAACACATTTGAATTTTTAAGCAATTATTTCTCCAATTGACATCGTCTCATCGAAAATTGTTTCAGAATCTTTTTTGTAGATAATTTAGTAAGCTTTCGAATGGTAACCTTCGCTTACCAAGATTTCAAACCGTTTTCGAGATATTAAGGAAAATATGCTAAGTTCCCAAAACCTTTTGTGTCTATAAATAAAATATTTAATTCTAATCCTTTATTAACTCCAAATGTAACCAAAATTTAAACATCTTTGTTTATATGAATTTCAAGCATGCAGAAAATATTTTAACCGAATCCCATTATTCTAAGTACCCAAACCAAAAACTTAAACTAGACTTAACACTGACAAAAACAAATACAAAAAATCAGACCCAACTTCTTCGACACACTACAAAAACGTATTCAACTCCCTGTTCAGGCAAAATAACAACACTCATTACATATTTACGGACGGATCAAAAACAAACTAAGGGACTGGTGCTGCCGCCATCACAAGAAACGAATCCTATCACATAAGATTACCCGATCACGCTACTGTATACACAGCAGGACTACACGCAATCCTTTTAGCACTCAAAAACATTGAAGATACAGACACGGACGACATAACAATATGCACTGACTCATTAAGTTCCTTACACTCAATGACAAACATTTACAGCACACACCCTATTGTCATAGAGATTTTTACACAATTATTCCAACTACAAACAAAGAACAGACATATCACTATGTTTTGGTTACCTGGACATGAAGGGATTTCACAGAGCACTACAGTAGACTTACTAGCGAAAACTGCAACTCAAAGACCTACACCTGACCTGAACAAAATGACAGCAACTGACCTATGCAAACTAGCTGAAAATAAGACAGTAAACGACAGGCAGACAGAATGGACTAACTCTCAAAGCAAACTGCGGGAAATAAAAAATACAATAAGAACCTAAAAAAAAAAAAAAAAAAAAAAAAAAAGAACCTGGTCAAGAGAAAACCTAACAAGACGAGACCAAGTTATTATTACGAGACTTCGCTTAGGACACAGTTTACTCCTATCTAATGCAACGACAAGACAGACCTGTATGCGCATGTTGTAACGAGACATTAACAGTTAAACACATACTTACTGACTGCAGATTACGAGGCAACCTAACAATTCCTCACGACTTACTTACCGAAAATAGTCCACATATTAACACCATACTAACTCACTTAAGGATAATTAACCTATATTCAAAAATCTAGCCCTATCTCCAATTTACCTCCTAAAGTTAATTTAAAATAATGAACGAAATAGCTTTTAGAAAATTATTTACATTTTTAAAACAAACATTTTTTTTTTTTTTAATTACTGATTGGCAAATTTTGCTTGTAATAGCCTTCCTCCTCTGAGGAGTCCACACTTCCCTGGGAACAGCCCGAACGGGAAGCGAATTAAGTTAATTAACCTACATTTAAAAATAAAGCCCTATCTCCAATATAATCTTACCTCTTCTACCCCCCCCCCCACTTTTTCCCCCCTCTTCACACTCTATTTAATATCTATTATATTACCGTATTGTTATTGTGAAATATATTATATAAAAAATGTTATTGTTATTATTAATTAGCTCACTAATGTACTAGCTATACTATAAAATGTACTGACTTGTTATATGCACAATGTGCAAAAAGTATCTTGATGTATGTTAAAGAGCAAGTCGCCAAAAGTTGCGAAACTCTTAATAAATAAATATCAAATACCGAAAACGGTTAAAGCTATCGCCTTAAAAATGGCTTCATTCGTTTTCCTACGCCAAAAAGCTTATAAAACAAGTCCGAATCCCACTAGATGTGGTTTCGAAGATAGAAAAGGTACCAGCCACATCCTGGGTAAAATAGGTTGGTAACCTGTAGATAACCCATCCAAAAAATTTTGTATTATTTATAAGTGGACGTGAGAATTTAAATATTATTAAATTTTAACGTCCATTTATTATTAACTACGAATTTTAGGACGGGTTATCTATAGGTTACCACCCTCTTCTAGCCAGGATAGGGTTGATGCCTTTTTTTTTCTAAAGAAAAGCCACCACCCCTAGTGGGATTCGAACCCACGACGCTTTGACACAGAGTGTTAAGTGCTCACGCTTTAACATTCACGGCCACAGGGCCTCCTGTAATCAAATTGAACCTATTTCCTGCCTATGGAGAACACCTGCAAAAAAGCACAAACTGGTTTATTATTAGTATTAACACCTTTGCTGAGGAGTGTGCTCTTTTTACGCAGTTTCAGGACTTTGGTTTCAGATTTGAAAACCAGCATTAACAAGAATTATTTTATTTGGTAAAATGTCCCATCTGGCTTACATCTGCAGGCCGATCGAGAATTTTCATTTTGTAGTCTGGTCATGTCACCGTCAAGGCTAAGCCAGCTGAATTTTGGCTCAAGACTTGTCATTACATACTTCAGAAAGTTTTTCATAGTTTCATGGAACAAAAACACTCTGTTCAAGTTATATATTCACTCCATAATATAAACTTTCACAAAAGCAGATAAATAAAAATAAATTTGAAATTTCATACATCGATTTATTTTTTATGAATATGAATATTACTAACTTCTATAATGAACGTTTTCTCATGGGCGTATATAGAAAAAAATTTCGGGAGGGCCTGGTAGAATTTCGGGGGGGGGCTGAGAGCATTTGGGGGATATGGAATACTAAAAATCTAGAACTTGGAATAGTTAGCCAATTAAAAATCTATTCCACCCAATAAAAACAGGAATGTTTTTTATCGCAAACCCGTTGGGTGGTTCTGGGTGCTTAACGAAGAAGGTTTTAGACAAATTTCATTAAATCGGTCTATTTTTGTAGATGCAAGGGTGTGAGCAGACACAAATTTAAACGAATGGTTTTTTGCTGGGCTTTGAAACGTGGACATTTCTTATTTTGGATGTGTTTCAGTCATCCAGTCAACTTCATAAGCGGGGTTTTCATGCTGTATGGTACAGGTTGAGGCACGGGAACCGGGTATTATAAAAAAAATCGTAGCATCGTTAATTTTGCTTTAAAAAATATGTATTTATATGAAAACATTCGTGAAAACATACAATTTAAATATCTTAAGTTCGAAAAATTAAATATGACATGTGTTAACCGTTTTCATTGAAGCATTGGCATCTTGGTACTAATGAGTGATGATGCCTATTTCCATCTTAACGGAGCAGTTAAACAAAACTGCAGATATTGGGCTGCAGAAAATCCTCGGTAGCTCCATGAAAAACCACTGCATAGTCCTAAGGTTTGTGAATGTAAACCTCACACATTGAATGAATTGGAAGCATCAATCCGATATGAAATCACTTTGATCAATACGGATCTACAACGAGAGTGGATGAATATTTTCGAGAACCAATTCACCACTGCGACAATGTAAACGGATACCATATGTCAGATTTAATATTTCGAATTTATGATTCTCAAATGGTATGTTATCATGTAAATATTTTTTTTAAATGTAAAACTAACGATGCTACGATGTGCCTCACCCCGTATAAAGAGACCCGTTAACATTTATTTTTTATTATGTTGTTTATCCAGACCTAACATTTGGTATTTGGGATTTACGAAGGATCATTATTTCAGGCAGAAAAAAATAAATGCTCTGTTTTCTCTTTAATCTCTTTTTACCGCTTCTGAAAAAGGGTTCAAGAAAACAATTCAAAAGAAATGTACATTCACTAGTACCGCCGTTTCTAAGAATATCAAACAGAAAGAATCAAGGGAAACCCATAGATTTAGAAAGGAGTAGATGACTAACTCCGCTGGTTTTCCCGGGAAAAAGTGAAGCAGGCCTAACTGGAGAGCCGCCATCTTGTTGTGGGGAGAGAGGGTCATATGTCCATTAGCCCTAATGGTTTAATTTGACTGATTTTCTCCCATATAGCGCAGTATTTTGCATTTTTATTCAAGTACAAATATTATTAGAATATTATATTATATAATTATGTAACTAAAAACACAAACTAAGTCCTCACAAATATTAGAACACAGCTTTTTCAAGAAAATAATATCATCAAATTAGTTGAGTTTTTGACAAGAAACAATTATTTTACAAGTTTTTTAGTGAAAGCGGGGTGGAAAATAAATTAGCACTTATTTCAAAAAGCATAATGGAATCATTTAATGGTAATATCCTTTTAAGGAAAATCAAAACCAAACTGCCGGGGTTAAATTTTCTTAAAGAAAATAATGTGTGATACACATATAAATATCCATAAAAAATATATAATTAAAAATGAAGTATTTAATTAAGGTTTAATATAGTATAACCAACATTATGTCATGGTGTTATTAAAAAAAAAAAACTTAAATTATATTCATTGAGAGGAGATCGTTGACCGTAGATGATGCAAGGTAGGGATTGTCGGGGTTCGGTCACTGCTACTTAATAAAACTATATTTTATCATAAAAATGGTTTTATTGTGCCAACGTTTCGGTTTGAACTTCAATCCGACTTAAATATATATAATCAACTTAAATTATATATATACATATATATATATATATATATATATATATATATATATAATTTATAACTTAATTATATAACAACTTAAATTCTATATATATATATATATATATATATATATATGTATATATATATATATGGTGATATATAATCAACTTAAATTGTATTCATTATTTGTAAGTTTTTTTCTTTTTTAAATATAATATAATATATTGTATACCTGTTCATGTAATAATCTGTAGCTGAGGTTTTTCTCTATGAATGAAAAAGTAAGTGATGCAGGATTCATGTTATTATGCTAAAATATTAGTGAAATTAAGTTAGAGCTTGTTAAGCACTTAAAAATGTTATTAAAAAACAAGCAAAAAACGTTTTTAATTCTTCAATAAAAAATAAACACCCATTCATTTGATACTAAATTTGTTCAATTTATTTTTTTACTACATTTTTAAATTTTGGTTTTTCATTTATGTTATAATGATGTACAGTTGAAGAAAACTCAATTTAAGATTTGTATATGAAGACTTGAAAATATTCTTTGATGGACAAAACGTTATGAAACAATAAAAAATTATTAAATGGCTGCATGGGTACTTCTTTTCCTTTAAAGATCAAATGTTAATTTGTCACTCATGTATAAATTTGAACAATAAATTTATGGAACAGCCTAAGGGGAAAGGATTATATCAACATAAGGATGCTGATTAAGGGCTTAAGCACTTAAAAAGTTTATTAAAAAAACTTTCTCAATGTAAAAGAAACATCCATATATTTGATACTAAATTTGTTCAATGTATTTTTTTAAATTTTGGTTTTTATATATGTTATAATGATGTACAATTAATAAAACTCATGATATATAATGAAACTCAATTTCAGATCTGTGTATTATAACTTAAAAATATTCTTTGATGGACAAAACGTTATGAATTATTTGAAAAGTCCATGGGCGCTCCTTTTTCATTGAAGAATTAAATCTTTTTATCAGGATGGAACATATTTATGTAAAGAAACTATTTTTATATGTACAATGACCTAAGGTTGGGGATTTGTTGGCTTTTCAGGGAGAAAACAAGTCACTTGTTGAGCTTGGGGAAAGAACCTTTGATAATCAAGTTGTAAATACTTACGAGAAAAAGTGAATATCCGATCCTTTTTTAGCTTTGTTAGTACACCCATAAGCACAGCATGATTGAACCATAGTTGCACTAATATTAGAATATTTCGAAGAAACTACAAGAACTGTCCAAGCACAACTAACATTGTTTATCCCCAAGACAAAATGGCCGCCAGAATGTTGGGGGTGCTTCACTAAAAAGTGGGGAGTTAGACATCTATCCTTTCTAAATCTATGGGGAAACCCCGTAACGCAGCGTTTGTTGACAAACAATTCCAAGAGCTTCCTGTCCATTGCAAGGTTAGTCCGTTCAAACAGCTATTGGAGTGAAGGAAAAGGCCTTTCAGGGTCACAAGACTCGGTCCAGTTAGATCAATTTACTCCCGCCTCTATCTTATAAATGGTCTGAATGATTGAATGAAATGCTATATGCTAGAAAGTCATTCAGATTACACAATTAGCTACTTCCTTATTTCTGACTAGGGTCTCATTTCAGCCATATTCAATTAAAATACTTGTGAGTCTATTTGATATTCGAGAAAAGGTTGTGTTTCAGTGCTTTTAGGGAAACTGTTGCTATGTATATATGTTTTTCCCAGGTGTCCTGTAATTTGAGTAATTAATTTTAGCGAGGTTCCTTCCTCCCTTCATAGGGAGGAACCCCGCTTATAAGGTTGATCTCATGAAACAATCCGGAAGTGCCGACTAGAAACTTTTGCGTTTCAGAACCCCTAGAGACCGAAAATAACGGTGGTTCAAATTTGTGTGTATATATATATATATATATATATATATATATATATATATATATCCGGCTTCCCTAATGGTCCGATTATGATGAAATTTGGTAAAAAAATCGTTCGTCTAATTTGAAAGGTCAAGTTCATTAACCAGCAAAATCCGGCCACTGGAAGATGGAGTTTGGGGCGAAATTCGCGCAAAAAAATCGTAACGCTTACGTTTTTGAGTTCATATGCTTGTAAGTAATCGTTTTATAGGCTTCTTGGGCTAGTAAAACGAAAGAAACCATTTTTAAGGCAATAGCTTTAACCGTTTCCGAGAAAATTGGAAAATAGTTGTTAAATCAAGTTTTTGGTTTGGTTGCTTAGAATCATGGGATTCCGTTAAAATATTTTCTGCATGTTTAAAATTCATACATACATTTTGGTTACGTTTGGAGTTAAGGAAGGATTAAAATAAAATATTTTATTAACAGACATGAAACGTTTTGGGAACTTCGTATACTTTCCCTAATATCTCGAAAACGGTTTGAAATATTGGTAAACGGAGGGTTACCATGCGAAAGCTTACTAAATGTTCTACAAAAAAGACTCTGAAACAATTTTTGATTAGGCGATGTCAATCGGAGAAATACGTGCTTAAACTTTGAAGTAATTGATTTCGTTTATTCGAACGGTTCTTTTTGTCTGTTTTTATTCCTTGTTATTTCTTAATTGCTTAAAGTTTGATAATGTATATGACAATAAAACAGATCAAGTAAAATAAGAAAAACAATTCATTGAAATATAGTTTGCCAAGAGAAAGAGATTCGATGACGTCTTTTGAATATTTTCAATTGACTTTATTCTGTTGGTTTTTATTTTATTTTTTAATTGATTTTATTTGTAGAATTATTACTACAGTAGACGAACACAAGAAAACGTGAAAAATTTTGATATTTTTCAATGCATTGAAACGTACTAAATTGGTATCTCTAGAAGAGGATTCTGGGGTCTGGCGGACCCGACCAGGTAAAGTCATAAAGCCCTTTGAACAAAGGCCGAACCAAATATTATCTGTTTCTATTCTAAGGTTTTCAAATGACAAAAGGGATATGAACGGAACCGCGCTAAGATGATGCAGTTCCTGCGAGTCGGACTTTTTTTATTTATTTATTTTATTAGTACTTGTATATGAGGCGTTGCGGATGAAGGCCGAACTCAACGGATCAATTTTTTCCCTGTCATATGAGTCTAGAAGCTACAGAGAATATACAGGTATATTTTATTTATGTTGAGTTCCCCTTTCTTTCCCTCTCAAAATTCATAGAGGATGAAAAAACAGACTATAAACTGCCATAGGATGGCGGATACGAAAGGCGAGCTCAACACTCCACTACCGATGAAATGCTCTTTTCGTTGAAAGTGAAGTTCCCACTAATTCATGGTCAATTATTATTTAATTTGAACAATGAGACGAAAACATTTTTTGAATGTACTCTAGTGGAGTTTGCGCTAATGGAAAAAATATTCAAACTCATTTTCCTGAAAACTACCTTTTGTTGAGTTCCCCTTCGATTAAGACGAGTCGGGCTCGCAAGAATGGTGATATCATTTGCAAAAGCTAATATTTCTGCGTTCAATCTGCAATATATTGTTTACTATAATCACAATAATGGAGAAATACTTGTGCCTTGCGGTGTTTTTAGATTTTGATGTTTCTGAATGGTAATACTTGTGTAGTAATATAAGTTTTTTTGTCTTTGAAGAAATGTTTGAGTTACTCTGTGAATGATTAATAGACAATTCAGTTTATATTAGCCTGATGTAAATTATACTGTTATAATCTCCGCGATTTGGTCGTTAGTGATATACTTTCATGCTCCAGAAATCTGTAATCCCGACTGCATTGCACTGGTTGTCGCCTATAAATCGTTACTAACTATGGTACAACCAACGACAATGTTGAAACCATGCCGCTTACCACCTCTGGAACGAACACAGAAATTAAGTTGTGAGAAACACTAAACATGTATGCCGAAGACTTGCAACTATCACCAGTTGTTAGGTACCGTAAAGCAATTTCTAGCTTTGTTTTACTTGGACTCGCCTGACGGAATTTGGTGTCTGGTGTTTTTTTTTCTGAATAAGCGGTGTCACTAACTCCAATAACTCTTTAAATTTAGGAACATACATTCTTAAAATGTTCGCAAAAGACGATAGATCTTCCAATTCTAGTTCGTTAAAAGGTCTTGCTGATGCCCCCAGATCGCTTCTTCTTAATATCCAGGATCTAACCCACTATCGCCTTTTCTTCCGTTTCAACATCTGTTCAAATAACCCTTTAATTCCAAGGTTTAACACACGTCTCAAAACATGACGACTTACACCTCTAGTTGACATGGCAGCTACTGCCCAAGCGGCTATTTACAAGCTATGGCGTGAACCCTACAGATCGGCTGGCTGCTGGCGCTACTATCCGCGTCTGACCGTAGTCTGACCGCGTCTTAAAGAAATTTGTGACAAAGTCAATACCCGAAGACTATATACTTGTGATGACTTGGAGCGTAAAAGTTTACATCTTTTGAATCCTTGAGAACAAATGCTCACCTTGCGGTTTGTAAATAAAGTAGGAAAGCGAGGAATATCTTGATATAACAATGTGCCTCAGGTTTGATGTACTAAAGGTTGGTTTGGATGACAACCACTGAACATTTTTCCAAAGGCACCACAAAGACAGTGCTTAATAATATCATTACTAACATGGAATCCAAGGGAGGCGAAAGCTAATTTTAACAAACAGCTGTCTTATGTCAACGACACAAACAGCCTTCAAATGATAAAGACTGTCATGCAATCCAGAACACACTTCCTTCCTCAACCTGCACAGGATACCTCGTATTTCTGATGATCATCATCCTATTTAAAAAGTTTATCTTATTCTATTTGAAATGGCGATAAATCTATAAGACAAGCAAAATAACAGACAAAGAAGCACGAAAGCATTTGAATAAAAGAGCTACGGAAAATTGAATTTTTTATTTATTAGCTTATTTTAGCTCTTAATTTTTATTTTTATATATTTATTTGTGCGTGTATGTTATTGTATTTTATATATGTCCTTTGGATACGCTTAATTTATGTGCACGTAGTTGATACCTCTAATGAGTTTTTTTTTTTATTCGTTATATCATTAATATATTGGCAATGGATATAGTTCTGTGTTATTGTTTGGCTTAAAGATTGTATGTAAGCTAGCGAAAATTTAATTAAACACCTAAAATGTTCATTACTCCTGAATATATATATATATATATATATATATATATATATATATATATATATATATATATATTTGTAAATTGAATACAGACCATTCCTCTGGAAATTTCGTTCCTTAATCAATTTATCATGTACAAATGTATGAGGAATAACAGTGCATTACAAAATAAAAATTTTACAAACGTTATTTCTTTATGTAATTACATAATTTCCACTTAAACATCAATTCATCCTGAAAGTAATTCTCATAATTTTAAAAGTAATATTATAACTTCTGTGATTGAAGTACAAAATAAAATAATTTCATGCCTGTCTTACAAATGCATATTACAAAAAAATATTATTCAGTATTTTATTTAGGTTTCTGAAAATCAGTCATTATACACTGGCACAAATAATTACTTGTAAATCATACACAATGTCAATAATTTAAGATATATAAATAATTTAATTTATTATTTTTGTTTTACATTTTTGGCAAATGGAAACTTCATTTCTCAGGCCTCTTCTTCATTGAGTAGATTCCCTTTCCTCATTTCCTCGAAGTGAGTATACACAATGTACAGGCATCCCATCAGAATACCTAAACATAGTTAGCAAATAATATAGTATTGAACAAAAATAATATATTATAAATAAGTGGAAACAATCCTCAGTTAGGCGAGTAGTTAGCGCCCAATGTGCATACATAAGAAGGATTTTAGGGACGAGTTATGTAAAGCTTACCACCCTTTTCTAGCCAGGATAAATAAGCCACAACTCTTAGTGCCCTTACGCACGGGAATGCTGACGCATACCGGACCTCCAAAAATAGAGACCAAACGTAAACACTTGTACTTTTTTTTTTTTTACGGCGCATCGACATAAATCTTGGCCATTAACGCCGACGACCAGGGTGCAACCAGGAACTTTCTCAGCGAGCCCTGAGATGAGAAAATGTCTGGCGCCTGTGGGGATCGAACCCACCATCTCTCGCTTATGAATCTAGCGCGCTAGCCACTAGACCACGGGAGACCCCTAACACTTGTACTCTTTTATATTTGTAATTAACTAACCGAATTGGGGTCTCCCGTGGTCTAATGGCTAGCGCCTTGGATTCATAAGCGGGAGATGGTGGGTTCGATTCCCAACCTCCGGCAGGAATTTTATCATCCCACGGCTCGCTGGTGAAATTCCTCGCTACACCCTGGATGTCGGCGCTAATGACCTAGATGTAGATGTGCCGTAAAAAAAAAAAAAAAAAAAAAAAAAAAAAAAAAAAAAAAAAAAAAAAAAAAAAAAAAAAAAAAAAAAAAACTAACCGAATTATTAATTTCTTATTTAATTTCGTTCTGAAATAAATCCCAACTTCTGATGCCCTGATTTTGTTTTATTTACAACACATATTCCTCATTAGATGGACATGGTATCTATTGATCAGTGCTGGGCAAAAATAACGTTTACTTTGACTAACAATAAACTCAAGTTATATTTTTAGTTTTAGTTTAGCTTTAAATTTGTATAATTTTTAGTTTTAGTATCAGTTTTTAATATGTTAATTAGTTTAATTTTAGCAAAAGTGACCTTAATTTATGATATTAGTTCAGTTTTAATTATTAATTCACTAATTAGTTTATCGGAAAAATATACTAGGCATTTTCCTCCATTCACTATACTAATGCATACTTTGATTCAGAACAAGGTTAAAAAAAATAGGTATGTATGTATTTTTGTTTAAATTAAGAATACTTATTTTTGAACAATAATGGAAACAAATAGAAAATGAGGTTAAAATCCAAACAAACAAACATATGATTTACATTTATTCGCCTTATTTTTGTGAAACTAAACTAAAGCCTTAACTTAGTTTTTAATTAATTCCCAATGATTTGGTTTTAGTTTTCGTTTAACCATTAATTAATTTTATTTTAGTTTTAGTTTTTTAGGCTGCAATTGTCAATTACTATGCCCAACATTGCTATCGAATTACTTTACTAGAAAGTGAAAATGACGGCTGTTTAAATAACGGACAAATTTATTTAAATTAATTACAGAGGTTGTCAATAATGCCGAAAATATAAATTCGAAATATAAATATTCTGAAAATCCCCTACACGGTCAATAATAATGACATTACCTTATCAAAATGACAGTAATAATGATAGCGTAAAGTGGACAAAGTTGGAATGACGAACAGTAATGATTTGAATCCGGATTTTCTGATCTCGGCTTCATCATTACTGAAAGTGGAGGGGATACTGTCATTAGTAATGATGGTGTAGGGAGCGCTACATCATTAATGCGTCATTACTCAGTCTATCTCGAGCTGTAACTAGATGAAAAAGATATAAAGGTTAAACTTGATTCAGTAGAAAGAGCAAAAAATAAGATGAATTGAAATGTATGACTCTACCTTGGTAACATTATAGTTATAAAAGTAATATGTATATATATATATATATATATATATATATATATATATATATATATATATATCAAAGTAACGAATCCGCGTTAAGTCGAATTAAATTATATCATAGAATAAAATATATATAAAGTCATCTATAAGGTACCAACAACTTTTCACATTCGTTACTTTGCATTTGTATCGACGATATAAAATAGGTTGAAAGTGCTTTATTTTTATTTCTTTTTTATTTATTTATTTTTTTTTATTATTTTTTTTTTACGGCGCATCTACATCTAGGTCATTAGCGCCGACATCCAGGGTGCAGCGAGGAATTTTACCAGCGAGCTGTGAGATGATAAAATTCCTGTCGGAGGTTGGTAATCGAACCCACCATCTCCCGCTTATGAATCCAAGGCGCTAGCCATTAGACCACGGGAGACCCCAAGCTTTATTTTTTATGTCGACTTTAGAAAATAATATTGACGTGATTCTTTTACCAATTCATTTATCTTATAGAGTAGATTAGAAGAAAAATATAAACGTTAGGTAAACTATAATTTATATTTTGTCAAATAAATTCAAAAATATGCTTCCGTTTTCAAGTAAACTAGTATACATTTTTTTATACCAAAAATAATAGCAGATTTAAAATCCGCACCCCAAGAAACCCTAATGTGGTGAATAATATTGAAAACAAAAAATAATTATTTTTCCCAGTCTGGAAGAGAATAAAAATTTTTAAGCGAAAAAGTAATGTGACGTTTTGAAATTCAATATCTCCCCTTGAGATAATCCGATTTTTACGTCATTGAAATCTTTCAAAAGAACAAAGACTCCTTTTTTCTGACCATATAAATGACTATTGTATTATCTCAAAAGGTACTTGCGAAAAATGGTTATCCAAATAAAAATAAAATGTAAACATTTTGCACATAACGTCGGTCCCAGAACACTTAAAAAAGTCCGACTCGCAGGAACTGCATCATCTTAGCGCGGTTCCGTTCTTATCCCTAGTCTAATTTGGAAAGATTAAAATATTTATTTATTGACAAGGCTTCGCAACTTTGGCGAATCGCCTGAAGATTAAAATAGAACCCGTTATTATTTTGGTTCACCAGTCTTGAATGGTCTTGATTTACGATCTTACCTGGAAGGGTCGGTCAACACTTGAAAGGGTCCCGCTAGTTACAAGGTCTTGGAATCTAGGAAATCTATATTTCTAACAATAAATTGTTTTGTTATTTTACTTACCTAGTTTTATTGTAAAATACATTATCCAACTATAAGCAATTAAGAAATAACAAGGAATAAAAACAGACAAAAAAAACCGTTCGAATAAACGAAATCATTTACTTTAATTTTTTAAGCACTTATTTCTCCGATTGACATCGCCTAATTAAAACTTTCGTCAGAACATTCTTTGTTGAGCATTTAGTAAGCTTTCGAATGGTAACCTTTCGCTTCCCAAGATTTTCAACCGTTTTCGAGATATTAAGAAATTATACGAAGTTCCCAAAACTTTTCATTATTTCTAGCAATAGAAAATTGGTCTCATTTTACCTATCCTGTTTTACACACAAATACATTTTCCTAACATAAGAAATTACGAAAATAAAAATAAAAAAAAACTAAGGGAAAGAGACAAAAATTACAAAAAGAACGACAAACACCCGTTCAAAAGAACAGACGTATTTGAAGTTTTAATCACTTATTTCTCCGATTGACATAACCTAATCAAAAATAGTTGTAGAATCATTTTTGTGGAGAATTTAGTAAGCTTTCAAATAGTTTCTATCCACTTACCAAGATTTCCAAACCGTGTTCGAGATATTAATGAAAGGATACGAAGTTCCCAAAACTTTTCATGTCTGTTCATAAAATATTTTATTTTACCCTTCCTTAACTCCAAACGTAACCAAAAGTTTAAGATATTAGTTTTGATAAAATTTGAACATGCAAAAAATGTTTCAACTGAATCCCATGATTTTATGTACCAAAACCAAAAACGTTATTCAGCAACTATGTTCCCAATTTTCTCGAAAACGGTTAAAGCTATCGCCTTAAAAATGGTTCCATTCGTTTTCCTAGGCCAAGAAGCCTACAAAACGAGTACATACAAGCATATGAACTCAAAAATGTAAGCGTTGCGATTTTTGTACCAAATTTCATCAAAATCGGACCATCAGGGAAGCCAGAAATGAGCGAACAGACAAATATATATATATATATATATATATATATATATATATATATAAATATATATATATAAATAAATATATATATACAAATTTGAACCACCGTTATTTTCGGTCTCTAGGGGTTCTGAAACGCGAAATTTTCTTGTCGGCACTTCCGGATTGTTTCATTGTATCAACCTTATAAGCGGGGTTCCTCCCTATGGGGGAGGGAGGAACCGCGCTAAAACGCCCCGATTGGAAGGATATGTGTTACATTAAGGCCTTTACGAATGTTTCACATGTTTTTTTGTGGCTAGTGTCGCAATTATAGCTACACAGGCGACTTTGCGAGGATCCATTATTAACAAAACGCTTCTGTCACGGAGATTTCAATGCATACTGAAGAAAAGTAATGACATTAAAAATGATCCGTGGAATGACAGTGTAAGGTGTACATTGTAATGATGATATGGAATGACGAGAGTTGAATAGTAATGACATTACTGATAATGTCATTATTACTGACCGTGTAGGGACCGCTTTAGACATCTTAAAAATCATAAGGTAGTATCACCGTCCAAACAAAAAACCTTATAACATTTACCTATAAAAATCACATCTGGTTTTAGAAAAAACATGTGGTATACTAAAAACAAATGTAATAATTACAACTAATAAATTATCGGTTGAAAATACCTCCAATAATTATAATAATCTCAGACAAATAAAAAACATGCCGCTTCATGATTTTCTAAGATATGCAATTAAAATATAATATCCGACAATTTAAACATGCAGGTAAACAGGATTTCCCAGGAAGAAAATATTTTAGAATGTCTTCCTTCCTTGCTTCTAAACGAGACCTTCCTTAGTTGCCCCAGGCAATAGGCAGCCTACCGCAAGATTAATAGCATATTCGAAGGTGCCATCTGAAGAGAGATTCATACAGTGCCAATTTAAACTTTCTCCGGTCTAATAAGCATCCTTTACCTCCAAATTCTTTGGCAAGAATAAATACTTCCGAATTAGCTCATATGCATTATCGACCTATCCCCAGGAAATGCCACATCCAACGTGGACTTCTGTCAGGAATTTGTCAAGAATAACTCGTCAGACTTAAAATCTTCTATACACAATTAGAATAAATGAGTCAGACTCGCAGGAACTGAGTCATCTCAGCGTGTAGTCATAACGTTCTTATCGCTATTGACATTTTGGAACCTCCGAATAAAAAAATTCATTATTTTCTTGTCAGCCTTCTTTTAATTATTGTGGAAAATTTACTTTTATAAAATATTTTTATACCTACTCCAAAGGAGTCTTGAAACAACTGAGTTTTTATGCCAACTATAAGTGGAGATTATTTACTTCGCCTAGACTTCCGTTGTTCTTAAGTAAAGCTCTATTACAAACTCGAATGTGTCAAAACTAATATGAAAGTAATTGAAGAATTTTTCTTCTCCATTCATGAATATTTAATTTACCCATTGTGTTATTCTTGAACGTCTACTACTCGCGACATAGTAAAGCAATCTTTCCATATTTCCGAAATTCAAGAAAAAAGGTAATGAAATAACCTTCGGTGAACGAGCAGCGACTGCGACAAGTATGCTACAATGTGAGAGCACAAGTCGGACGACCGAGTCGACATTAGGTCGTCCTTAGTTGTCTGTTGTATATTGTCGGTGCCAGTGGGGTCAGCGAAAAAGGCTTGAGCGCAACTCTGCTTCGGCGGGGGGGCCCCCAGAATCCGAGGTCGATTCATCACGTCCGGTGTAACACTTCGTGGTCTAATCACGGGGTCGGGAGTTCTTGTTGTATTGCTAGTTCAACCGGCATACCTAACGACGAGAGGCTATGCTACAGGCACGGGGCCCGCCCTCTTTTGGGAGTTCAGGTAGGTCGTCGCCTTTTCTCCTCTAGAGGGAAACCGTAGGGGGTTTTTAACCTCCCGTCACGCGACCATTCTTGGTGCTGGACGCCCAGGGTGCTTAGCTCTATGGCTGCTCAAAAATGGTATTACGGGTGGTGTTGGTGGCCGGGGGCACGTCCCCCTTCCCCGAGGATCATCTCGCGAGCCTCACAGTCTTGCGAAACCCCGGGGGCACGCGGGGATATCCTGATCTTTGATGGTCAGAAGAAGGGTGATAATAGGTGAGGGAGGGGTCTCCCGTGGTATAGTGGCTAGCGCGCTAGATTCATAAGCGGGAGATGGTGGGTTCGATCCCCGCCGGCGCCAGAAATTTTCTCATCTCAGGGCTCGCTGAGAAAATTCCTGGCTGCACCCTCGACGTCGGCGCTAATGGCCAAGATTTATGTCGAAGCGCCGTAAAAAAAAAAAAAAAAAAAAAAAAAAAAAATTAGGTGAGGGACCTCTTTTAGGGCTATCAAATGCTGGGCACGACCACTTTGCCGTTTCAACCTTCTGCAGCACGCACTCCTGTCAGTACCAGTGTGAGACCAGCCTATTAACTTAAAAAAGTTGTTAGTTCTTGCGTAAATTTTTAAACGTACTTGAGGAAATAATAATAATTACAATAACTTTTATATATGTATGTGCGTATATATATATATATATATATATATATATATATATATATATATATATATATATAATATGTAGTCAAATACGTTTTCATACTTGAAAATATTGTCTGTATGTACTATATATTCACCCCTATCGTCGAGCAATTCAACCACGATGCCTAATTAGACGTAGTTTTGTCTCAGTAAAAATTGAGTCAAAAAGTGCTTTATTGTCAATGGGGTGTTACACTGTTCATATGTCAGCCTCTTAAGTCTCGTCGTTAGATGCAACTGCATCAGCCATAAACAGACTATTTTTAAGCGGGAAAAGACATATTATTGTCTGTATATAGTATATATTCACCCCTATATATAGTAAATAATCTTGGAAAAACGTACGATTGAACATACCACATATTATGAGTTCTACACATGCTTCAAGCATGGTTATCTTGAGGTAAGGAGCTGCAGCGAAGTACAGGACTGTGAGGATAGAACATGCTATGAACACGATTTGGCTCATCATCCACGTGAGAACAAGTCCAGGCAACCTCTGAAACACATTTTACAACAATAAATACATTGTTTATATCCATTTTGAAAATGTCTAATACAGGGGAAGTCAAAGAGGCCCAGTCATAATTTCCCCTACTGTTTTTACTGAGCATAATGGTGCCTAAAACGCCCACTTTTCTTCTAAATTCCATTTTAGTAGGTGTTGACATTTTTTTTTTACATTTAAAAAAATATTAAATATACCAATTCTAACTTTTCCACATGACACAAGGCATAACATTGTTATGGAAACGCGCTAAGATGACGTAGTTCCTGCGTGGCGGGCACTTGTATCATGGTTTTGAGGTATTTATGTGACCCACAATATTAAACATAATGGCACAAATTGCTACGTATCCATTGAATTTTTCTATTATTAGGAACCATTATATGACTTATAAATTTTAAGCTTCTTATCATTATAACATAAAAAATATGTACTAATTAGTCCATATAAATAATACCTTCTGAACGCCAATGACTAGGCACACACTGAAAACACAGCCTAAGAGTATCTCTGAGTTCGTCATGTCATTTACTACAATATCTGGAAAGGGAAAAAAATGATTAATTTTTGACATTTTCAAAAAATAATTCTTCCTTTCTTCCGCATGGGGAGGAAGCCCCCTTATTATGCTTTGCCATGACACAACCCGGAAGTGGATGAAATTTTGATGTTTCATAATCCATATTACGAAAAAATCGGTCGGTCAAAGTTGTGTCTGTGTGTGTGTGTGTGTGTGTGTGTGTATATATATATATATATATATATATATATATATATATATATATATATATATATAAATCAGTCCCGCAATAACAAGGGAGATACTGCAGAGGTATGTGATTCTTGACCACAAGGCACCTTGATTTTTCCCTTTGCAGGTACCCATCAATGGCTGGATGAGCCTAGGAACTCTTGAACGACGACACTAGAAGATAAAATCAATAGTTTCGAACTCAGGTCCTCCAGTAAAAGAGTCGAGTGCTCATTCATTGATCCATATTCACCCCATATATATACATATATATATATATATATATATATATATATATATATATATACAGTTTTATCGCGCTCTTGCTTTTTTGTTGGAAACGTTTTCAATTTAATACTAAAACAAAGGCCGAGCTGTCGATGCGCCTTAAAAAACAATATCAAAAAACTAGTGTTGTCAAATACAATCCGATATTAAAAAATTGTATTTAAAAATATTTTGTATAAATCGAAAGTTCGAGTTCTTTAATCAGCAGATTCCGCCTACCTGCGAAATTCACGCTAAATAAATCGCTACGCTACCGATTTTTCGTTAATAAGCATCAAGGTACATTTTCATAGAAATTTAGAAGCTTGGGACCGAATGAAGCCACTTTCAGGACGATGATAACGGTTTTTGGTTTTATGAACAAAAGTCCGACTCGCAGGAACTGCATCATCTTAGCGCGGTTCCGTTCTTATCTCTAGACTCATTTAAAATGATTAAAATAGAAGCTGTTATTATTTTGGATCCACATTTCTAGAAAGCATGAAGATTAGCTAGTTAGCCGTCGAGGTGATAAGTAAAGCTGGAATGGTTGGGATTCGGCTAAAGAAAAAATCTATATTTAGGACGTTTTGGCTACTCATTGGTAGCCTTCGTCAGCAATGAAAGTGCCGGGAGGCAGAGGAGGATCTTTACTTTCAAGAAAGGTCTTATTTACAATCTTACCTGGATGGGTTCTCGCCCTAGGAAGGACCCCGCTAAGCATTTGAAAAGCTATATCTTGAAAATCCATATCTCTAAGATTAAATTGTTTTTCTTATTTTTCTTAACCTGATTTATTATCAAATATATGTATCCAACTATAAGCAGTTAAAAAATAACAAGGAATAAAAACAGACAAAAAGAACAGTTCGAATAAGCGAAATCAATTACTTTAAAGTTTTAAGCACTTATTTCTCCGATTGACATCGTATAATCAAAACTTTCATCAGAACCTTTTTTGTAGAGCATTTAGTAGGCTTTCTAATGGTATTCTTCCGTTTACCAAGATTCTCAACCTTTTTCGAGATATTAAGGAAAGTATACAAAGTTACCAAAACTTTTTATGTCTGTTAATAAAATATTTTATTCTAACCCTTTCTTAACTCCAAACGTAACAAAAATTTCAACATATTAGTTTTAATGAAAGTAGAACATGCAGAAAATGTTTCAACTGAATCCCATGATCCTAAGTACCCAAACCAAAAACGGTATCCAAAAACTATTTTTCCAATTTTCTCGAAAACGGTTAAAGCTATCGCCTTGAAAATGGTTTCATTCGTTTTCCTAGCCCAAGAAGCCTATAAAACGAGTACTTACAAGCTTATGAACTCAAAAACGTAAGCGTTACGATTTTGTTTGCGCGAATTTCGCCCCAAACACCATCTTCCAGTGGGCGGATTCTGCTCGTTAACGAACTTGACCTTTCAAATTGGACGACGGATTTTTGTACCAAATTTCATCAAAATCGGACCATCAGGGAAGCCAGAAATGAGCGAACAGACAAATATATATATATATATATATATATATATATATATATATATATATATATATATATAAATAAATATATACATATATATATATATATATACAAATTTTAACCACCGTTATTTTCGGTCTCTAGGGGTTCTGAAACGCGAAATTTTCTAGTCGGCACTTCCGGATTGTTTCATTGTATCAACCCTATAAGCGGGGTTCCTCCCTATGGGGGAGGGAGGAACCGCGCTAAAAACATGAATGAGGCACTTCAAAGGTTTTCTATGAGTTCCACATTTTTTAAAAAAAAATATGATTCATAAATTTTGGTTACCTTGGAAAAGATGAAGTGTTAAAAAAATACATATTATAATAACATACGTTTTGGGTTTTCGTATATTTTACTAAATATCTAATATCTAATTGGATTAAAGTTATATAAACAAAAATAGCTTTTGTCTTCATTATAATTTTAATGAATTAAGACAATGCTTATTTTCAAAATCATTACGAACTTTCATAATTTTCCTTCGTTTTGCTAAAACAAAATTATGAGAAAGGATCAGAGATACTTACAAAGAATGACAGAACCAGTGCTCTTGACAGATTGAATCATTTGAGCTATAGATTCTGCCAACTTCCATAGAAACAATCCGCAAAATATAACCTGAAAACAAACAAAGAAAACAAATCCGTTACAACAACTAATAAATTATAATACATATTTATTTAAACATTGTTCTAACAAATATAGAAGGTGTAAATATATAATCTTCGGAACAGTAAAACAAAATGTAAAATGAAGCATAATTTTTTTTAATATAAATTAACCAATAGCTGTTTGTTATTTCAGCCCTGTAGACATTGTGATTATATCTTTTCTTCATCAACTTTTCCAAATAGGTGCAAAACGCAACACAACTATCTTGTATTATTATTAAATTTTAACGTCAATTTATTATTAACTAGGAATTTTAGGACGGGTTGTCTATAGGTAGGTGCTCACGCCTTAACGCTCGCGGCCTCCGGGCTTCATGTATATATGCAATAATTGTTCTGAGCAAGTTGCTATAGTTACGGATGTTCATTAAATAAATAAAAAAAAAATTGTTTTACAGATTAGATTACATAACAAATACAATCGTTAAACAATATTTTATATTTGGTCAAATAAATTCAAAAATATGCTTACGTTTGAAATAAACTAGCATTATACATTTTTTCACAGACAAAAAAATAGCTGATTTAAAATCAGCACCCCAAGAAACTCTAATGAGGAAAGTATCATCGAAAACAAAAAAATAATACGTTTTTCCTCCAATACCGATAGACACCGGAGACCTGCTTAAGAAATTTAAAAAAATTCCGTCACGCAGGAGTATATATATATATATATATATATATATATATATATATATATATTATTTTTGAGGTTTCATTATTGGGGAGAATTATTTGTGTTCTTTTTACGGCATTCTTCGTATTAATATATATATTTCTTTACTATTTCATTGGATATATTTTGCCCGACATGTTTCTTGCTTTAGTCGCACCTGGGCAAGCATTTCTTGTAAATCTCAAATTAGTATTTTTTACTCAAACATACACTTATCCTTTCCTTAAAAACATTTACATTTGAACATATAATATATTATCTTAAATCCTTATCGTGACTTATCCTTTCCTTAAATACTTTTACATTTGAACATTTAATATATTATTTTAAATCCTTATCGTGACTTATCAGGAAGTCCTTTCCTTTTTTTTTTTATTTAAATCGTCAATAAGATGCGTCGCATTGATTATTAGAAAAGGGTTATCTTCACTAAATGGTTTTAAATAGTTTGCTAACATTTTTGATAATTTTTGTATTGGAGCTTTGCAGCCACTGTTAGTAGGTCGCAAGGACATATCTGTTTTGTTTTATTTAATAAGTCCATACATTAAGGGAGTCAAAAAATTATGATTAGCTATTTTGGTTTTGCCAAATTTGTTTAAATAGCGTTTGTGTACCAACTTGTCCAAATATTTAATAAAAAAAAAAAAAAAAAAAAAAAAAAAAAAAAAAAAAAAAAAAAAAAATCAGTCCAGTAACAGTCCACGAGGGCCCTGAGGGGCAGATACTATAGAGGTATCTGATTCATGACCATATGGCACACTAGGGAGATCGTGTGGTCAGTACTATGCTCCGGCCGCCTGATTTTCCCCTTGGCTGCTTCGACTGCTAGAGTCATTAGCACCAACCAAGGTACCCATTATTAAATTAATTAAAGGCTGGGTTGGCCTAGGGACGGTCAGGGAGGCCGAATTCAACCGGTGAACGAAGACACTAGAAGAAAAAATCTTTAGTGCTTGCTCGGGATTTGAACTCAGGCCACCAGCTTATTAGTCCAGTGCTCTACCACTGAGCTAACCTCGCCCCCCCCCCAAATATTTAATAACCTTATTTTTAATACTAGTAGTTTGATTGTAGTCTATTTCTTTATAAACGTTTGTATTATTTAGTATATTTTCCATTTTAAGATTGTAAGAATGTTTGTCAATTAAAACTTATTTATTTACCAGTGAGTTTGAGCTAACCAACATGCTTAGGAATGACCTTAGCTTTGAATGCTTAGGAATGACCTTAGCTATGCAGTTCCCGCGTTACGGTCCCTTTGTCTACACTTTACTACAATGCTTATTTGCACTTTTTTAAAGTAACATCTGTATTAAATAATGATTTATGGAGGCCCGGTCTGTGCTAAGGCGTGAGCACTCCGTGCCTAAGGTCAGGGTTCGATTCCCACTTGGGGGTGGTGGCTTTTCTTTAGAAAATGAAAAGGCATCAGCCTTAAGCTGGCTAGAAAAGATTGTTAATCTATAGATAACCCGTTCTAACATTCTGTGTAAATTGTAAATGGATGTTAACATTTAAATAAAAATAACAATTTATAATTATACATATTTATTTATTGATGGTCGTCATTATATCTTATATGTTTTACGTTCACTGATGATAGTAATGATATATTGGCCACATCAACAGGAGGAGTTGATAAGTAATCTATTCAAAGATAAATATGTCTATATACTTACCGCGTGGACGCCTCCAATCCCCAAGACTACATTAACGCGAGGTAATCCACACACAACTCTCTCCATTGTTCTTGAGATTACTGTCTTCTACAAGCCGAGATCACTCAGTCGGTCAGTACTGGATGACAGTAGGCGAGCTACTGATAGCAGCGGTCATTCTGCTGATAACACTCCTTCTGGCCAACATCGCACTCAGAACAGAACCTCCCAGTCTACTTCAAGGTCGGCTCCTTATGCCCCCCCCCCCTTGCTGGGATTGGCCTCTCCCACTCTCCGCTCATTCAATCAGACTTAACAAATTTGAATATTACATACCAATATATAGAAAAAAATTTATGGTTCGAGGAAAACCTATAACATTTTTAAACAGTCCAACTAGCAGGAAATGTAACATAGGGTTTGAATATAACCCTTTCCTTTGGTATCATTTGAATAGTTAGAAGAGAAAGTGAGAGACAGAGAGAGAGAGAGGGAGAGGGAGAGAGAGAGAAATTTGATTTCTTAAAATTGTTGTACACTGGCTGCCTAACCAATTAGCACGCATCTAATCTATAGGTTACCAGTAACAGGAGTTATATCATCACAGGTTAAAATTCGTTGTCAATACTAAATGTACGTTAAAATTTATGTTTCTTAGGTGTCATTTGGAAACACCCATTATATTTGCGAGAATTTCCAAGAAGTGTTGTGACCGGGGATGATAATGGGTTTGGAGGCTGTGCAAGGGTTCTGGATATTATTAACCCGGATGGACCATCACCAGGAAAACTCTATGGTAGACAAGTTGAAATGAAACTCAATTAAATTGGTGATTTTGTCCCTCATAGCGTAAACTCTATGAGGGTTCAGTTTATTTCTATCAGGCTGTACCATATGAAATGTCAGTTTTGTTTACTTTGCGATTTAATCCTTTCCCTTTTTTATTTCATTATTTGCAAACATTATTGTTATTCATATAGAATTAAAGCTCTTTTATTCCAATTATTTAATCAGTAACTTTCGTACTGTGTTGTGAGAACGATGCTCTGAGAAAAAAATAAAACTTAAATTATGACTTCAAAGGGAATCCGTATTATTTTTCGTTATGAATTTAAGCTCGGTAATAGCGCTGCTTAGGCGTGTATGAACATTAACACGGCGTTCGGGGAGGGAACGGTGAATGAACAAACTGTTTACCGGTGGTTTTCCAGGTTTCGAAGTGACAACAATTTTGACAACGAGGAGCGAGGAAGGCCAGAAACCAAGCTTGAAAATTACCACCTGAAAGAAAGGGTTGAAGCTTGTCCCTCAAAAAGCACTAGGGAATATGATAAAGAACTCGGAGTAGGAGCCACGACAGTTTCAAGACATATGAAGGAAATCGGCAAGTCCAAAACTGATATTTCATACGGTACAGCCTGATAGTAATTCAAAGACTGCCATCATAGTTGAAATTAACCAAAATTAAAAATAATAATAATAATGAAATAGATACAGTACGGTAACAGCTGTTCTGTTATCGTCCTAGCAACGCATGCTGCCGAGGCGAGCATGCTACCTTTAAAACTAAATATTCAAACCCCTCTAAAAATATGTACTTAAAAATTGGAATTACAAAAAAAAAACTTTCTTAGCGAGTTTTTACATCCCAAAGAGAGTGTCCATGCAAAATTTCAAATTTTTCTGTCCAGTGGTTTGGGCTAGGCGATGATAGTCAGTGAGTGAGTGGTATTTGACATATATATAGTAGCTTATAATATCTCATATATTAATAGCAATATGTTATAATGGGCCCAACTTTTACTAATCTAATATATTATAAAAATTATCTCTAGACGATTCACGTCATTTTGGTGCCTCTGCAGGGGCCAAAATACTTGACAATACCAATGCAGGGGTCTCCCGTGGTCTAGTGGCTAGCGCGCTAGATTCATAAGCGGGAGATGGTAAGTTCGATCCCCACCGGCGGCAGGAATTTTCTCATCTCAGGGCTCGCTGAGAAAATTCCTGGCTGCACCCTGGATGTCGGCGCTAATGGCCAAGATTTGTCGATCTTACGAGATGCGCCGTAAAAAAAGGAAAAAAAAAAAAAAAAAAAAAAAAAAAAAAAAAAAAAAAAAAAGTACCAATGCACCCTAATTGTACTGATGCAAACCAGGGTGTCAACGATTTAAATCAATGCTTTTAGTGTTTTCAAACTGGCAGATGAATATGCTATGCAGCCGTAATCCAGCAAATTGTGAAGGGTCTGTAACACTTCAGCATGGTACAGCTCCTCATTTAGTATTGCAAAGAATTCTTAAGAAATTCAGCGATTTATTACATTTGTTAAGAATACTTTTGATATGGGGTCCCCATGTTAGTTTTTGGTCTAATGTCATTCCAAGGAATTTTAATGTGTCGCTGTGTTTAATGTTCGTGTTATTAAGCTTTAAATTTGGTGCTGGGAGGTTGCAAAATAAAAAGAATATTAAAATATGTAGCAAACATATATATTTATAGCAGAATATGTAAAAATATGGAGTTTTGAAGATTTACATCAATACTTAAGATTTACAAATCAGAAAAAATATGTAAATATAATAACATCTTTTCCCTAGCGATTAATATTTCTGTAAAGCTTCATTTCTAAAGTCTTTGTTCTAAAATTTGAAAATTAAGTTAATTTGAATATATACTGGGGTCGAAATTGTCCTATATTTTGAGACTAGAGTTTCTGTACAGTTAAATTTAATGTCTTTAATCGCTGAAAATTAAAGATTTTCGTCTATTTAAGTCTTTAAATTTACAGAAATTCCGGTCTTAAAATTTAGGACAACTTCAACCCCTGTATATATGATCCGTCAATACTACTGTGCTCCCGAAATTATCCACTTAAGACAAAAAACTTTAGAATAGTTATTTCATTATTTCCATTGTAAATAAACAAATATTTTAGTTACAGGTTTATATAATGAACAACTAGGTAATAACCAGCTCTCTATGTAGACTAGATACATTTAAAAAGTTTGATTTCTTTTTTAAATCCATTTTTAGTAAAAAAATCAAAAAAAATCCGATTTAAATCAAAAAAATCTGATTTAAATCAAATAAATCCGATTTTTTTGATTTTTTAAAAAAAAAATCATGATTTTTTTACACCCTGATGCAAACGTTTCAACAATGACCACATCAAGCGTGATATTTCTATATATAGCGACAATCACCCTTGAGTACTCAACTGTGTATAATCCATTAAGTCCAAAGAATAAAATCGATAATACAGAAAAAGTCCTTAGTAATTTAAAATAAATTTTTATAATTAATAAAAGTTATGAAGTTGTCGAAACATACATCAAGGCTTATTGATGTAAACAATTTAAATATCTTGAATTTATACTATACATTGCGAGCCTACTCCAAGATATCACATCTGTTAATCTGATGTAGCCTGGAATGAGTAAGGGTTTGAGAAAACCACGAACACCTAATGATGCCAATCTTAAAGATCAGAAAGCTCTTTTATTCTCACATTAAACTGAAGTCATTTCATTGCCGCTGTTGCAATAAACTAAGCTGATATATAATAAATACAAATTAAAGTACAATACTATCATTAATTTATTATCCAAGACCGAGTAGGGTACTTAGAAATGAAGCAATTTGACTCAAGAAAATGTGAAGTCTTATTCTGTAACGAAACATTAGCAATATTCTACGGCAACATTTGATCGTCACTCATGTTATAATAATAAGGTACTGATACTAAAATATTATAATTCCAATTTTCAATGTCTTACAGAAACATTTTCAGAACAAAAAAAAAGGACATGATGTGGGTCTTAGGCGAGTGTTTATGGAACTCATTTGCACATATACTTAGTATAGATGTTCACAATCAAGTACACACAAGTATGTAGGTAAATATTTAGCCAACACAGTTGATTCAAGTATTATAAATACAAGGATTGTATTTATATTATTGTTGCGATGGCTTCCATCTCCAGCGGTATGATTTCTGTAATAAGTTAGATATTACGCCGGAACACCTTCAGGCTACCGTCCGTGGTTTTTATACACTTTTTTTATGGAAAAAGTGTTCATTTTATCACTAACTAGCTGACCCGGCGAACTTCGTATCGCCTAACAGTCGATTCTTTAATTTTTTTTTTCTTTTAATACTTATTATTTGGGACACCGGGTCAGCTAGTAAGATAAAAAAAAAGAAAAAAGAAACTTAATAAGTCAACAATTATATTTTGTCAAAAAATAAAAATTATAAAACACTTAAAATTTTTTTAATAGTCACTAAAAATCACAATGAAAATTACGATATCATATTTCTTATTATGATACCTACTTATTATATTTCATTTTATTTTTACTTATTCTAGATTAAGTTTCATTTTTATTGTAGTACTTAATGGTACACGATATTTTTTGTTTCATTAACGGACGCGTAAATAAACAGAGCAAATGGTTTTCCAACACGGAAACAGGCAACATACAATTGACCATGCGAGAAACATGGTTTTCTAGATTAATACCACAAACACTTAATGACTGCTCCTGGGATTTGTTTATAGTCGAACTGAGTTCATAGGTCCAATAGCAACACAGCTGCAGGCACTGTAATCAATTGACAGCAGCTCGATTTAAACTTGCACCATTATTAGTCGAATGTCGCTCTTCACGGGTCTGTCTTAACCGAATTCTTTCACGTTCATTGCGGTTTTCACGTTCCTCGGCAGTACAATTACATTGATTTTTTGATTCTTTGAATTTCGGCTTGTTCTGCCTAAATTTGTCCACCGCCTTATAGGAGGCATATTTAGTAAGTCACAAACACACAAAACTTTAGTAATTTTATAGAAATTTGTGGCTTTTAGATTTAGTAATATTATAGATGCACAGCAAAGAGATGTTTAAATTTCAAGTGACATTTTACCATAGTCAATTTGTTTTTGAGTAATGTTACCATCGTATAAATATTGACATTAATATTTATACTATACTAATGTCACTCAATTGTTTTGCCTTGGAAGAACCCCTCCACTAACACTTTATGGTATGGTATTAAAGTTCAAATTGACCTTTAAGTATTATTAGGAATCTTTTGTATGGGAATATAGAAAAGTGGAGTCTTTTTTACTTCGTTAATGCAAATATAAATTAATTGAAATTGCATTATTAACTTGTGATTCTAATTTCACCTAGTGATTACATGTTCTTATTTTTTTAAAGTGATTACATTATTTAAGTGATTACATGTTCTTATTTTTAATTTTTTTTTGCTTATACACAAATAACCTAATACGTTAACTGTTAAAATATTATAGTAGAGAACATATGTTTTTATTTAAAAATGAATTTGCGTTAAGGAGTGAAAAAGACCCGAAAAGTGTTGTTTTTAGACTTTTTCAGGCAATTATTTTAATTTTTCTCTCCGTAAGAACCATCCTCGTAGATCAAGGAATATTATAAAAAAAGAATTAGCGAAATCGGTTCAGTCGTTCTCGAGATTTGCGCTTACCAACACATTTAGCGATTCATTTTTATATAATAGATATACAAATACGTTAACTGTTAAAAATATTATAATTGAGAACATATGTTTTTATTTAAAAATGAATTTACGTTAAGGAAGAGAAAAAGACCCGAAAAATGTTGTTTTTAGACTTTTTCAGGCAATTTTTTAAATTTTGCTCTCCGTAAGAACCATCCTCGTAGTTCAACGAATATTATAAAAAAAGAATTAGCGAAATCGGTTCAGTTGTTCTCCAGATTTGCGCTTAGCAACACATTTAGTGATTCATTTTTATATAATAGCTATATTAAAAAATAAATAAACACGTGGCTCTGGGCCTTAAAATATCAGCGTATGACGTTTGTGATTTATCACGGTGTTTACGAAGAAAACTTAGACAAAATTTATTTCATACATGTAAAATATCTCATTTGTAGTTCCACTAATGGATGATTTGGCCGCCATTCATAATTGGACATGTCTGGGTAATTGATAACACAAAAACGTAATGTAAAAAAAGTAAGAAATATATTTTAGAAACCAATTACTATAAAAATAAATATCACAATTTTGAGATGTTGACTTTCCATTCGTGGACAACCAAACGATGGGAGTCACTTATTTACAGGATACCCTGTAAATAAAAAGAGAACATGATTATTAATAGAAAAATAAACAGATTATATTAGTACAATTGGTATTGGATAAATTATATAGAACCACCTTATTCAAGAATTTCTCGGACATCGAAATGTAATTGAGTAATTCATTTTTAACCTTCATGAAAAAAGTTTGAAGGAAGGTATTTTAAGTATGTCAATATAAGCACTTATAACTTTGAAATTTAGGGAAGAAAGTAGTAAGAATGAGGAAGAAAGCCTTCAGAAAATGAGTTATCATACGAAGGCAAGGTATAGTTGGGATTCGGCTAGGAGAAAAAATACAGATTTCTTCCTGAAAGTCTGACGTTTTTCTCCTAGCCGAATCCCAACTATACCTTGTCTTCGTATCTCTGCAACGGCTAACTATCTCCATCTTCACTATGAGTTATCATAGATGAGAAGCGTCGGTTCATTAGTGTTTAGCAACCAAAATATCCCCAAAAAATTGTTAAGGGGTAAGAAAAAATGTAATCGGAAGGGTAAAAATATCCAACCATGTTGGTTATATTTTCATCTTTTAAAACCACGATTCGTTCATAAAATTTCATAATAGGAAAAGAAGAAATGCCTTTATGATTCCAATACCCATCATTAAATAATGGATAGCTACTGGGTTGAAAATTTGAAAAGCTTAAAAAATTGATTAAAAAACAAGGAGTACTTTGTTTTCCTCGCTAAACCAAGAATAGAATTTGGGTTTCCTAAATTTTTTGGTCCCAAAATCCTTTTATTTTAAATTATATTACACTGATAAAAATATGTAATAGTAATATTTGATCTTGAAATAAGAAATAATTGAGTCTTCCCCCAAAATATCAATTACTCTTGAAATAAATATATAACATATATTTACCTAATGATGGTAGCTGGAGCCAGAGCTATAGCTTCCTCCTGAGGAATGTGAGGAACCCAAGGAGATTCCTGATGAGATTCCATTGGATGATCCGTAATCAGAAGATCCTAGACTATATCCTCCATGTCCACCAGCATAGTTCCCGTATCCTCCACCATAGCTACCATGGCTGCCGCCATAGCTGGAGATACTGCTGCCGAGGCTGCCGTGTCCACCACTGATGCCTGATAGGCCACCTCCGTATCCGCCGCCAAAACCTCCTCCAAGTCCGCCACTGTATCCGCCACCAAGACCTCCTCCAAGTCCGCCACTGTATCCGCCACCAAGACCTCCTCCAAGTCCGCCACCAAGACCTCCTCCAAGACCGCCACCAAGACCTCCTCCGGAAGAAACGAGCACAGGTTGAGGTACTACCACGGGTTGTGGCACGGGGACGGGAACGGGCCTGGTTACGGTGACTGGGTAAGGCTGTGGAACTGATACAGGCACTGGGCGTGGGACTGCGACAGGAACGGGATGTGGTACTGGTACTGGCTGAGGCCTAGGGATGACTACTGGTACAGGCCTATTAACTTGCACTGGTACTGGATGAGGTACGGAGACTGGAACTGGACGGGGGACAGATACTGGGACGGGCTGAGGAACTGGGACCGGAACTGGTCTGTTGACAGTTACTGGCACAGGTTGTGGAACAGGAACGGCTACTGCAGTAGTAACAGTATTCACGGATGTAGGAGCTCCACCGCCGCCTCCGAGACCAATGCCTAATCCAGCTCCTCCAAGGCCGAAACCTCCATCACCAAGAGACAATCCTCCACTTCCTAATCCGTAGCTTCCACCTCCTAGTCCGTAGCTTCCACCTCCTAGTCCGTAGCTTCCACCTCCTAATCCGTAGCTTCCACTGCCTAATCCGTAGCTTCCACTTCCTAAGCTGTAGCTTCCACTTCCTAGGCTGTAGCCTCCGCTTCCTAGGCCGTGTCCACCGCTACCAAGGGAATATCCTCCACTTCCTACCCCGTGGCCACCACTTCCAAGCCCATATCCACCGCCGTAACTTCCTCCGTAGCTCCCAGAGGAATATCCCCCTGATGATAATCCATGTCCACTAGAAAGACTTGAGGAAAGACCATGGCTTCCTGAAAGAACACCCCTTTTCTCGTGTCCTTTTGAAAGGCAGACTAATCCCAATAGCAACAAAGTCTGCAAAAGAAATAATAATAACTGATTACTTGTGTTATTCTATCAGAAAAAATGGAACATAAAATTTCACCAATGAAAAACATGTGTTGTAAAATGTATTTCCGTGAACTAAAAAGTACCTATATAAATCAATAAAATATCTAAAATTTGATATATATATATATATATATATATATATATATATATATATATATATATATCTGTGGCTTGGTGCTAATAAAACCAAATATATATCAATACTATATATATTTTTGTAGTATACATATAGATGTATAAATATATATACATATATACATGAATATTTGTGTTTTTGCAAGTATTTTAAGGGAAGAAAATAAAAACACAAAATATGAAAAAATTGACATTGGACCTTCTAGCACCAAGCCACAGATATATATATATATATATATATATATATCTTGAGTAAATAATGTTAATTTTAAGAGATGTACCTTAACTACTCCCATGTTGTAGGATGTAGTGGATGGCAGATGTGTTCTGCTGGACCCAGAGAACAACACCCAGTATATATATGATGCCGATCCTAAGACTTTCTCTGCCCCTACCCCTCCTACTCATAAGTGGTAAAGTGATTTCTTTGGGCAATGAATATTTGAGGAGTATTTCAAGAAAGGTTTGCCATGGGTATTTGTTTTTTTTTTTTTTGTATAGTGTGTCAATGTTTAAAGTTATTTACGCCAAAGATTATAGAGTTAGGCATTTCATTTTATAAATGTACTATTGTTAATAACTGTAATTAAGCATTAATGAGATATATTATTTCTTTAATTTTAATGTTTCAAATGTTATATTATTTTATGTTGAAGTTTTAAAACTTAATACGGTTACTTAATTTATGTAATATTGAAAAATATCTTAATATTTCCTGATTCTTGCACAAAAGCAGGTTTTTGTGTTCTTTTACCGCTGGCTAGGAGGAGTTGTCAAATAGAGGCCATTCCTTTTTCTGGACACGGAATTCATTGAATATATCGCACTAGTATTTCTAAAGTGACAAAACTCAAAATGAAACTCAACTGAAAGTTTGTCACTCTTACCTTAAGGGCTTAGCAGGAAGGGTGACACAAGTGCCCTCTGGTGTACAAATTCTGAATCTCGGTGCATACAGTTTTGATGGTAGATAAAGAGATATTTACAATGTCTTTCATAGTCCTAACTATGACGGTGTGAATAAAACTGATTTTTGAGTTGTGTCACTTTAAAAATACTAGTGCGATATGTTTGATTGAAATAATGACACCACAAGCTGGGCACTCTTTGTCATCAGATAGGAATGAGACGATCTCTTGTGGCTGATCCTGAGCCTAGCCAGGAGCACCTCTGGTCTCTTGTTTTCTACAATACTCCAGGGCACAAGGTAAGCCTTAATTTTTCTTAATTTGTTTTCCCTGGCATAGAACCATTTAGAGATCCAGGCTGATTTATTTTCACTTGCTAATATAAGATAAATCATTACGTGGAACATCATAGAATTCTAGTCCTTCACTAGTAGCAGTCTGGTCCACTTTTAAATTTTGAGGTATTCCTCAATGATTTGGAATCCATACAAAATAAATTTAATGTCTTCGTAGGTAATGTTGAATCTTTAATTACTCTAATAACCAATGGATGTTAAGACGTATGATACAGGGTACGAATATATTAGCTCTTTGTGCAACAGTGTTGAAAGCCTTCTCAATAGCAAGAATTGCTCCTGTAAATATGGAAGATATTTTATTTGGCGATTAACATGTGAACTTCTTGGTTAATCAGAACTGCAGAGCCAACACCTTCGGAGGTTTTAGAGCCATCTGTAAATATATTGGTTAAGTTGGGAGTCCCCCCCAAATATTTCACGATATTCGTTCTGGATAATAGTTGGCTTCCTGATGTGTATTGTATATTCAGTTAATGCGAGGTTAACAGTTGCGATAAACAAAATCCAGGTCAATTTGTATGTAATTTTTAGACTTTTTTAGATTTTAAAATGTTCTACTAAATCCTTAATAGCAAGACCTTCCTGCTGGTTTCGGCTGCACTTTGGCAGCCTTCTTCAGCACTGAAAAAGCCTAGAGGGGGGAAGACCAAGAAGACAGATGGGTGACCATGGATAAATGTTCTTCCTCCCTCCCCCTTAGGCATTTTTTAGTGGTGAAGAAGGCTGCTAAAGTGCAGCCTAAACGCCCAATATAGATTTCTGCCTGAAGATCTAACGTTTTTTTCTCCTAGCCGAATCCCAATTTCGTATTTATTTTATTTTCTTTATAATGAATTAAAAGAAATAAGAGATACAATAAATTTTATCTTATGGAATTTTTATTACAATTTTTAAAACATAGTAAAAGTTATATCGTCTTCTTGCGAAAACTAATTAAATATTATTATTGAATATATTATTTCGATTTGACTTAATACTAGAAAGAACGTTATGCATTTCTCTCACTTAATTTCCTTGCATAATTGAAAGATTGTGGGTAAATGCAATAATCTTCTTGATAGGAGAGCTTGATATACTCAACTATTTTTAAAACTTACAAGCTCTGGATATGTCATAATCTGATACAACTAGAAATAAATTCATCCGAATGCTAAGGTAGATAAGAAATCAGGAATACTGCAAATCCCGTTTCTGTGGTATTTATATTCCCTTCTACATAACACATTTGCATATCAAACACGGAAAATCAGTGTATCAACATTTTGAATATGCCGAATCTAATGAAAGAAATCTTAAGAAAGATCCATATATCGTAAAAAGTACGCCCAGCAGGAACTACATCACTTTAATATCTTTGCATATTATGCTTGTATCATAGAAAGTACAGAAACTCAAAATATTTCGCCATGGCTCAATCTGAAATATTCTCCAGAGGACACTATAGTAACATAAAATATTTAGTTGCATTCTAATGATATAGTATAATCCATTTCAGTGTAAATAATGTCGTATTGAGCCTACTTGGTGGCTATCTTCACTTGACTAATCCCATAAGTCGTAGGATATGCTTAGACTCAATAAATTGTATATAACTTAATATAAACATAATCAAAATATATTCACACTTATCAGACACATAATGTAATGCAGTGTAAAAATATATACATAATGTAATGGGCAAGTCAACATGAAACGGAAAATCAACAAATAAATAAATAATACTAAAACAACACTCACGAAATTTCAAGCACAGTTTACTCTGACTGAGCTATATCAATCAAAATTTTCGTACAGAAATTTTTGTACGAAATTTACAAAGAATCCGAAATCAGATCCCACTTTTTGTGATTTCTAAAGCTTCTTTGAGAAATTTAATTATATATCAAAAATACTTAAAACTGCGTATGTCTGCTCATAAAATCATTTTTCAGTAATTTTCAAAAGAGATCCAACATTTTTATGATTTTTTAAAAAATATAAAATAGGTAGATAGGAGGTCATTCAATAAAATAATAACTTTATTACTAACAGGTCACTTTATAATAGGACAGAGGGTACGGGATAACGCCGAACTGAGCGGTAATACTACCTTATACCTTTTTTTTACCATTTTATTTATTATGGACTTCAATGCTCTCTTAACGAATCAAAAATGATAACCAAGACTGTTTATGTGGCGGAAAAGTTTTTAAATTTGTCAAAAATAAGATTTTTCAACTTAAGTCCCGATACATTTCAAAATTAAAAACCATTTTTTTAAACGTATTATAAAAAATAATTAAAAAGAAAAAAAAACTTTTCTGAACATTAAACTTTAAAGACTATTTTCAAAAAACGATGTTTTTCAAATCGGGCGACACGCTAGCGCCTTTGTTTTTCACCCGATCAAGTTCAAATTTTTAACTGCAGAATCCTAATGATATTTCTAGTAAAGTACGTAGGATTCATTGAATTATAGAGATTTTCAACAGATTTTTTAATAGAAAATGAAGAATTGTTCACATTGAGCAGCATGATATTAAATCAATATATAAATAATGTATACAAAAATGTTTAATAACGCCACCAGATAACGCAAAGTGAAGGTCATTAAAAACACGAAAAAAATTGTTTCGGTTCTCATCCCAGTTATAGGTTAGCTCAGTGCTAGAGCACGGACTAATATGCTCGATGACCAAAGTTCAAATCTCGAACACACTAAAGATTTTTAACTTCTAGTGTCTTCGTTCGTTGGTTGGATTTTGTCTCCGTCACCCTCCCAAGGCCAACCCAGTAATCAATTGATTAATGGATAATAGCAGAGGGTAAAATCAGACGGCAGGAGCCACACTCCACAGTACAGGGAGATGGTGTAGTCTATAGTACTGACTACACTATCTCCCTAGCGTGCCATATGATCGAGAACCAGATACCTCTACAGGCGGCAGGAGCCACACTCCACAGTACAGGGAGATAGTGTAGTCTATAGTACTGACTACACTATCTCCCTAGCGTGCCATATGATCGAGAACCAGATACCTCTACAGGCGGCAGGAGCCACACTCCACAGTACAGGGAGATAGTGTAGTCTATAGTACTGACTACACTATCTCCCTAGCGTGCCATATGATCGAGAACCAGATACCTCTACAGGCGGCAGGAGCCACACTCCACAGTACAGGGAGATAGTGTAGTCTATAGTACTGACTACACTATCTCCCTAGCGTGCCATATGATCGAGAACCAGATACCTCTACAGGCGGCAGGAGCCACACTCCACAGTACAGGGAGATAGTGTAGTCTATAGTACTGACTACACTATCTCCCTAGCGTGCCATATGATCGAGAACCAGATACCTCTACAGGAACTTCCCCTCTGGGCCCTTTTCTCCAGTTACGGGACTGATTTATAAATATATATATATATATATATATATATATATATATATATATATATATATACACATATAAATGAATGAGTTCAGCGTTAAAATGGATTCATTTTATAGGAACACAGGGAGCACTAACACAATACTACTGACACTACTAAATATTACTGTTTGAAGGCGAGGTCTCCTGACAGTGTTGCCGGTACAAAAAATCGTGTAACTATTAATTATTTAATGGTCACAGCCTGGCAACACTGACTGGTAGCAGTCACCGAGAATAACCTTCCTGACTGTTTAAATTGAAATTTATTATAGGTGCTGAGATTCGAGAGAACCTGAACAAAAGCACTGAGGACCACGGGCGTAATTAGGAAATAATTTCGGGGGAGGGGGGCTGAGAGCATTTCGGGGAGGCTGGGAGCATTTGGGGGGTATGGAATACTAACAATCTAGACCTTGTAATAGTTAGCCAATTAAAACAGTATTACAAGCAAAAAAAATATTTTTTTCTGAACTAAGTGATCTTATTTAATTTATTTTTTATTTTTAAGGTTTTGACTCATTTTTACTGATTAAATCAAAATTTCGGGGGGGGGGGAGCTGCCGTCCCCTCATCCCCCTTTAAAAACGCCCATTCTGAGGATCACGTCTTACAAAAGAGGAGCCATAATAAAAATAAAGTAGAGAGTGTGTTAAAAAAGGAAACTCGAATTGAATGATAGAAATAAGCACAGAGAGGCTGTTCGCCTGAAAATATTGCGTAAATAGACTAATACAAGTAATTATAGTTGGCGGGGGCTCGCTGCGGCCCTTTTCAGCGAAAGTTGTCGTGTCCTCATCACTCTTCAGCAAGACATCCGACTTTTTATATCATAGAATAACTAACCTCTAGAAAAAAACTAGATCCTGTAACGATTGCAGAGAAAATTATAAGCCAATCTCCTATTTGCTGGCATTTCATGATTTGAATGAATCTGGTTTTCCTACTTGCTATCTTGAAAATATGCTAACTAAATTATTTTGCCGCTGTAAAATACACAAAACGGCAACGCCGATAGGCGCTAAATTTTTGAACATTTATTTTTCAGATAAATTAACTCGTTATAATGAATATTTGTCCAGATATCCTTATATACGTAATAAAAACAGTCCACAATCAATCATTCAATATTTATTTGAACTAACACAAATCGTATTTTTGTACAAATGGTTAAGGAACATCAACAAAAAATATACATTAACAAAATAAATTATAAACTATAAAGGAAACTACTATAAAAAAATAAATAAATAAAATAAAACAGAAAATTTTGAATAAGTAAATTATGAGATAAATTATTGCAAATGAAAGAAGTCTTGAAAGCATCTTGGCTTCAGTCGTGTTGCAATTCTCTCTCCAAGTTGGTAGTAGCTGGCTCCTATTATTTATTTATTTGTTGGTGTTCCGCTTTATGGCGATGTACACCTTACATTTTATATAGTTATTACAGAACATTATGTTACCTTATTGTTTACGTATTTATATTATGTATATATTACTACATTGCCTTATGGCTCCTTCTATTGTTGGTAGTTTCTCATAGTGCCTTCGAGTGAGTTTTTCAATGTACTTTGCGGAGTGGACAACCCCGAGCTCTCTGTGGATTTGTGTTTCGTATAAAAGGAAGTGCATTTGAAAGTCCACAATCAGGAGTCCAGAAGCAAGGCTCGGCTGAAGAGGGACCATTGCATGAAAATAGGATAAAGCCTCTTTTTTTTTTTGGCATTTTATTTCTTAACGTCAACACCGGTTTACCACCACCCAGCAATTCCTACAAGGAAAAACAAAACATTACAGACCCCTTAAAAGTTTCCTTTTTTTCAGGTAACCTGTAAACGCTAGTCGGGCAAGAGCTATTAAAGTTATGAAAAATAAAATACCGACACGATAAAGAGTAGGCAGAATAATAAAACATAGTTGACGTCCCCGCGTCATCTTCCTCAAGCCAAAAATCGATGGTACCAACTAAATTTTACTTACAAAAAGTACTGATATCCCCCCAAAAAACTACCGTTGAAAAAAAAAAAGGCCGACTAGAAACTTTCATGTTTCAGACCCTATAGATCACGAAAATATAGGTGTTCCAAATTTGCATATATATATATATATATATATATATATATATATATATATATATATATATATATATATATATATATATATATATGCTTGTCTGTTAACGCTCTACGAAGCTCAAAAATGGCCCGATTTTGATCAAATTAGGTACAAAAATCTGTCTTCTAATTTGAAAGGTCAAGTTCGTTAACCAGCAGAAGCCGCTCACGGGAAGGTAGTGTTTGGGGCGAAATTCGCGCAAAAAAAATCGTAACGCTTACGTTTTGAGTTTATATGCTTGCAGATACTTGTTTTACACCTTCCTTAACATAAGAAAACGAATGAAACCATTTTTAAGGCGATATTTGTAACCGTTTCTGAGAAAAGTGGAATCAATGTTTTTGTAAGTCATTATTTTTTTGTGAGTACTTAGAATCGCGGGATTCAATTGAAATATTTTCTACATCTTGGAAATTAATCCCAACAAAGATGTTTAAATTTTGGTTATATTTGGAGTTAAGGAAGTATGCGAAAAAAATTATTTTATTAATAGGCATGAAACGTTTTCGGATCTTCATACATTTTTCGTAAATATCTCGATAACGGTTGGGAAATCGTGGTAAGTGGAAGGTGACCATTCGAATGCTTACTAAATTCTCTACAAAAAGGTTCTGAAGCAATATTCGATAGGGCAACGTCAATCAGAGATATAAGCGCTTAAAAATAAAAAGTGTTTATTTTGTTGTTTTGAAAGGATTTTTCTCTTTGTTTGTCTCACTTTTTAATTGGTTGTTTCTTGTTTTAAATTGCATTTATCAGTAAAATTAGTATTGTAGTAAAATAAGCTAAGAAACGGTGAAAGGTATTGGTAATAAGTTTGGAGTGGCTGTGGTAATCATGATGGCAGTGGCTAATCATGATGACGTAGTTTGTTTTGAATTCTCCTATCTATATAACCTTCCTCATAGCCTCCAACTGAAGTTATCGTTATTTCTTATTTTATAGAAAGATTTAACCCACGACAGAATGGAATTTCATTCGCCATGAAGCACATATTTACAGTTGATTGTAACAGTAAAACGAATTTGCTAGTAATACAAGATACTTAAAATGACAACGATTTTTTTGGTTGTTTAGAATAGAGCCTTCTCAGCAGTAGTCAAAGAGTAAGTACGTTTTCAGTACATAATTGTATTGACTTATACAGATTAGGAATTATCCGCTTCTGTGTAAGTTACCTACTGTCAGTTTCCTGTGATTTGTGATGCTAATCTATTCCATTTCTTCGAGATGTACGTAACCGCGCTAAGATGATGCAGTTCCTGCGAGTCGGACTTTTTTCTTCATCGCCCTCCAATCCTTAGAAAAACGGGAAAAACGAAAGAAAGCGTTTTTCATAGAATTTTGGTTAAAAACGAAGTACCTTAAACGAAGTTAATTAAACAAATATTAAACTCTCTTTTAAACAACCCCACGCCCATTAAAATCCATTGAGCATATCCAGAGATATACGATTTCAAAGGCAATAACTTGTCAGAAAATTCTTATAAATGTGTAATGTAATGTTGCAGGCTGAAGTAAAGCCGTCTCGAAAATTACTATAGCTCTACCTCGAAGGTTTTTTAATGTAGAAAAAGAATCTGCAATCAGATTTCTTCCATCTCATCTAATTTTCAAGTAAATTTTAAATTCGTAAAAAAGAACATGACTGCAGTTGGCCTCCTGAATTCATGGATCACATTCAACCTTTATGTATCTCCAAAAGTTTTTTTCTTTGATTTGGTATTTTATTTGTTCTAAATGTATTACTTTTGCCTGTATATATGGAATCGAACAATACTTGGATGCAATGAGGAATTCAACTTTTCCGTATACCCAAACAGATTATAGTTTACGCAGCTCCTGCGGAATGTTTTTTTTGTTTTTTTTTATTACTGGAATATTTTGCAAAAGAAATTATGTCAATCTCGTTAGTCTTTTTTTTTTATATACCTACAGGAAGAGTCATTCGTCGGAGATTATATTTCGAAAGCCCCACGAAGAAATCTTAAGAAACGACCACCTTTAAAATGTTCAATTAACCTTAAGTTTTAAATACGATCTTGGCCAAGTTTATTGGCAGTTAACATCTTGGAGTTAATGGTACCGTGTGAACTGCCATCTTAAATTGAGCATGCGCCTCGCGATATAGGCCGGGGAACGGGTTATGCAACGGGGTGGAGCATACGAGTGACCCGGTCAGTCTACAGCGGTTCACGTAATACTCATGCTACATCCGAGGTGTTCTCTCAAATGTCAGCCTGCAGACCCGAGATGTAATATATATATTTGTTGGTATAGCTTCATAATTGTAGGGCTTAAAGTTAGAAGCCTTTTATTCGAAGCGTGGGAAGGAATATCGATTTTTTTACAGAAGTAATAATAATAAGTTGAATAATTTTATGTGTTATTTCCGCCTGTATAACTACAGTCATTGGATGACTTTCAGATAGAAAGCGTACGTCAATAGCACTTCAACCCAAGTCAGGACGAATAGCGCCCAAATTATTACACTAACGTATTCTGAAATGTAAGTTGAAGGCGATGGTGGGGAAGGATCATGGGCGTATATACGAGTGGCTGAGGGGGCTGCAGCCCCCCCCCCCAAATTTGTTTTTGAAATGTGTTATAAAACCTTTAAAAATAAATAAATAAGATCTCTTATTTCATAAAAAATGTTTTATTTTATGTGTAATAGCGTTTTAGTTGCCTAAAACTATTCCAAGTTCTAAATAGTTAGTATTTCGTGGCCCGGAAATGGTCTTAGCCCCCCCCCCCGAAATGATTTCCTATATACGAGAAGGATCAATGGATTCTTGAAGTAACTAGCAGGAGTTAGTCCCCAAAATTGTATAAAACATTTATAGTGGCATAGGAGAAGCTTGACTTTTATTCATGGTTTTATTTCACACTGTAGTTGCCTGAAGATGAACCTAAATAGGTTCGAAACGTCGCAACTACAACTTAATGTTTTAAACAATTTTCGAGAGGAACTCCTAGTTACTCCAAGTATTCTGCTATTAGTCCAGCGCATCGGTTTTGAGTTGGACTTTTGAAAGTGGGCAAGCTAGTTTTTGCGGGAATATCTGCGGAACAATCCAAATAACAATTATTAAAGAATCCGTAAATCGAATTTTGTATTTTTTTTTTCCGCTCATAACTCCAAAAGTATTCACGCTCGAGATTTTTCCATGGTGTCAAAAGATTCGTAATGAAATTGCTTATATTTTCTCACGTAGAAACGTATGCAACTAACACACCGAAATTTGGTTGGGTGTTTTACTATATAGTCATCATGTTCCTCCTGAAACATGATGGTCCTAGATGCATTTTAATCTGCCGAAAAAACTACATAAAATATACCTATTTTTTACCCTTTTCGTAGTTGTGGTTGTGCGAAGTAGCGAATAAATTTTAACATTTCTAAATAATGGGATATTATAGTAAATGTCATTGCCAATCTTTTAAAACCTTGAGAAAACCTCTAGCGTGTACACTTTTGGAGTTATGAGCAAAAGAAGTACAAAAAAGTTATATTTTTAATTATTAAAAAAATCCGGGAACTTTTCGATTTGAGCATACATCAAATATTGTTATTTGCGTTGTTCCGAAGATATTTTTTTTTTTTGTTTTTTCGTTTTTGGCTATTATCGCCTTCGGAAGATACTACCGCAAAAATTAGCTTGCTCCTTCTCAACATCAAATTACATGTATGTATGGCCTAGCTGTCGAAGTGCCGTAAAATAAATAAAAAAAATTAAAAAAAAAAATGTATAAGTTGTGCCCTGGAATATTTTGGTAAATCTTACAGGCAGAAAATAAAAAATCGCTGCAGTAAGCCTTTTGTATCCACTTAAGTTAATTATTTTTTTCTTCATTTCAAAGGTTGTTAATTAATTAAGAAAAAGTTATGTTAATAAGAGTTTTGTGAGAAAAGAGTAAAACATAATCGATTTCGTATTTTATGACTTGTTTAATATTTTTGCATATTTCTCAGTTGAAAAAAAAGTGCTTGAAGAGTAAAAGTTCCAAAACAATAAAGTGAATGAATTAAAATTGTCTTTTTTTTAACAAACATGAACAACCTCTTAGATAACTAAATAAACTTTCGAATGTATGATTTTCAAGCTGCTTATATTGGGAACACATTCATTTTGAATCTAGGTACATAACTGACCTATCATCAAATTAGTATTAACTCTGTCCTTTCGTTACAGTCCTGATGAAGGCTTGAATTTCAAGCCGAAACGTCAGCAAAAAAACACATTTTCTTATAAAAAAATGTACTTTTAATAAGATACTAGCTGAATACCCGTGCTTCGTCACAGCAGATAAGTAATTATTTTATTGCGATAAATAATGTATCATGTAACGCTACTATATAATTTTGTGCAGTTTATTATAGCACGGTTCCCGTCATGCTATATGTTATTCATCAATTGATAAGTAATCGAAGTATAATGTTTCTTGACACTGGGACGCTTCGGACCAGTGTCAAGAAACAGATAACCTAGAGATAACCCGTTATCTATAGGTTTCCAGTGACAGGAGTTTCCAGTACAGGTTAAAATTCGTTGTCAATAATAATTTAAAAAAAAATATTTTTCCAAGATGTCATTTGGAAACACCCATTACATTTGCAAGCATTACCAAGAAGTTTTGTGACTGGGGATGCTGATGGGTGAGGAGGCTGTGCAAGAGCTCGGGATATTATTACCTGAGATAGACCATCACTAGGTATAGCGTGAACTCTATGAAGGAAAAAAATACAGTTTCTTTCTAGTAATTGAAGGTCTGCGCCCATAGTTGAAATGAACCGCAAATATACATAATATCATGAAATAGTTACAGTACGGTAACAGCTGACCTGTTATTGTCCTGGCAACGCATGCTGCCTAGGCGTGCATGCTCTCTTTAAAACCAACTCAAATTTCAAACCCCTCTAAAAATACTTAAAAATTTGAATATCAAAAAAAACTTTCTTAGCGAGTGTTTACATCCTAAAGGGAGTGTCCTTGCATAATTTCAAATTTTTCTGTGAAGTGGTTTGGGCTGGGCGATGATAGGTCAGTGAGTGAGTGGTATTTGACAAATATATAGTAGATAGATCACAATACCAAACCAAGACTATACCTATCTTTGCTTCAGGCGTAAATTTCGATTGGACCACCTGAGTCTGAGAAAACGGTGCTTGAATTATCAAAAGGGTTGGTTTCGTTCATTCTATGTTTTCAAAATCATGTCAAATTTAAGCATTGCGTGAAAGAAGCTAAGATAACGCAGTTTCTGTGGGTTAGGGTTTTATATTTATATCTGAGGGCCATTTGATTCAGAAAAATGTATCCTTACGATACGAATGAGTGAGCAAATATGATATAACCACCTCATAATAATGGGGAAATGATTTGCTAGTAAACAGACATAGCCTGAAGGAGAATACTATCTTTAATGAGATGTGGGTACATGATCTGCAGAGATCTCTCGGGGAAGGGCTGGCTCCAAGCACCACTCTATAGGAAGTGAGAGGTTCGCCACACCCACTGATGTAACTACCCAGCTTCATTCGGTGTGTTTTTATACCTCTTCGCGCAATATTACAATATTAATTACTTCTATGGAATTTTAACCTTTAAGTTGCTCTGAGATATCTTCCTTTGCCTCGTATTTCGATTAAAGTAATGTTTTGCAATTGAAGTTGCTCGTCTAATGTAAACATATATTTTAATTGAGTAGATTACCTTTTTAATGCATCAAAAAAGTTTGAATTGTTCAACCTTGTATGTTCTTTGTACTTAAATCGTAAATCTTGAAACTCATCAAACTCTCAGATGATTATTCCCTTATCAACTGATTGAAGAGGCAATTTCAATCATAAGAACTTGGTATAGGAAAGCAAGGGTACCTACGTACTAGTTGCACCGATCTCGAGAAGTGGCTCCCGTTAAGGCTCCCAGTCAGTGATCCAGATCAGGCAATATGGCGACCATTTATGGCACCAAGACCATTTATTAATATTATCAACGAGTTGGATTGACTAGAGTTTCACTAGAGTTGGATTGAGCGTAGCGAGCGGAAACGCATAGCAATTATGCCATTAACAGAAGTGCTACTGGTTTCCTACGTTATATAACATTAGTAATTATGTTAATTGTTATGCGTTTCCGCTCGCTCAAGGTCATATCGAAACTAGTTAATCCAGCTCGTTGGTAATAAGGATCACTGGTTTTTCGGTGTAAAATGGGCTGATATGCGATTTAACATTGGTTGAAAAGAGTACTTTTTCAGTCATTTCCCTAGCCGAAAGAACAGCCGAAAAAACAATACAACAATAAGAAGTGAAACAAGAAACAATAAATATAACTTGTAAAAGCACAAACCTAACAGTAAGTAAACACAAAACAATGACTGGAAAGGAAGAAAGAACAGCCAATGAAATTGCCCATAGGAATGAACCAATAGAAACGCTTCATCTAAGATCTCATTTCATGATCCGGATCCCTGAATGAGACCCACTTCTCGAGACCGGTGCAACTAGTACGTAAGTACCAAAGGAAGTATTTGAAATGAAAATTAAAATGATTACTCCATGAAATTTTCAAATGATTGATTTTATTTTTTTTATACTTTTTAGAACTTTTTAAACGCTTGAACATCATAATCTCAACAAAAAAAAATGTTAGTAGGTTTCCTCCCTCCCTCTATAGTATCCATATATATGTGTACGTATATATTTGTCTGTTCGCTCTCCCTAGGCTGAAAATGGTCCGATTTTCATGAAATTTTATACAAAAATATTTCGTCTAATTTGAAAGGACAAGTTCGTTAACCAGCAGAATCCGCATATCGGAACCATGGGCGTGTTAAAGGGGAGGGAGAAGCATAGACTAAGCCAGTGTCGGAAAAAGATCCGAATCTAAATTGAAGACCTGCTAAGATGACGCAGTTCCTGCGAGTTGGGCTTTTTGTGTTTTATTTCCTCAGTTTTTTATTACTTGTTCCTTTTTTATATTTATTTTAGCAGGAATATTAATTTTCAGTAAAACAAGGCATGCGTTTGTGCTAATGGCATCGGCAGCCGATGCACAAAAACAAGATTTTCGCTACTTTAAGTTTGTGGTGTCTAAAATCTATCTTTTCTTTAGGACAGCATTGGAGTAGGTGTTTTCATCTTTCCCAAAATATTAGCTATATTTCTTCTAGGCTTTCAAAATGACACAAAGCATAAGACTTTAATGAAAATGCTAATATGACGCAGTTCCTGTGAATCAGACTTTTTCAAAATGGTACCTATACTACTGATATCTCAAAATATTTGTATAATGCCTTTATGGTGATTTTTAAGGGGTTACATTATATTGAGGTTTTCAAAAATAGGTTTTTTTTGGGGGGGGGGGTGACATAGGTAAAGTGTTCTTTCTTTCAGTGAGCTTTCCCCAGTCTAAAGAGAGCAAACCCTGCTTATGGGTCTATCCGATGGACCTGAGTTCAAATCCCGAGCATGCACTAAAAGATCTTTATCTTCTAACCAACCCAGGCTTTAATTAATTTATTAATGGGTAGCTGCAAAGGGTGAAATCAGTCTTCCAGAGCATAGAGCTGACCACACTATCTCCCTAGTGTGCCTTAAGGTCATGAATCAGATACCTATAAAGTATCTGCCCCTCTGGGCCCTCGTGGCCTGTTATGTACACATACAAATTAAAACCACCAGTATTTTTGAGACCTTTGGAGTCTGAAACATGGACATTTCTTAACAGCACACCTGGATTGTGTCATGAGGCTGACTTCATACGCAGATTTCCTCTGAAAGATTTATTTACTTTCTTAAGTTTTAACATCCACTTATAAATAACTCAGATTTTTGGAAATGGTTGTCTTCAGATAACTACCGTTTTCTAGCTGGGTAGGGGCAGTAGCTTTTTTCATTTCTGTAGGAATGGAGTGCTCACGCCTTAACACTCACAGCCATCAGACCTCCAATAAAATATGAGAAAAATTAGAATAGTAATTGAATCGATCCATGCAAAAAGAGCTTCAGTCCAAAACCAATTGTTTTGAGAAAACTAGACTGAAACCCCTTCTGCATGGAATAATAAAATTAGGACTATGTTTCTATGGCAACTATGTATTGGATTGAAGTCCTTTTAATATAGAAATTTGAAGTTACCTTTAGATACAAAGAATTCATCACTCACACTAACAATAATATTATCCGAAATCATATTGGGAAAAAAATGGACTGAAGTTCTTTTTGCATGGATCGATTGAATTAAAGTTTTAATTTTAAAATGTATAATGTTCAATCTTAATAATAGCATATTATCTTTGTAGAAACTTTATTAAAAAGTGTTAGTGATTGTAAAATACTTATAAAATTATTAATATCCCCTTCCTGCAAGCTAATAAATAGAATGGTCACTTAAAAAAAAAAAAAAAAAAAAAAAAAAAAAAAAAAAGTTTTTTTTTTGTTTTTCATTTTATGTTTTCACTTGTTTTGTTAATGTGAAAAAATAATTTGCCCATTGGAAATTCAGGGTAGTTTCCTTCAGAAACATGTTTTTTACCATGATGCACATGTGGTGAAGAAACTCCTGCAAAAACTCACAGAAAGGTCTGAGCCCGGAACGGTTCGAAACACTCCCTGAGGCAACAGAGAAACAAATAAACCAGCCTGGAAGTTTGTAGCCGATCCCCAAAACTTTTTAATGTTTGCTCCCAGCTTGCACATCGGCGTCATGCCACCACAGCAAGTGGGTTTGTGATCAAGCACATACGGCGTCATCCGCAGCCGCGTATTGTGCCCACTCACGCAGAAAAAATGTATGACTTTTGTTTTATGCCAACTTTGCTTTATCTGCATAATATGCGTTAATATGCAATAATATATCATATATACAGGAATTAAGTTTGTTTTTTTTTTTATGTATTTACACCTGTTTAAAATAAAATCATGATCTGTGGCGTACTGCAAGTGACTTGTGTCGATTCTAGGTAAAGAGCGGCTATTCTTATACCGGCACAAAGAAGAAATCTTACATTCTTACAAGTTTTGATACAAATATTTACGACCCCAGATACTGACCTGACAGATGACAAGGCTACTCTGCAACTACTTCTATCTGGGAAATTGACCCCCCCCCCCCCCCCTAATTCTTTAAGTCCATCCTCACCCCCCCCCCAAAAAAAAGAAATTACATAAAGAAAATAAGTAATTGTAAATGACATAAAGAAATCGTAAAAAAAACAAAATCTTGTTAGAGGCATGAGAATGTTTTCAAGCTAAAAATTTTAAAATTTTATACCAAGCATACATGCTTGAATAATAATAATTTAAGCCATTTTATGGATTGTATCATTATTTTTTAGCTAGAAATTGCTTGAACATGCACAAAAATTTTGTAATTTCCCAGTCAGAATTTATGTTCAAGTTATTCAAATGGAAGGATGAAAAAATGGAACAGCAACTTATGTAACTATTCGAATAAATATGATTAGTGATAATAAGAAAATTAGAAAATGTGATTTAAAAAAATATATTAAGAGATAAATACAGTATAACAATAATAAATAAAATACATTTTTTTTATTCTAACTAGTAGGACAAAATAAATATTTTTTTTTTTATGAGCACCTCTACTAAAAAACATAGACCCTTAAAAATACAAAAGTATACCAAACTCTACATATTTCCAAGGCACAGCATCAGACACAATCAGAAATGTAAGAAACATTTTCAGACAAATATGGAAAAGTACCAGATACTTTCAGAACACTTTACTTCATAAAGCTTCTTACATTGTCAATTAAAATAAACTATTTGTAAGGCTCACTAAGTTAAAAAAAAAATCATTCACAGCTAACTGCATTAATCAATACAATTAAAAGTTAATATTAGATAGAAGCTAGTTAGAATTGTTTTCTGTTTTTCTGTGCGTTTGTGCACGCTAATCTCAAAAAAAGCTAATCCGATTTAGATGCGGTTTTCACTAATATATTGTGGTAAGATTCACTTAAAAATTTAGTGTTTGTTTCATGTCAATCGGTTCATAAATAAAAAGTTATGCCAATTGTATGTAACAGTTGCATTTGATAACACTGATTGTGCCCTTTATGTCTGAGACAAAGCATATATTCAAAATATTCTGCCCAATGTCACTATTCCACGTGGACGAAATCGCAGGCACAGCTAGTTTTTCATAAATACAGTAGAACATGGATAATTCGAACTTCGATAATTCGAAATCGTGGTTAATTCGAATATTTCTCTCGGTCCCTAGAATTTAGGACATAAACAATGTAAAAAATCGTGGTTAATTCGAATAAAATTTTGGATAATTCGAATTTTTTACCTCCAGTGGGGAGTGGTCGATCTTAAATCTTGTGAAAATATACTCCCCTCGGGAAAGAAGGATAGTAAGATACGGATATAGGGGTTCCTGGACAAGAAGTGCGGCTGTCTCATAGTTTAGTTCTTGGACTCTAGGAGTTCTGCAAAGTGGTAGGTCGCGCTTCCTCCCTTCCAGGGGTTATAGTTACATACACATCCTCTCGTTTTATCCTAGAAGTCCCTCCCATCTACAATTCTTATTGAGTTATGTCAGTCAGCGTCTAGATCTGTTGTATTGTTTGTGCCTTGAATTTCTGGTGTACAGTGGAGTTATTGATTTAGGAAGTCGAAGCCTAGAAGTTATAAAACTTTAACGTTGTCAAAGAAAATAGCTGCGATTAAAGAAGTTGAAAAAGGAATAAAGAAAAAAAAACTAAATATTCCAATGAATTCCTCCTAACACTTTATCAACTTACCTGAAAAATAGAGAAAAAGGTTCTTGTCCTTGAAAATAACTTTTTTTTCAAAAAACTAGACTTTTATTTTTACTTTTTTGATAAATTATATTACTTATGTACGTAATCATCAATTTATTATATGTTTGTTATTGTCTAAATAAAATATATGTATTTTCTATAATTAAAAAATGTGAAAATATGAAATTCGATTTTTACCCCTTAATTTTTAAAAACTTTTGTAATTCGAAGTTTGGATAATTCGAACTTTTTTATCGGTCCCTAGGGGTTCGAATTATCCAAGTTCTACTGTATTAAAAAGAAGATTTACTTTTCATAAAAAATCATTCTATTGAATATTCTCTCTGGATTTTCAGGAATGATTTTGCTGTAATATCTTAATTGGAAGTTACAAAGAAATAGCTGATACTTTTCCACCGCTATCTAACAAATGCCTTAGTAGCCACCAATTTCAAATCAATGGATTACAAACAAAAATATTTTAAAACCTTGCTTCATATATCTTATTTCTATACACTAGTAGCAAATATCATAATATTTTTAATTAAAAAAAAAGCACATTAGATTCCTGAGATTACTTTGCCAGGACAGATTTTAATACATACAAATTTAGGCAAAGAGAATAATGATTTAACATTTAAAGCAAAATTAAAGAATAAAATAAAGCTCTTGTTACACTTTCCTAAATGTTAACCCTTTGTCAAAAGGGCTATTAAAAATTAACATACTAATAATATTAATACTAACAAACAAATACATAATACATATATTACCTTATTAAATATATCATGACTTTCTTATAAAATAAAGTGCCATATAAATAAATTACATTACTGACAAAAGAAACTGAAGGGGAATAAAAAATTTTAAAAAGAAGGATTTCTTATTATTCCTTGACAAACTTGAAATACTTCTATCTGCTATCAGTCTTGCAACCTGTAACCCTTGAAATAGTATTGTCTGTTCATTTTAATTATTCCATAAATTCTTTTTAATCTTCATAGCATCTTTCATCAAATCAATTTTAAGCCAAGACAGAAATATGTTAATTCAAATAATCAGGAGGCTGCCCAACTAAAAAATGGTTTCGCTGATTCATTAACTTATAGCTTTTCCTTGTATGGTATATTTCCAAATCATGTGAAATCTTGTAAATTTAATTTAGAGTTGAGGCAGCAACCCAATTATAATTTTTTTTTTTTTTTTTTTTTTTTTTTTTTTTTTTTTTTTGAACGAGGCAACAGCTTCCTCTGCCATTATAGAGCTACTCAAGTATGAAATAAATACATTTAGTTAATGAACTAATCTAAGCTAGGCAAGTTTCAGCAATGATTTTCAAACCAAGTTAACTTAAAAAGGTCAACTACTTGGAATATCAACATACCACACATACAAAAAAATAAAAAATGAATCTTTCGGCATTTTTTTTTTTTTTTTTTTTTTTTTTTTTTTTGTACAGAGGCCAACAATTTCACACAAAATAAAATGAATTTGAGACCACACTGAAGCCACTAAATACTTTTAAGTCCTATGAACCTCCATTGTTTAATCGCTTAACAGCTGTGCCCGAGTTAACTTGGGAATATATGCCGTTTATATTTTCCTATGAACTATTTCACGTATATATAAAATGCTATCACCCATAATACCCTGTGACAACTGAGACTCCTATATTTCTTGATATTGATCAAGGTTTTTCGGCATAATTGTTAATATAAATTTATCCATTAAGAGGTTAAAGACTGCAATTTTATTATGTTAATCAGAAAGAGACAACACATCACTTTTTGAAAAACTTAGGTTTTGGTTACTTTCAGTTATTTAGTACGTTAGAAATCTTACTCTAAACAGAACCACGTGAAAATAGTTTGGAAATATTGTGTAATGTGGGTGCAAGATATTTAAAAAATGAAATTAATTTACTTGATCTTAATGAGATTGTAACTTTAAGGCTAGCTCTCAGAACATTAATTCCATCACATAAACTATCCAGATTAACATGATTCAATTAGCTGCCAATGAATTGAAGACAATTTCGATCAGACCATAAATTACTAACTTTTAGGATGGCCAGCCCAAAAGGATCAATAGAAGGCTAGTTCATTAAAACTTCTATTAACTTATAAGGTTATTTTATGACCTTATAATTATTATTTAGCTTCTCATTCAAGTGAGTATAATTTCACAAACACTGGTAGGAGACATTTCTAATATCATAAGTAAGATGGAAAATGACCAAATTAAGTTGGCTTGAAAAGCAAAAAATATTCATTATTGTTAACTTACTAACTAATCTTATCAAACAATAAATCACATCCACTGCTATATCACAAGTATTCAGTAATAGTAAAACACTTTGGTATTGATGCATCAATGTTTTATATCAACGGCTATGTACAGTATGACAACAAATATTAAGTAGAGTTTCTTAAAGACTAGAGTATTTTATTTTAAATTTCTATTAGAATCAGAAATTCGGATAGAAAAACAACGACAGGTTAAACATCAGATTAACATCAATACAGACCTAATTTTTTTTTTTTCAGTCCTAAGATCCAAATATTAAAATTACCCTAACTAAATGCTTTGTAGCAAGATTATGGCAATGAATAAATAATTTTACTTTAAAAACATTATTATTAATTATATTATAAAATATTTATTAAAAGTAAAAAACAATAAACACGTTTAAAGCAATAAAATAAGATTTTAAAAACCTTTATCAAAACAAACATTCACTCATACTTAAAATATTTACACCCCATTAAAAATTCTAAATTATAATTACATTTTCACAACATAAACAAATTTGCTATAAATAATCGCTCAGAGGAAATTCATAATTATTCTCCTTCCTCTAAATTAATCTATGAAAAAGGAATAAATATTATTATTATTTTTTTTTTTTTAAATAATTCATTCAAAAATCAATGATTACTGATTATTCAAATGCTTTATCTTGTGCTTATTGTCATCTTCAAATAAGATCTTCCAGCACAATAACAACGGAAAACAAAGGAATAACACACAAAACTAATTTGCTTTAATTTAACCCTGTAGTAAAACCATTGTCATCGCGTTTAAAATTCAATCAATCTACTCGATTCACTAAAACTTATAAATACTAAACATGAAGAAATATTCCTAACCTGAGTATAAAGTTCAAAATAAAAACATTTTAGATAAAAAAAATGAAGAAAACAAAAACGGCACAATTTGCCAGTACCAATCCTTTTAAAAATGTCTGGAAAAAGATAATATTTTTATACATTAATAAACTTAATAAAAAATTAATTATGGGCTAACTACGACCGAAGAAAAATTTAAAAATAGGGATTTTTCAGAAGAATAATTCTAAAGGTGAGATAAGCGACAGATCAATCAGAATTTTCAACTTCTTTGAAACCAACGAGCACCAATATATCTATCTTCATATCAATGTTTAATTTACAGGGATCCATACTGGTTTGATTGTATATGATGAATTCTGTCTACAATCAGTACCTGAAACTAAAAATAAAATATTATTAGGCTCCATCCAATAAATATTGAACATTTCATGTATTCACAAATCAAAACAACAAGAACCTAAAATATGATTATTGATTATTTCTTTGCAGCATAATAGTTTAGATACATTGCTTATAACCAACCCATTGAAATTGTACATAATCAATGCAGAAAAATTCACTAACTGACCACCACAATTTTTAACCGAGGGAAAAACATATTTAATTAAGGGGGCCCATTGGCTCAGGAAACTATTGGCTGATTCTTCTTCTTATGTAGCTCTACAGCCCGGGGTGGGCCTTGGCTTCCTTGACAATGAGACTCCACGTTGCTCTATCAGTTGCTTTGTCTCTCCATCCTGTCACACCTAGCCTACTCAGGTCTTCTTCTACGTCATCCAACCATCTTCTTCGTGGTCGGCTGATTAAATTCCAATAAGTCTATTAGCTAATAGAATAATGAAGCATATAAAAAATAATTATCTATTAGCAAGAGAACAAAATATCTATAATTTACAAACACCAACTTACAATAACATTTTTAATTTCCTTTATTTTTTTTTTATTATTCCTAATTTTTTAGAAAAATTGACTCGCCAGGACCTACTTTCGGAAAAGGGAAACACAAGTCTTTACGGAAATGTCTTCTTTTTTTAATCTGTGGCATCGTTTATTAGTGCTATTGTTATTTTATTAGTAAGAAAAAAGTAGAAATATAGTAATGTTAATATTTTAATTGTTGTTGTCCTTTATAAACAAAGAATTAAATAAAGCCAGAGTGCTTTTGGTGTCAATCACCATTTTATTCACTTATGAATTAATAAAAAGCATTTTTATGTGGAGATTTGTGACTATTTTTTACTGGAGTGTTCAATTTCAAGAAATATATAAACAATCTAAGGTGAATATGAATTGCAATAAGTTTAAATTTCATTATAGATAGATGTATTCAAGAATATACAAACAAAGAAAAAAACTGTAAATTATGGTCAATCAAACTCGCGACATAAAAATGGATTTTTTTTCATCTTAAGAAAGAAGGTGAAACGAAAGTATACTCTGAACCAGACTTACGAGGGGCACATTTAGGCTGTCTCGGGTGTAACAGAGAATTAACCAATCTCCTAGATCAGGACGGAGGAGGATGGTGCTGCCTTGACATTAGTAAAGAAGTATCCAAAGTGTATGTGCCGGGTTCAAACACTGGTGGGTATTCAAGGCCTGGATAGTCAGTCACTGGATGGTGGCTTAACATGCTTTCCTATAACACATTAGCCCAATCAAAAAATCAGTGAATTTATAATAATTACAGAAAAAAAATGATTATTTGACATTGATTTGGCTGGATGTTGGTGCTACTGCATATTACAGGTGCAAAAACTTTAGATCTCCAACACAATGGTTTTATTACATTCTCAAAGTGACACTTGCAGAGAGAGAGAGAGTGTGTGTGTCACTGATGATGGAGCACCTGAAGGTGTAACTGATTTTTTTTCAACTGTTATATTTTCATTAATTTTGCACTACTTTTAACCTTAACCCTTAGAGTGATTTATGACATTCATCCAAACTAAGGTATGTATTTTTTAAATTTTAACGTCCATTTATTATTAACTACGAATTTTAGGACGGGTTATCTATAGGTTACCACCCTTTTCTAGTCAGGATAGGGGTGATGCCTTTTCTTTTTTTCGAAAGAAAAGCCACCAACCCTAGTGGGAATCGAACCCACGACCTTTGGCACGGAGAGTTAAGTGCTCACGCCTTAACCCTCACGGCCATCGGGTCTCCTTAAGGTATGTAAATTTTGGTTACTTTTGGAGTAGAGGAAGTATTACAAAAAAAAATATTTGATCAAGAGTCATGAGCAGTTTTGGTTTTTTCCCTTAGAAGCCAGATAAATTTTGATAGGACAATTTCAACCAGAGAAAACAATGCTTGAAGAGTTGGTTTTGCTCCCTTCAGGGACAAATATTCAGAGTTTCTACACACATTTTTTTTTTTTTGCTTAGAGATTTTCGTTTTTGTATTGTAGTATATCATTCCCTTGTTATTTAAAATGCTTTAGGGCATAGATTTGATTTAACAGGGAGACATGCATAAAATATTTTGAAATAAATATACACTGGCAATCTTCATATTTGAAAAGTATGACTCAAAATAAAGAATTACTGGATATAAGTAATTCAAAATCATTCACAAATAACCTATTGGAATAAATAAGAACAATAAACTAAATAGAAATTAAGAACTGAATTAACAAAGAATTAAATAAGCAACATGCCTGATGAGCAGATCTCACTGGCTGGCGATTGAGAGGCTGGCTTGGGAAAACACCTCGAATTCCACCACCTGCAAAGCATTAAAGAATTATTAATTTTGCTTTTTTTTGGAGACCCATATAAAGAAATTGTTAAACATACAAAAAAAATTAAATATAAATTAATATAACATGAAAACAGAATTTAAATACCTATATGGGGTTTCTTCATTTTAATCTTCTTCCGGCTCTGTGGAGGTTTAGAAAAAGAGTCAGGGTTAGGCTCCCCTCCTTCCCTATTGACAAAGAAAATATTACAATCTTTTCCACAAACTCATAGCTAGTGATAAATTTATTCTTCAAGGATCAAAATAAGCTAAAATTCCTCAACTGGTATTTCATTTTAAAAATGTACTTTAATCATCAGTGCCCTGTGATATAACAAATGCATGTAGTAAATTATCAGCAAAATATATATTTAAAGAATCTTATAAAAGAAGTAAAAAGAACTGTAATTTAAGCAAAAATATTTTCAATAAAACTTTTGGTACCTTGAAGTTTGAGGATGCTGTCCACTCCCAGTCAGGTATATGTGGTCAGGCCTCCTTAATCGCTCATCTAAAAGTGGGGGAAAGAAGTAAATAATCTTTCAATATAAAATAAAAAAAAAGATGGAAGAATGAATGAAATAATCAGTCACCTCCAAAAAATATATTTATTTTTAACAAAGACAAGTGTTTTTTCATCGACTGAAATGCCTGTGTCATAAAATCACATAAAGCGACATTATAAATAGCATAGTGAATACAATTAAAAGTAAATAAATATAAGTAATTTCTCAAGGAACTAATAAAAAAAAAAAAAAACAGAGAACAATAAATCCATTTAAAATAGGTTTAGAAATCACTCAGCAATTCTGTAGTTTATAGTAGAGATGAATGGTAATTTCATTCAATTCAAAAATTGACAAAAGTAGGACAAAAAATAAGACTATTATGGTAAAATTCAACTATTTGTAAATGTTGAACTCAGTTGTAATAACATAATAACTAACCATGGGAAGCTGAAGGTCTCACCGGGACATTCCAGTTTTCTGGCTCTCTTACTACTGTCCTTCGTCTGAAACATGTTTTTAAAATGTCAAAAAAAAGCTGAACCTCTATTTTTTCTTTTTTTACATAGAAGCATACCTTGGGTTTTCTCTTCTTTAAATTTATTTATTGTTTTCTACTAGTAGGCAATAAAACAGGTCAAACATTTTTTCTCCTCTAAAACCCTGCTGTTTTTGTAAGGAATACAATATATTTGTATTTACAAAACTAATTGTATATCTATATGCTATCATTAGTTTTTCAAAAAGACAGTTTATTTATTGTATCTGTACATTGTTCTGCATTGAGTAAACAAGAAAATATTTTTGTGATTCATTTGCTCTCTTATTTATTTTGCAGGGTTAAAGAGTAAGAGGTTTTTCTAATTTACCTCATTCGTCACTATGTCACCCATACCTGGGTGACGAGTGTGCTGCCATGCAGGCTGTCACTAAATATGGGTGATGCTCTTCTTTTTGAAAATAATAGGATTTTTATTTGGATTTTCAAAAGAAATTTAAGTAACAGTGTGCCGCAATTTAGGCTCAGCATACTGATAGTAACATTTTGGTTTCAAGAGAAAGTCTTAAACAAGGAAAACTTTAGGACATGAAATATATTCTTGAATCAAGCTTAGGAGATTACTCATTACAATATTATATTTTATAATGGCCGAGGGCAGATAGAATCAAGTCTCTGGTACCAGCTGACCCCTCAACAATTCTTCCCAATGTCTGAATGGTCTTAACACTCTTATAAGTCATTTCCTTATAATGTTTTACTATTTCAAATATATTTTAAATGTTATGGAAGAAAAAAGAAGTTCAAAATCAATTCTTCATATTCTGTTCACATTTGGAGGACTTCTACAGGTTAAAAGAGTCGTTTGTTTTTTTTTTTCATTCTACACCCAGAATTTTTGATTAGTAAAAATAGTCCAAATCAGATGACTCAGACAATTTAAAAAGGGTTTTTTCTAATGGGTTACTCTAAATACAAATAACTCAAAAATGATTTTGGCTTTGGAGGCCAAACAATACCTTGGAACAGGAGGTGTAGAACGAGAGGTAAGGCGATAATCACCCATGTCCGCAGGAGGTGGCTCTGGCTCTGAGCTCTGCTCTCTAGAACCACTGAAAAATATTTTCATATTATGTTATATTAAATCCTTATACTATATGTAATTATTATCAAGGGCATTTCATGGTTAAAGATAACGGCACAAAGCTAATTATTTGTTTAACTCAAAATTTAGATTTCTAAGGCCCAAGATTTTTCTAAAATTATAATTGAAAGTTTTCTGAATTGGTTGTATATAGATCAATAAAACCAAATATAACAATGTTTTATCCAGGATGGGGAATTAATTCAATGCAGCTGTGTTTTTGTTGTAACTCGAATGAACATTTTCTAAACAAATACCTAACAGGAGGTGGTGGAGCATTGTGAACTCGCCGATAACTACGATATTGAGCGGTTGGCACTGGTACAGGTCCGGATCCAAGAATACTTCGGAGACACTTTCTGTCCAGGCTGCTACCACTCCCTCCTCCACTTCCGCTGCTACTACCTCCACTTAATTTCTTCAGAGAGCCGAACATTCGGCTCCCACTTTCCCTAAAGAATAAAACACAAATGAAATAGTCATTTATAAATTTTTGCAAATGGAATTTATTATTGAATCATAAAGTAGTTATTACATCTCATCTTACAGTATAGCTTCACACTACATTGATCTTGGGATCAGGACGAGATAAAACCATTTTGGATCTTAGCAAATGGTGTAGTTATTTTCAATGGACCGCTCCAGGGAGAAATCAACACTGAGAAGAAAATAGTTAATTGTGCTCATAAATTTCCACAACCAGTGCTATTACGAACATTAAAGATTTCATGTCTTGGATGTGATATTCTCTTTGGCCAAAATCTATAATGCTTTTAAGTAAAAGTTACACTTAAGAAATTAACAATTTATTAGTTATATTCATCTGATGCATTTTATTAAAGCATATCAACTTTTAGGCTATAACCAGATATTAATGACCGTTTATTTCATGATGAGTCAACATTTCTCCAGTATTGCTTCATCGAGTCGACGCCATAAGTAGGTTTTCCTCCCTATTTGGAGAGAGGAAATTCAGGTAACTCTTCTTCATAAAAATTACTTTCTATATCACCTATTCTTATATTAGCCTATTTAATCAAATTGAGATAATAAAAATTATAACCCCGGTATGCACAAAATCACTCAATCAAGACTCATTGTAGAAAATTATCTGATAAAGGTTTAGCTCCCTTTGAAGATTAAATACAAATTGAATAAATGTTTGATTAATGATAAGAGGTGGTTAAGTATTGGTTTTTACAGTCGCATAGAATCGAAAGGGGGCAGATCGTATAATCTGGATTGTGAGGAACTAGTTAACGAGTCTTTTTCATAAAACCCGTAAACTAGCATATCAATAATCTTTTATAAATATCCATGGCAAAGTGGATAATTTGATCTTCATTTACATATTGTCTTCAGTTATAAAAATATTAGATCAATCAAATTAATCTAAAGAAAATTGTAATTTAAATGTCTTGACATCAAAACAAATAATATGATTTTCAAATAATAATAATACATACCCTGATCCACTTGGAGGAGGTCTTGGCGCTGGAGTTGGAACTTTTCGTGCAGGCAAATCCTCACCCTCACTCTCACTGTACACAACAGCTAAAAAAAAGCAATATAATGTGTAAGTCAATCACATAGAATAATCAGTATATCATCAGAAAAAATTAATAGACATTATAGTAACTTCTCACTAAAACTATCAAGCATCAGTCCCGTAAAAGGCTGCAAGGGCTGTGGAGGACAGATACTGTGCAAGTATCTGATTGTTGTACAGCTTACTAGGGAGATAGTGAGAAGAGGTTGAGTAAGCCTAGGAATGGCCTGGGGCCCCGAAATTATGGTACTAGAAGGTAAAACACTAGTACGAGCCCTAGTTTCGAACACAAGACTTCAAGTACAAGATCCACACAAGACTCACTCGCTTCTACTGAAAGTCAGCTTTTCATAAATAGTCTCCTGCATTGATGGTAAAACCAATTGTGTTGAATACTAATGGTTATTAACACAATACCTTCTGAGAGGGTCTCCCCATGGTCTAGTGGCTAACGCCTTAGCTTTTTGAGAGATGGTGGGTTCGAGTCCCACCAGCAGCAGGAATTTTTAACTTTGAAGTAATTGATTGAGAGGAGATAAATGACCGTTGCGATTACAATGATAGTTGTAGTCAGGGTTGGGTCGAGCAGTATCTTAATAATACTACACTTTTTTAAAGAAAATGCATTTTATTTTTGCCGGTGTTTGTTTGGCTTGAAATTTATGCCTTCATTCAGGCGATGAGAATAGGAGAACTATGCCACACGGATATGCAATTTTTTTCAAGGACTTTTTTTTTTACGGCGCATCAACATCTAGGCCGTTAGCGCCGACATCCAGGGTGCAGCGAGGAATTTTCCCGAGCCGTGGGATGAGAAAATCCCTGCCGCCAGATGGGAATCACCACGGGAGACCCCGATTATTTGAGAAATTATTGCACATCCGTAGGCTTAGTTATCCCTCTTCTCAGCTCCCTGATGAAGGCTTGAATTTCAAGCCGAAACGTCGGCAAAAATAAAACTCTTTTTCTTATAAAAAATGTAGTTTTATTGAAGTAATTGATATGACAACAGTTGCAGAAATGTTTTTAGTGTGTAAAATCATGGGTTTCGCATTCCATGAACAACATATTTTTATGTGTCCTGAATGTTAATAATATTTTTAAAAGTACATAGCTTTAAGTTGCTTACCCTGTGCATTTGGATTGGGTCCAAGAGTTGATGTTGTAATAGCATCAAGCCAAACGGACAGTTCAAAATTTGTTTCAGCAGCAAAATAGAACATAGTTCCAGTGTGGTATACTTTAAAGGCAAATGGACGGCTTTTCACCTCTTCGGCAGGGGCTGTAGTAAATCCAGGCAAGCAGACCAGAGTTTCTGCTTTTGTAGCCTACAAAGGAAAGTAATAATTGAAATAAAAATCATTTTACGATAGTAAAGCCCTCCATAATGCGAGGAAAGGATTGAAAATAAACTTGAAAGGTTGTGCTCAGATAGGAATCATACATGTTACGGCTTCTGTTCTCTGACAAGCATTAGACAGTCAGCCAAAGTAGAGCAAGGTTAGTGGTTTATAATTGCTTTTATTTGCCATTCCTGTTAATTCAGTTTAGGTAAAACATTGTTTCTAATAGGGGTCTAAAACAGTTATTGAACATTTTCAAAAACTTTCAGTTTAACTGTTTCACAAGAACTTTTGCAGACAAAGTTATAAAAAGTTCCTTTACAACTTCTTTAAGATTAACTGTTTTATAAAAGTTCTTAAATCAAAATTTCTACAGAAACGATTTAAATACAAGTTCTCACTTATTAGTTTTAAGGTAAAAGGGGGGATAAAACACGTCGATTCATGTTTAACAGGCTTACATAAGAAAAATGTCTGGCTCACTCCCTGATAAAATGGACATTTTTAGAGGAACATATCGCACTAGTATTTCTAAAGTGACACAACTCAAAAATCGGTTTTATTAACACCGTCATAGTTAGGACTATGAAAGACAAAGTCAATATCTCTTTATCGACCATCAAAATTGTATGGAACTAGATTCAGAGCTCGTGAACCATAGGGAACTTGTTTCATCCTTCTTGTTTTAATGCTAAGCCTCATACATAGGCAAGAGTGACACATTTTCAGTTGAGTTTTATTTTGAGTTGTGTCACTTTAGAAATACTAGTGCAATATTCTTTTTTTTTAGTTTCTCTCAATTGTGTTGAAAATGGTTGATCCAACTTAAAAAAAAAAAAAAAAAAAAAAAAAAAAAAAAAAAAAAAAACCATCTGTTTTTGTGATTTTATACAATGTGATATCCATATTGATACACCTGTAGTTCGAGGTGAGTAAAATATAGTCCTGTCTCTCCCTGCCAAATATGCTCAATACAAATAAAATATTCTAACATTATAAATAAAGCACAGCCGCTGAAGTTCATGTTACCTTGTTTAATTGAAAGTGTGTTTAAAGATCAATTAATTACCTCTCTAGAAGCAAATGTATAAAGAGTATTTGAATGAATGAGACACCATCGTCTATTCCAAGTCCCAGAACCCTTCCGACATCTCTGCAAAAGCCATCCTTCACATTCTGCTGATGGTAAATCTTTAATTGACACATTTCTTCCTTCTGAAATATATGTTGTCGCATTAATAAATTTATCTTTCCCATTAAAAAATTAAATAAATGAATAATCTAGATATAAATATACGATAAAAAGCTAAAGACAAGTCTCATTAAATAAACTCAAATTTAACTTTAACCTTTTACACGCTGACCCTTAATTCCAGTAGATTTTTTTATTATTTTTTTTTTCTTTAATATTGGTTTCTGTAAGGTTCAGTTTAGATAATTTTTAAAAAACAATTTTAAAAAAAAAATTCCTTTCTGGATTTCTAACTTGTTCCAGAAGTGGAACAATGGTAGTTTCTGATTATACAAAGAAAAACAAAGTCCAGGGTCCTAATTTGATTTCATTTAAATAATATTAGAACTGCCCTATAAGACTCTTCGGTACTATAGGAATCATGTGATGCCTTTATACCAATTCCATCCATTTCTACCATTTTGAAAGTCTACGAAAAGTCATTAAAGAGTTAAGAATTGAGGTGATTTTCAAGAAAAGGAAATATCAACATTGAGAAGGATAGTCATGGTTGTAATTAGGTGAGGAGAAGTAACTTGACCCCTCAAGAATCGAATCAACAAACAATTAAAAAACTAGGAGGAAGTAAGTCATACCTAGGAGGAAGTAAGAACATACTTTGTTGCATATAGCAGTGGTTTCTAAAAATGAATACTAATCAAAATCTATTAAAAATAATTCATAATACAAAATAATAATTTACTGTAAAAACTAACTTGATAGAAGAGGGTGCTTTTTCCTCTGAGCTTTTGGTGAAGCTTTGCCCAAGGCTCGTGCAGCAATGATTGCAGCTCTGTAACAAGCATTCGATGGTTTACTCAAACTCGGTCGAGGAGGTGGTACTGGAGGCCCACCACCTCTCAGCTCTCCGGAACTGTCATACTCTCGCCTAAGATGTCGGTCTTCTAAAGAATTGTACTTATAAGCAATATCTGCTTCTTGACTATGGCGAGATTCACAATTTGTATCCAGACTTTCACTACTGTAGCTTTTGCTATAAAAAATAGACTGACTTGTTTTTACAACTTGTTTAGATTCTTTGCTTTTAGGCACTTTATGCTGGTCGAAAACAGCTCGCTCTCTTTCTTCAGTGATAACTTTTGATATTGTTCTTGAAAGCTCTGAATCGCATTCAGCTCTACCCCTTGTTGGCAAAGAATGGGTGGTCATTTTCCTCTCATAATTATCTACTCTAGATCTTCCATGATGTGGAAGTGAATTACTTGAACAATCTGGTGGCTTAGGTTTATAACAAGGATACTCATGAACATCGGAGTCATCGCTCAATTTATTCATGAGCAAATGCCTGTTGATGGTTTGAACAACCTTTCCGTGTTCTTCAGTATCTAAATTAGTATTGTCAAAATTATTGTTGGAAAACTTTTCTGATTTATGGCACATTTCTTGAGGCACATTCTTAAATTTTTCAGAAGTCTGAAATTTTTCTTGAGATTCCTGGGGAAATTTATCAGATTTAAGATTTTTTTCCAGGGATACATTAGAAAACTTTTCTGATTTCAGATATTTTTCTTGCATAAATTTCCTTTCTTCAGTAAGGAAACATTCATTTAACAACTTCCTATCACCAGAAAATTCTGTATTCTTTTTATTGTCTGTAAAAGGAATTCCACTCGTTTTATGGCATAAATGTTTATCATTCATTTTATTAGCATCAGATATAGCTTTCATATCAAAAATTGGTTCACTGTTAATTCTAATTTGAGGCTTAGTGGATTGAGGGGGTGTTTTCTTTCTGTCATTTTTTTCTGATTCCCTTGAAAACATTTCAATTTTTTGTTTTATAGTAAGTGTTTCCAACCCTGATTCATTTGAGACAGACTCTTTACCGACGGATGAAAGCCTCTCTTCAAAATCGACCACACTTGTTGTACTCTGTTTTGTACAGCTCTCCTTCTCCAACTTCATCTCGTGCCACAACTGAAAAAATTGTAAAGAGCAATATAAGATATTATTTTAAAAACAGTTTTAAATTATAATTTTCGGTAACCTTTAAATATCTTGCCAGATATTTAAAGACCACTCAGGGGTACACAACAAGAATTGAAGAATTTTGCTCTTTTCTTAGGACATTTTATGATAATAATTATTAAAGATCCCTTAGCTTTTATTTTGTTTTAGCCAGAAATTTTATTTTATTGCTTCCTCAACAGATTAGATTAAACCACATTAACCCATTAGCGTCTGAGTTTTTTATTTTCAAAAATGCTTAATACTAACAAATCAATGTTAGGAACTTAGTATGTAATATAATTTTTCTATCATCGTTTAGATATTGGTGTTACATATGGTAACGCACGGCGCTAATGGTTTAAGACTTTCCAAAACTCAATTTTTTTATGGATACATTGTTTATACTTTTAGGTACACAGCCTTCAAACTGCTTCTTTTCAAACTGTTGTAGAAATACCTCAATACACACTCAACGGATTTTTTTTTTTTTAATTTACAACACACATTCTTCATAATATTGCCTAAGACCTAAGATGCAAACTAGGGAACATATATATTAGGTAATGTTACAAAAAATTGTAAATTTTAACAAAATCAGTTGAGTAAATCATGAGATAAAATTTACACCAATTTGGAAAAAGTTGTGACAATGAAATAGTAAAGGTTTTCCAATATTCTTAGTAGTATAAACAATTTATCAAGACCAAAGAATAAATCTTTTTTTTTCTAAAATTTCAATTTGTCGAAACCCCCTTAAAAAGTAACAAAGTCAATTTTAACATAGAGAACATTTTTATGTAAAGCTCAGTAGCTAAATATCAGCCTGGCATGTTAATTTTTCTACAACATAAAAATTTAAAAGCTAAGCCATTGGACGCATATACCATCCTGTGCATTAAACTGTTCTTTAATATAAACTCAAGATAAGTTACAGAGTTTAATAACTAAACCTAATATAGAAACTTGTTTCATTTACTTTTATTAATAACTATAGTCAGTTCAGTAAAAACTCTAATCTAAGAAATCAAATTAAATATAATTTGCCTGTGTTAAATGTATACTCAAGAAGTTCAAACATTAAAATTTTATGTTAAATTGAGTACTTAAATTCATACCTCATGAATATCAAATGGTGGTCTTTTACTGAGTGGACTAGCACCAGTTATAGTAGCACGGCGGTGAACTGGTTTACTTGGAACTACCAATTTATGTTGGACGGTTGCAACTTCTTCATCTGAACTGGTCTCTTCTCGTCCCCGTTCTTCTCCAACCCCGCATCTCACTGTCTCCTTTTTCTTATCACTCGGTATAGGAATCTTCAAACTTTAAAAAATAACAAGAAATACTTAGTAGCACATAACATAAAAAATGGAGATTCCAGAAACAAACTTTATGTTAATAAGTTAATTGGCTCAATGCAGTAACAAAAATGGTGTCTCTGAACCAACAATTTAAGAAGTTTCAGAATAATCAATTATAAATTTCTGACCTGTATTTTTATTTTTTATTTTTTTTTTTCTAACCTTCATTTGTTATTTTTGTTAACTGAAGATGTGACATTCTTGTGGCAACATTTAAATTTATATTTTATCTTACACTAAGATCCATACTTAATTCCAGAGGACAATAGCACTCCTGTAATAACTTGCCAACAATATCAATTTAAGTAATTATAAGGAAACGATTGCAGACTAGACCACAGCAATATCATATATCATATAATATAAATTTGCATATATTATAGATAGAATGGTTTTATATGCCAAAGATACAATGTTTATTAACTCAGCAAGCTGTGTTAGGTCGCTGCTGGAAAACCTATGCTACTTTTGAAATTGAAAAGTGATCCCAAATCATACCATTCTTAAAATAAAATATTTGTTATAATTTTACCTATGTATAGGAATCCTAAAGTGAATCCTAGTAAACATATCGGCATTATGAGCTTGGATAGCTCTTTTCTTTGATGGAAGTCGGTAAGGTTTTACGTAAATTTGCCCATATACTTTAGTGTGACGAGGCCTCTTTTTTAATGTGAGCAAAGTTTCATTAGGAGATTCAGCAAAAAGGCTCATCACTTCTTTGACAGACCAGCCAACCTATAACAAAAAAAAAGGCATTTAATACTCATTAAAATTTAAATAAATAAATAAGTTGTTGCTCCAGATTAATGAAAGCATTACTCATGGATAAAATTGTCAGCAATATTCTAAATTATTATTCTATAGTTAATGTTTTCAAGAAATCATTTTTTTGCCAAATAAGCCTTTTTCAATAAGTATAATGAACTTTACATAGATGATCTAAAATTATAAGCATCATTTTCAAATTAATAGCACAAATAATATCATTTTGGAATGATCACCAAGATTTTTTTAACACAATAATATGCAGGTTAACAATGGAAAAATTTCCTATCTTTTTTTTTTTTTTTTTTTTACGGCGCATCTACATCTAGGTCATTAGCGCCCACATCCAGGGTGCAGTGAGGAATTTTACCAGCGAGCCATGGGATGATAAAATTCCTGCCGGAGGTTGGGAATCGAACCCACCATCTCCCGCTTATGAATCCAAGGGGCTAGCCATTAGACCACAGGAGACCCCAATTCCCTCCTATTAAACCCAAATCAGTGTGTTTCAGTAATATATTGACGCATAAATCTCAGTGGTGTATAGATTACGAGTTTTCTGTTATTCCATTAATAAAATTGGAAAAAATCGAATGATATTTTAATTTGTAAGTCATAATACACAGGTAATACAACTTTGTTTTGTTAAAAACTTATTAAAAACAATGTTTTTAATATGCTTTTGGCATTAAATTCATTGATTTTAAGCTAAAAACATAAAGATCAAAAGGGAAAATAAAATCCACCTTTTTATACAGTTTTGAAATCTTAATGAGTTCATTGATTGCTTTCACTCTAAAAAAACTGATGAATGTATCATACAAAAACTTTAACTGCATAATTATGGATATATATTTATTTACTGAAAATGGAATCTGGTACACAGATTAATTAATCTATAAAAAATTTTAAAATATATATAAAAAAAAATCCTTACTACAGTCTGGTAGTTAATTTGGATAATCTCATCACCAGGTTCGATTTTTCCACTTTGATGAGCTGCACTATTTAATTTCATATCACTGATTTTATGGACTCCACGATATGAGGGAACAATATAGAATCCCTAAAACAAATAAAGGCAAACTAAATTTAAACATAATATAAATATTTTTATTTATTTATTTTCCCCCGGCTCATCGACATCTCAGCCATTAGCGCCGACATGCTGGTGCAGCGAGGAATTTTCCCAGCGAGCCGTGAGATGAAAAAATTCCTGCTGCTGGTGGGACTCGAACACACCATCTCCTGCTAAGGAATCCAAGGCGTTAGCCACTAGACCATGGGGAGACCTCCACATAATATATTATATAAAAAACAAATTTAATAGTACATTAGTAATTAAACTATGTATTCAAAACATTATTAGATTAGCAAATATCACAGAGAACTATTTCAATACTAAATTCAGGCGTATTAACTTACGAGTCATGAGTATACCATCAGTCCCGTAACAGGTCACTAAGGGCCCAGAGGGGCAAATACTGTAGACGTATTTGATTCTTGAACATATGGCACACTAGAGAAATAGTGTGGTAAATACTATGCTCCGGCCGCCTGATTTTACCCTTTGCAGGTACCCATTAATTAATTAAATAATTAAAGGGTATGTGAGCCTAGAGACGATCTGAGACCCCAAATCCAACCCCAGAACAATGACAATAGAAAAAAAATCTTTAGTGCACGCTAGGGTTTTGAACCTGGGTCCTCCAGTTCATTAGTCGAGTGCTCTACCACTGAGCTAACCTCACCCCCATGAGTATATCATGGCTCTTTGAATTTTGTTGATACAATAGAAACTTCAAATAAATTTATTGTTAAAAATAGTTATTTTAGAGAAATATTTCAAAATTAAATATCAACTGACAAGTCATGAGTTGAAAACAGCTTGTACAATTACACTAGAGGCAACAAAAAGTACGAGTGTAATTTCTTCTAAATAATAAGTCTTTTAGAGAACTACTTTAAATGAAAATTCAGGCAAACTAACT